>JAODKF010000002.1:8795959-8819235 GCA_026779585.1 Mormyrus proboscirostris
ACTTGATGGCCAATTTCACATGTATTTTGTGTACTTTAAAAATACAAAATACTGTATTTGTATTTAAATACATTTTTCCACTCAGTATTTTGTATTTTTTTAAAATACATTTCTATGTATTTATGCCCATCTCTGTTTATCACACATGCATTAAACTTAATCTGTCTCAGCTGTAACTAAATAACTATTTTCCTGATATATTAATATTGAATATCTTGTACTATCTTGCACTTAATGATCTGTTCTCTTACACATAGAATGTCTACCTCATCTCACATTGCAGTGCATGGGGTTAACTCACACAGAATGCTTTGACCAGTGAGTGGGTAGAACTGTTTCTGAAATTCTTTTGGTCTTCTTTATACACAGATCCACAATCACACCAAAATACCCGCCTTAAAAGAAAATACCTACATTAAATTGTTTCTACCATAAGTTAAATGAACTTAGAGAAAAGGAAGTGACTGAATACATTACAAAACAGAAAATTACAACGGCATTCAATAACATTTTTTTTTACTATTTTTAAATGTTTGAAAGCAGATTTTGACACAGTATACCTTAATTTATGTTAATTTAATAAACTTATGAGACAGCCTGACTCTCATGTATCAAGGCATTATATACATTGTTATATACTGTCTTTTATTAGTCATATACTGAATTCACACATTAATATAATAAACACACATATCATGTATGGTATTTTGCTTTTACTTATAATGATGGGTTTGACCTTAACATTAAAAATTTATGGGAAAAAATCACGTCACAGATGGGAAACTGTGGTAATAATGTTTGCTACATCAGCCATGAACTTAATCTCTAAAACAACGCAAATAATGTACAATTTTACTAAATGTTATAACTGGTGACTTGTAGGTTAAAAACTATAATTCAAATGAAATCTTCTCTAATACTGGTACCACTCAGCAGGCCCTGTTGAACAATACAATCCACTGTGAGGTAGCTGCATTTCTCTGACCTTTTCATATTTGTTAAACCATTATTACAGACATTATTTGGGAAATATGGGAAAATTTGGACTGAACCATCAAAACAACATTTAAATATTTCTTTTGAATGAAAAAATAAAGCTCAGATAGTAATAATAATCGATAATCATGATTTCACATAAAATGCAGAAAAATTTAATTACACAAAAGAAAGTATATAAATATTTTAATATAATAAACGTTAGGGAAAAAGAAAACGCCTTGAAAATGTGATTTCCTTTTTTTAGTATGAGGCAGAATTTTTTTATTTCATTGAAATGCAGTGCATACTGTTAAAACTGTACATTAAATAAAACATCTATTTGAAAAGCATCGATGTTGCTGTTTGTCCTTATTTTGACTCATGTCCCATCTTCTAACCACTTAACCTGGTCAGGGCTACAGCAAAGAAAAGAAAACGCATTAAAATGCAATAAGCTTTTCCCAGCATGGCATGTTTCTGGCATAAAATTAGTGTCATAAAAACGTCTTACCAATGAGTGTCACTCGCACTGTTGCAAATAGTCATGCCGATCTGAATATTGTGAATATGGTGTGACACAATGTAAAGCAATATGGTGAAGTCTTAGATGACATTTAAAAATACTGTATAAACTCATTTGCGTACAGTGGACACATTGCATTACACTTATCTGTGGATCAAATGCATGTGATCACATTTTTTTTTGCAATTCCTGGTAATCCGGCAATTTTACTACATATAGACATAATGTATCTTTCACTTTTTGCTTGTATCCCTTAGAGTTTATGCATGTCACAGGACTCCAAAAGCAAAGGTTTTCATTATCGATATTCACTTTATATCGATGCATTTTGCATGTTCTCAAACGAAATCTGAGTGGACAATAGTGTTGCCAAGAATAATCTTTTGCCCTAGAGATACACTCACACCTGGCCGGCTGCCCAGTAGATAAGAGACAGAGTTTCAGCACAATGAATAATGCAGCAATTGTGCTTCTGCCATATTGCATACCGCACATAAATATTGGTGAAATACTGCCAGTGCCCGTCAAATCACGTAAAAATGACTTGTCATAGAGCTTTCAATGACTCCACCTCTGCTCCTACGTGATGTGATTCATTGAAGAGGATTTACAGTAAGGCAGTAACATTAACTGTTACATGTATATGTCACACATATGAGTATGTTACACGTATGAGTATGTTACACGTATGAGTACCCCACCACCTCTAACAACTATAATTCCCTTTTGTTGCTGCTGAGATATTTTTATTTTTTCAGAATTTACATCAAATCCTACAAAAAACTCTAAAAACAATATAGATTTTTTAAGAGAAACATAAAGGACATTTATATATACATACATATGTAACATGGTTCTTTGAAATTTACTATTTACTGCGTTACATTAATTTACATAATAAAGTGTTACAGTACAACAATACATATCTACAACTGCATTGTTTTGTGGATCACAGAGAAAAAAAACACACCACAAATTACTATACATAAACCGATGCAATGAAAAGTTAATCTAAACAGAAAATTACCCAGAAACATGTACATTCGTAATTATATATTTATATTTCAATGGCCCCTCATATCTCACATGAACTAAATCAAACACAAATCCATTGCAAGTACAAATTTTAATTCAACACACTTTTAAAAATAAATCTGCTTAATTTACGTTAAAAATGATCACTTATGGAAAATAAAATGGTTTTTTATTGATCCCCAGTGGGGAAAAAATGATACATTTGCAAGAATAATTTTAATTGAGCATTCTTGACCTTACCGCTTACTTATCCCGGCCTGGGCTCTGAACCCCACGCCAAGCAGCACGGGGCACAATGCTGGGCTACGTGCCAGACAGGACGCCGATCCATGGCAAATGCAGTCACACAGAACAAGCAAATTAGAGGCATTGCGTCACGTAAAAGATGGCGGAAATCCAGCGTGAAACAGAAAGAACAAGCAAGCAGGTCGCAGAAACACACCCAAAGAAGGGCTCTGAACCCACACCCCCGCCGTGACAGGCTCTGAGCCACCACCCCGCCCAGAACCTCCCCAAAAATACATCCATCTAATGCAAAATTTCTTTCCAGTCTAATGCGCTCATTAGACATTTTTTTCCACAGGATATAGTAACTATTAAAAAAAATTTGGTCAATCATAAAATCCTCATTTTAACCACAGAGAGCAGCCCTTCAGTGAAAAAGAGATTTGGATGCTGGAGCTGTATGCAAGGGATGACATTTAAAAAATCAATATTCTTCTAATCTTTATGTAAAAATACCGTTTCTTTTTTCTGATGTGTTGTCTGACCCCTTTTCTAACAACAAAAAAACTAGCATCCCATAAATGATTAAAAATAGAGGTATTTAGAGCATCTGAGGAAGAGAAGGCACAGAATCGAAGATCACATTTTTCAAATTAAAAAAAATATCTTACGCAAATTGAATGCAATATAGAGGGCTATTTTAATGGCGTGTCTAATTTGGAAACAAAAAATGGAGGAAAAAAAAGGCAAACAAGTTCCTAGTTTATTTGAGCCTCATCCTAGGAGTTAAAGCTATAAAGTGGTGTTGCCATGAGTTAATATTACCCTTACAAATCAAAAATGAAAATCTTGAGTACTATTTACTAATTAAGTATTAATCTGTTAGTTGCTGTACAGGATTGGATGTAGCATCTGAATTCACATAAAGATGGCAACTTACAAGCATCATCGAAGATGGCTACGCATATTTAGTTTTCTGCGCCCAGATAAGCTGTTGGCATTTACATTACACGGCAGCTGGGGGGTGCGCACCGGTCTGTCTGCACTGGGTCAAAGCCCGTTGAGACCTTGTCTTGAAGGAGCCCTCGGGGCGAATGGTCTCGGGTTTGTGCTCGCAGCGGAAAAACATCAGGAAGCCATTTCTGTAGTTCTTGTTCATCCAGCCGTACAGGAGAGGGTTGGTGAAGGTGGAGCACATGGCAATTATGTGGAAAAGAGTATAGAGGAGCTTGTATTCCTTAAACTTGAGGACCAGGTCCAGGTCACTGGCCAGCTGGAAGATGTGGAACGGCAGCCAGCAGACGGCAAAGACCACCACGACCAGTGCGAGCATCTTGGTGGTGTTTTTACGTCGCTGAAGGGTGTCACTCCGGTTACAGGGGCTGATGTGGTTCTTGAGCTTGAGCCAAATGCGCGTGTAGGCGTAGCTTATGACGCTCAGGGGCAGCACGTACTGCAGGAGTAGCATGGAGAAGCTGTAGATGATGCCATCCCGGTTGGTGCCATTGGGCCATTTCTCAGAGCAGACGGCGATGCGCAAATCGATGGGGGCGATCTCCACGTGGCGGTACTCCCGGAAAATAGCCAGCGGAGCCGCCAGAACGGCCGCCACCACCCAGGTCAGGGTGATGATGCCGATGCTGGCGGGTCGGGAGAGCCGCTGGTCTAGGTGGAAGACGATGCAGCGATGACGTTCCAGGGCGATGATGGTGAGCGTCAGTATGGAGACGTGGACGCTGAGGGCCTGCGCGTAGGGTACCAGGTGGCAGAGAATGGCGCCAAACTTCCATTCATCTAGTAAAGTGTAGACCAGGGTAAAGGGCAGACAGAGGCTGTCCACCATTAGGTCAGCCAGGGCCAGGTTGGCGATGAAGAAGTTGGTGACTGTACGCATGTTCCTGTAGCGGATGATCATGTAGACCACCAAGGAGTTCCCAAGAAGGCCCAGCAGAATGATGAGGGAGTATGCGGCGATGAGGGCGATCTGCACACCGAAGTTCTTGGTGATGTCCGTCGTGAAGCCCGGTCTAAGGATGTCCATGTCGTCATTACCCAGACTCTCCTGGTCCCTGGAGGTGTAGTCCCTTCTGGCAGGCATCGCCCCCTCTGTGTTGTTAGTCGAGTCCAAACGGCCCATTGTTACCATGGCAAAATGTGACCAGGATGAGCCCAAGTTCCTGAATCAGGAGGGAAAAAAAATCAACAGATTAAATTTGTTCTTCTACGTAGTGCATAAATTATACTTCCAAGTTTTATTTAAATGGGAAGATTATTGTATTTGATTGTTTATTTAGGTTTAATAACTGCTTTGCTATTTTAGTTAAATGATGTGCATGTACCGAACCAGTGCTGGTTTAGCTAAAACCTCCCATCTTCTTCAAAGGCTTTTCCTATCTTCTACTTGATATTATTATTATTGATCTAGTTTTCAGTTAAATAGAACAACAACTATCACAAATGTGCATGTGGTACTATTAGTGAAATTCAGAAAATGAAGCAATTAAGACTATGAGCTGAAGGACACTTGACTGAATATGTGAGCTACATCTGAAGAGTCATTTTTATCTCAGCATTTTTATAAACAAAGGACTTCATTAGAAAACATAAAGCTGACCGAAAGGCCTGTCAAATGGAGAAATGCACGCAAAACATAAAAGACACACTCAACAGAGCTGAAGCAAAACTTTACACTGAAAACCACTGACATCTCCAAGCAATTTTCTTTGAACTCTCACGCATGACCATTCCTATCAGAGTCGGACATGGCCGGCCGTGGGTGTTTTCACATTTCAGTAGCACAGGAAATTTGTCTACCCAGCTAGCTCTCATCTGTTTCATCAGAAATGTAGTGAAATATTAAAACTGGTGTAGATACCTGATTTGCATTCTGCGACATTACAGTTATTTCGTCTGATTTATTTCACTCTGTCTTCTGTGTCGCCTAACAAGTGGCGCCCAAGGCGATCGCCTATGCCGCGGGCTGGCCCTGTAGTCAGATGACATGTGGATGGAGTAGTAGCTGCAAAGGTGAACGTGATTTCTGTTACGAGTAGCTTACATTTCAGAGCATGTATGCACTTAGACTTGAGTAAAACCATTAATAATAACTGATACGATCATTGATCCTCATGAGGAACATCTCTTTATTTCTCCCCCAATCAGCTCTCTGCAGGTGAAAGGAAGTTGGCCATGAAGGCCAGCCACCCAGGAGTGGGGGATTAAGGGTCTCACTCAAGGACTCACAGACATTGCAAGGCCAGGCTTGAACCAGCACCATTCCGATCACAGGCACAGAGGCTTAGCCCACTGAGCCACTGTCAGGGTCTGAACCCACCTGTCCCTGCCTTTCATGTCTCCTCCCCTTTTGGCCAGCAGGTGTCACTGGCCATCCTGTCCTCCCTATTGATCAAGTGCTTAGTGTGTTTCTTCAGCTCCCCAGGCTGCTACATGGCTCTATAGGCTGAGTGTGTACCTAGAAACCCCTCAGTTGTGTTTTTGAGTCCACCCACTTCTGTTTTTTGTGTTTCATAGATTTAGTTCCCTAGTGTTTCATTTGTATCAGTTTTTCTAGTTCCTGTGTTTGGTGGCTTACATTCTGTTGTGATTTTTTGCTTTGTGCTCTTGGTTGTGTTTTACCTGTCTTTGTTATTTCCCTAGTGCTTGGATTCTGCTCCCTAGTTTCTGAGTTCCTTGTTGATTGTTCTGTTCTGTTACTAGTTCTCTTGTGTCCTGTGTTGATCGGTTAATCGTTTCATGTCTCACTCCTCCTGCATCGTTACTTGGTTCGGTTTGTGTATTTATGTTCCTGCCTTAATTCAGTTCCTGAGTTGGTCATTGTGTTACAAAGGTGAGGCATGGGGCAGGCAGAAAAAGAGGGTGACTGGAGGGTGATGAGGAGGCCACAGGCCTATTAGCTTGATAATTTCCTCTGCCAAAAATCCTGATAATGTTAATGAGCAAGCTTTTCAGTTAATAAGATGACCCCTTGATAGTAAACGTACAGGGTGAAGGTTCACAGCAGGTTACAAGCTAAGCAAAGATACCTGTAAATTTATAGGGACCTGAACTGGTGACGTGAAATCATATTACAGTGATAAGCATCAGAACTGCTTCAGTGAAATTCATAAATTGATTGTATATCAACATAGGGAAAATCTACACTACATGGCAAAGAATATGTGGATATGAAGGTTGGGGCCATTCTGGAATGCATTCATCAGTTTCAAACCAGATCAGGAAATGGAACTGGAGTTAGGATTGGGAAAAGAAACTATTGGGAACAGAATTGGGGGAATTCAGGGAGATTTAAATTCCAACTCCAGTTCCCCTTGCTGATTTGGATTGGAATCGATGAATGCATTCTGCAATGGCCCCAACCCTGGAGGACATCTCAATTAATCAGAGGAACTTGCTGTTTAATCCACACCCACTTCTGACACAGATGTATAATTATGCAGAGTGTTACATCATCAGCTGAATGCTGGTTGTAGCACAGGAGAGATTAGTGACTCTCCACTAGGCACCATCACAGGATGCCGTCTTTTCCAACAAGTCAGTTCTCCACATTTCTGGCCTGCTGAGCTGTCCTGGTCCAACATAACTGAAATGATTCTTTAGATCTAAACATCTGGAAACTAGTTCAGTCGTGAGGTGGCCGGTCACACAAGCTCAGAGAAAGGGACCTGATTACCTAACATCAATACCCAACCTGAATGGCAGTAAATTCCATTTTCCAACATCTTGTGGAAAGCTTTGCCAGAGAAGTAGAGGCTATTAAAGCGACAATGAACTGAGTAACTTTATATTAATACCCTTGGTTTTGTACTGAGATGCTGGACAAGCTGATGTCCACATACCTTTGGCTATATAGTGTATAAATGAAATAAGCCTGTTTATGATTATGTAGCATTAGATATTTCTGAGATGATCAAACCCAGTCCCCACTCCTCTTACATTCATTCCATGAACGGCAAATCTGCAATTTTTAATCCTATCAGGCACAGAACTGCGCCCCAGGTATTAACAGAAATTGGCAAACCAGCTGTTTGGTCTAAAGCCTCTTTCAGCACGAGCACTTCCTACTGCAAACGCCTGACAGACGACTGGCAGCAGGATTAAGTCACGCCAATTTTGCATCCCAGTGTGAACATGGCCGGCGTCCTCTTCGCTGGAGGAGCCTGTCCAGCCAGCGGACTCCCGCCTGTATTGAGTGAGGCGTGTCCTTCTGCTAGCTGCAAATACGTCTTGTATATGTGCCCGTGTCTCAATAATGAACATTTAGCATGTCAACCATCACGATGCCTTTGTCGAACTGCCAACATTCTGACATGAAAGGAAAACTTTGCTGATGATTTCTTAGCTTTCATGGTAATGCATTTGTCAGGTGCAAAATAATGAGGTTTCTGAGTTTGTTTGTTCCTCCCCAGAGTTCTGAAGCACATACTACTGACACAATTCCTTACAAATACGATATGCTGTTTCAAATCAGAGAAAATATATATTTCTTTTTATGGAAATACAATATGAGGGCAGATGAGAGGACAGACGGCAATCTGCGCATTGCTTTACCCCAGTCCCTCTGAAATAATGACTTTATGCATTTCTCAGAGTGCCAGTGAAATGGATTTTATATCCATATTGACATTTGCATGAAAGCAACTGTAATTTACTCTCTCTGGTTTTCATGAGAAGAACAGGCTGTTCATAAAAAAACTCAGGCCCTGCATCTCTCCCTTCTCCTCAGGTTGTTTCATTTTGCTAATTGTTGTTAATTATTTCCCATCCCAATTTCTAAACCGGGAAATGATAACCGACTCTGCTGTCATTTTTATCAAGGTTTGTAGCAGCCAGCAGGTTGTGTGTGTGTGTGTGTGCGTGTGCGTGTCTGAGCCTGTAGAACGTTTCAGCTCATCCAGGCCAAATCAGACCTGACTTCAGTTGTAATTACCTACCTCAAACATACACGTACAATGACATTTTTGAACAACACAGTTATACAAGGTACAAAGTTCAGTCAATGGCTCTGACACACTTTCTATTATTATTTCATCGTGTAAAAAGCCCTCCGTGTACTCACTAGTCAAAGTGAACGAGTCACTCACTTCAGAGATAACTTATTTTAAAAATACTTATAAGAAATGTCAAATAGTTGCTTGTATTTTTATTTAAAGGGGGTTACTCAGTCGTTGACACCAGTGAATACTGTGAAACAGGTCTTTGTATGATATAAACAACTGCCCCCCCCCCCCATTTTGGCTATTATACCGACACACACAATAATACAGAATGGAACAATGCATTCCTGGTACAAGGTGTATAGAGAAACACAGTACTGTATGAACAATAAAGGCCAAGAAGATATGCAGCTTATACTCAGCAATGAGGGATAACGGGTGCTGTCGTAACAATGGTTAGGGTGGAGGAAGATTATGCTGAGGTATCAAAGCCAAGCAGGACTATGTGGAGATAAACAATGGAGGACACAGCAGTTCAGCCTTTCCATTGGGGCTCTGCCAAGTGCCTCTGTTCCTCTGATCTCTGCATAATTACATGCCGAAGACAAGAGACAGACAGCAACTGTAAGAATAAGTCCTTCACTTATGTCACATTGTTTAAAAGGCCGGAAAGCGGGACTGACCTGGGAACTTGACCCAATAATTCTAATAAATGGGCAATAATGAAATAAATGGGCAAAAAAAGAGATTGAAATAGTTAAGCTCATTGGCTAAAAAAAAGTGGCTCGTAGTTGACAATTATTAAAAGAACCCTCATTGGATAGACCTCTGTTATCCACGTAAGAAATTAAGATGCAAGACAAATACCTCAAAATAAATGTATAAAACACCTACTTGACTGTATATCCCTTTTCCTGACGTTTTTCGGCCAGATAAAATGTTCTGCTTGAACTGTTCACGGTTGTTACATATATGATGGAAATTACTTGAGTAAATGCAGTAACCTCCCTTGGAGATTCATCAGAGAACTGGGGATTGTTGTAACTGATCCCAACACCACATGACTGACAGGGAATCGAGATCGCGCCCCTTTTAATCCTAGCTTGTAATTTCAGTCGGCTGGTAGATAAAAATTCAAACACCCCCTGGTTAAATGTAGAGTGAAGGCCAGATCTAATGAAGAAATTTGAAATGCTCCTCATTTTTGTCATTAATAACACCTGCCCTGATTATCTCTTTTATAAATGCCAGTGTTTTACATAATTATACCTGAATCACAAATGCTTAGCTTCTCCTCCATTCTTGTATCGTTCACAGAGACATTTCTTCTAACTGCTGCATGACTGCAACAAATTTTTAGATATTAAAAAAGGAGGAGAGAGTTTCTCAAAGCTGCAAAAAAAGCGATATGGAAAAATAGCCCCAGATAGTCACATTACTTCAAATCCCACATTTCACGGCATGGTGCATTTAGATACTTTATTGCAAGAATGCCTTTTTGCAGAAGCAGTTTGGTGGCTTATGACGGTATTCACATATGGGGGCATGCACGCGTCAATACAGATATAGTGCAAATAAGGCTTGCGCCGTCTTTCATAGCATTTAATCAGGTGATTGCACATTCAAAGCTCACTCCTAACTCACAGTCATTTTTACAAAATTTGCATTGCAGAGCACCGTTTCCAGCAGTGAAATATAAGTGATAAATTTGGAAGTAATATGACTGCTGCTTGGAATCTGTAATAATGGCTTCAATCTCTGTTAGATAACTAGGAATGCTCCCTTTACGGGCCTGACAGTGGTGCTAATGTTTGCCTCTCCAAACTAAGACTTATTTCTATGTGCCATTACGCCATTTGCACTTTTTTTACGTGAAGTTAATGTAAAACTTTCCTTAAGCACTCAATTATGGTACAAGCATAATGAAAAAGCTTTTATTATTATGTGATAAACCTACAAGAACGCTTAAATCTTTCCATTCCTAAAGTCTAAATGCAAGCATATGGAAATGACAATCACATTTCAGGCACGATACACTGACATGTTTTGCTAAGTTCCTGCAGAATTAGTACAAGTCTGTCTGTCTTTTCTTATTTAATTTGCATTACTGGTAAGTTTTGTGTCCCTCTGAAATGGACGAGGTGACGGGCAGGTTGACGTCACACCTTTCTGCACACACATAGTGAATGTAGGCCGTTCGTGAGTCGCCTCACTTGATCAAAGCGGACCCACTTTGTGTGACATTTTTCTTGGAGGCGCTGGATGTCTGGGGAAGAGACTGTGAGGGAGGTAAAAGGGAGAGACAATGACAGAGAGAGAGAGCCTCCGGACAGAATGACACTATCAAACGCTATTCCACTCAAGTGGGATGCTACAGGGACATGTGACACAATTCACAATAAAAACTGCCAGAGCACAGTGACAAAAATTACAATGAATGCAGGAGTAGGTAGAGTCTGAATAAACCCAGACTGGCTGCTGATTGCCACAGGCCAACCCCCCATCAGATGGAGGCTGAAAAGTAACATCACATTCCTTTGCATTACATTCACTTGATATTTGGAACAGATATTCAAGAGGAAACCGCCGCTGAAAGTAAAGAAATTTGCCCAATATCCCTGAAGACGGAAACTCTCTATGGTACTGTAAGCAAAGAAGCAAAACAATCAAACAGGTTTGTAATATCATAACTGAGAGAACTCTTCAAACATAACATGGCTTATGTTCATCTCACTTAACCACGGGGCTTTGCAAAAGTAGTTGGACTTTTCGTAAATTACAAACTGGTTGGAACTTTCATATCAGTTACAGCTGCAGGCTTTTTAGATTAGCTTTCTGGCAGTTTTACACACAATGCATTTTTTTTTCATCTGTTCACTCTGCCAGGTTGCTTTGAGAGTCCAAGTAGACGACAGGGGTATGATTTTTCCAAAGACCCAAGACATGTCCTTATGTGGTTCCATTGTGATGTTGGCTTTGTACTTTATTGTTCCTTTGAGAGGTCATTTTTCGCCCCAGTCTTTGGCAGAATGAAATAAGTTTTCCCGCTTTATGTGTCTGCCTTTTCTGAGATTCTCAGCCGGATTCAATTCAGGAGTTTGACCGGTCGACACACAGTGGGTTTCTTTTACTCACAAAGCCAAAGCCACACTGGACTGGCTTCACAACAAGAACGTAAAGGGTGAGCTCTTGAGGTCAGGCCAAAATGCCGCAGTGCTGACTGGAGCCCCACTGAGAATTGGTAAGAGAGCTTGAAAGCCACAATCCATAAACGACCCCCAAGGACCAAGAGAATGATGTGTAAATATGCTGGATGAGCAGTGATCCAACATGGGTAGACAGTTATGGAGGAAGCCGCAGCTGTAACTGCTGCTCAACGTGCATCTACCAAACACAGTGCCATTGTCTGGACACTCCTACAGTCAAATGTTAAGGGCAATAGAGAAAATGTCTCTCGACTTACATTTAAGCACACATTAACCTTTACTTAATGGTTTTCTTTAAGTATTTACAAAATGCGCATGTAATTTTTTTTTTTCTCATTTAAGAGAGCAGTGAAAGATAACAAAAAAAAACGGTGTTGTTCCCTAAGGGTTTATAGCGTTGGTCTCCATAGCTCACACTTCAGGAATTATATTTTAAAATGCAAAAAGTGTATCTCTAATCTTCTGTATATTATGACTTCTCATATATTCCAAATGCCTATAAGGAAATTGAATAATGCAAGAACGGGCAGTATAGATTTGGCATTTTTAAATGAGCTGAAGAAAGACAATCCTTTCGTTTTTGCAGAGTCGTTTTAAGAGCTTAATTCCGTTATTTTATCGTGTTGTTATTATTAGCATGATAATCCCATATAAGCAGAATTAGTGAAATATTCACGATCATAAAATTACAAGTAATTATTGATGTTATCTTGTAATCAAGGTAAGATTGCAAGTCGATGATATACAACCGACGTATGTTTATATTTTTTTATCAAATAAATCGAAAATAGAGTACAAATTTAAATAGTGATTGCGACACATACTATTAAACACTTTAGATTAGGCCCATGCATCATACCGGATCACAATCACAGCCATAAATGCTTTTGGGAAGTTCCGCTTTGAATAGTACCAAGGACAGCTACTGGTGCGTCAGCACATCGCCTGCATAATGGGCTTCATTAAAACACTATGTAAATATTTTATTAATATAAAGTTTGACAATCGTGATTAGGCTATATTGCAAAGCAATACAGTTTAAACTGAAAACTGATACAGCTACAGATTCATAATTGATTACTTTATTCAGATGAGAATATACCTCTAATGGACAATCTGGGTACGCGGAACGGAATCCTGTTGCTTCTTTGACTTAATAATAATGCGATAGTTTTAGAGAGGACTGGGCTTTAAAACTTACCGAAAAGCTTTTGTTAAGTATACATCCAGGCAAACCATGATCTCTGGCCCTTATCATAATCTCATGATGCCGACCCCTTTGTGCAATGCTGCACTCACAGAACCATATATATATACATATATATAGTAGCCTACCACCATACTCAATTCTGAGATGAAAGATCAATGAGTTAAGTAACATGCCACGGGGTGACTACAATGAAAACCCGATTTCAATCGTAATCAGTGTTTGTTTTCAAGTTTTAATCATCGCACTCACCTTTTTCGTCCTGGGCGAGATTTCTTCGTAAATGAAAATCTAAGTAAATAATTCAGCAGCCAGCATCTTCAATTAGATGTAGCTGCACTTTCTAATGAACGAATGGTGCAGCGGCGACGGATCCCACTCGGCAAACGCTACAAGCCGTTATGTTTCACGGACGACAACAGATAGAGGCATTGCGACTTCCAGCGCTTCGATTTGGAAAAGATCCTTTGGGATAAAACGCACAACTGGCTTTTTGTTGTTACCTGCATACTGCCCGCTGAAAGCACGCTATCAGGCAGCGTGTGTGTCGTATATAAATATACGACCTACCGCCTTTAAATGCATAACTCAGCATCGTCCCCGCCCACTCTAAATATCCCCCCCCCCCCAAAAAACTTTTTCTTTGCCAGTCGATACTAATTAAAAATAACAGTCTTATTCAAGACAATAATAAACTACGCCGATATTATTATTATTATTATTATTATTATTATTAATAATAATAATAATAATAATATTAAAAACTAGAAAAAACAATGAAATAAATCTAATTGTACTGCAGTCTAATTATATTAATAATGCATTAAACATTTATAATATGTTTAAAATGTTTAATGCATCAAACATTTGCCTAAAAAAAATATGTGTCATATGATAATTCACCAAAATATGTGAACTACTGTGCTGCAGGCGAGCTCACATCCAGGCCAGTGGGTCTGTCACACCTGCCCCAGGTTCCCTAATCCTCGGTTAGAGCCCAGGCATCATCGTGTTCGAAACATAGGGCCCCGTTGCTTTCTGGTCAGAGGCTTGGTTCATATGCGGTCTGTGGGGTTTGGTGGTGTCTTGTCTCTAGGGCTCTTTCTTCTGTAGATTTATGTCATTTGTGTCTGTGCAATAACTGATAGGTACTGCATTGGTGGCTTGGGGTTCATGCTCCTTGGGCATTTGGTCTTGGGTTTCTGGTTACCCAGTGTGTGTGGGGGGGGTTCTTCACGACCCCAAGTGGCGAACATTCCATAACTGGTGGCTGCTGGTGTCCTGACTTTGAGGGTTTTTAAGTGTGTCCTACTTTTGTTTTGTGCTTTCCCTTTTAGGTTCCCTGGTTCCTGTTTAGGGTCCCTGGTTCCTCTGCGTTGGAGTCTGCCTTCTGCTTCACTTCAACTGGAGGTCGTCCATCCAGTCGGCAGCCCAGGTCCCCCTCGTTCCCTGTTTCCAGCAGTTTTGGGACTGGTCTCATGGGCCAGAAGACCTGGCACGATGGACGGGTGGCCCAGATTGAGGTTCTGTCAGACTTGGTTGTATGTAGGGTAATATTTATAACTGGAATGCTCTGGGTTCGAGCCCTGATGGGGTCACGGTGATCACCCACATTACACCTGAGCTATTCTATATATTTGGCGGTTCCCCACCTGTTGGACAGTTCAGTTCTCCTTTGGGCAATAAGTTTCCTTCGATTTTTAAAGAGGTTTCATAGGAATTATGTATTCTTTTCCAGAACATGCCTGAACATAATCATCCATTCATCATTTGCTGCACCAACATCGTTCGATGCCAATCAGAATCCCACAAAAAGCTATGACTCATCACTAAAGATTCTAAATGCTAAGTCTAACCATGATTGTTCACTTCATCTCTCGATGTTCCCTACAAAAGCAATGGATATTCCTTCTTTGACGTCTTGCAATCTGGGAGGGTTAGCACTGCATCATAGCTCGCGCATGAACTCTCCTCCAGGCATCCGTGTCAGATCGCTCGGGCATTTAATGAAAGGAAACAACAGCTCTGCAGCACACATGTCCAACAGGAGTGACAGGGCGTATCAGTCACTGATCCCTGCGAAGCGTTTTCGGCGCGTAGCACAAATAAAACGGACCCTCAGCATTACCGAAAGAAAGCGCCTTTCGTGTCGTCCCTCAGACTGACTTCCCAGCCTCTGCCCTGCTCCTCTGCATCTCTCTGCCAGTGTAGCCACACTAACAAAACACTAGACCCATCAACATGGAGATTGTATTCATCCACAGTCATGTCATCGATACGAAAAATATTTAATTATTATACAAAATATACAGTTCTTGCTTCAATAGGCATTCAGAGCAAGATTCGAGCAATGTTTTGATATTCAGAGAATATCCCGATGTACTTATAAAATCACGTGCAGTACTTGACTGATGATATACACTGATAGGAAAGCATCACAGTTATTATAATATCAGCAAAGTACCAGTTTGAACTTGGAGTCCAAAAACTACTCACCTCTGCAATGGTTAAGCACAGGTTCAGCTTAAGTAGGAATTTATAAGAAATTTACAAACGAGAGGAGGCCATTCGGCCCATCTCGCTCGTTTGCAGATCTCTCCGCAGGTTTTCCCTTTAACATCAGATGAAGGGGGAGCTGTTTAAGCGAGCAAAGCAAGCAAAGTGTAATGATCGAGGAGGAAAATCCACATGCAGATGAACGACTCCAGATCCAGAACAATCGGTGCAAATGGTGACCTGAAATGCAATCTGTATATCAAAATCCAAATCTGAAGGCAATGTCTGAAGGGAGACGAAATTTTAAAAGCTATCAGTCAGCAGTCATTAATGGAAAGACGCAATTTAGTTCAGCAAGGAGCAAAGCATAATACCTACATTATCATTAGATTTACATTTTACTTATTTAGGAGCTGCTTCTACTAAAAGTGACATATAAGTGAGGCAAATAGCACATATTAAGCATGCATGCTGTAAAGGAGTCGACTAGGCATGAGGGCAGCTAGTCTGAGCTTTCTATATGAATGCGAAGGTCGAATTGCAGGCAGTATTGGAGCAAGAGCTACACAAGAACTGCCAACAAAGCAGGAATCTATTCAAGGACCAGAAGGGCAACATAAGAAGATTCAGGGAATGTCAAGAGGCTTCGGGTTAGTAGAGCATTTCATGGAACAAATGGGTCTTACAGGTGGAGAGGGAGTCTGATGTGATCAGTTTTGGTTCAACAGCTCACATCCACTATCAGGGAACCATACCAAAGAACCATCTGGAGTGATCCTTCTCACGTGGTGGTAGGAGATCCAAGTGGGTGCTGGTCTGCTGACCGAAGGGGGTGAGATGAGACTTTTGCTTGAGATGTTTCTGTTCACTGATTGACTTGTAAGCCACCACCAAGGACCTGAACAAGCATTTCCAATAGGGAACCACATGAAAACATGAGAACACTTGGGCTGAATTTATATCAGACATGCTGCCATCTTTAGAACCATCTGCAGTGGTCTGATATTCAGACAGAAATGGCCTAATCTTCCTGACAAATATTCTAGTTCGGCCAGCTCCCTAATATCTGCCTTCGATGTTCTACAGATGTCGTCAGGGTCTGGTTGGCCATGGTTGTTGACAGTGCTGAAAAGAAGGAAGTGTGACACAAACTAGCAGCAAGTTCTTTAGTCTTTGCTACTAAGTTTGCCATCAAAATGGAAGAGAAGCCTCAGTTCACCATTGGATCGGTCAATTTCCATCAGAGGATTTTCCTAATAATACCCTAAAGAAAGTAATGTATATAACGATCGGATTGTGTTGCATTATCAATGCAGGTATGTGATGTGTTACAAATATATATAATTTTGTGCATCAGTTGCAGGATAAGCCTGTATCAGCCAAGCAAATACAGTGAAAACACATTTTGGACAGATCGGATCAAAGGGGAACACTGTGGATTTTGTGTTCCCTCTATAATACTATCATTCATTCGGCACATGTGCTATTTTATGGATGAAGTGGTTAAAATGAATTCCAGTAGCATATGATTATGGTGGGTCACTAAGAGCTGAACTGTAGAGACGGACATGGGCAAAAAGAATTGCGACTCATCTTCTGTTCCACCATGTGTCATCACGTGATAGGAAACATGAGAAATGCAGACTGTAGCCTTTATATCTGTCTTTTCGGTACTCTCTATTGAGCTGGCTTCTGACCGTGTATTTATGTGGAACAGAAATAGATGAAGATATCTGGGAAATAGACAGTCACCCTAGCAAACATCTGAACTGAACAACATGTGGTTGGCCAAGTGGGTTGTTATCTGTGTTGGTGTAAGACCCACTATCAGCCAGCGAGCTGCACAATGTGTCACATTAATGCTATCTTCACCCAATCGATATACGTTGTGTTTATTTCAATGAATAAAACTGTACTCCGAATTTATCCTGAGCTGTCAATAAATATCATTTGGAACATGTCTGCGTAAATATTGGAATAAACATCCACTGTATCACTGAATCTGTTTAATGGGTATGACTATGTGAGATCATATGACACGTAGACGTTTGATATTTACAAGGTGTTAGAATTACAGTGATTATTAAATCGATTATACAAGTTTTTCACAGTATTTTGTACTGCTTGTTCTTGATGGTATTTTTAACAGCAATGATATGTATTCAAGTTTCCACAGAGTTGCTCTGTTCTCCCGGGTTTCAAAGACCACATGTATGAACATGAACATGATCCTGCAGTTAATATAAAAGCTGCCAATACACTTGTCACGGTTTCCATAGGGATGATAATGGCATTATGACCTTCTTCCATATCACCTCTGATGGAGAGGCAGTGAAAACACATATCACAAATATCATTTAGTGTACATATAACTGTCCATCATCCAACTTCCAATAGCTTATCTGGTGTATATATACACACACACACACACACACACACACACACGTAGGGTAAACATATCCTTATGGGGACCGCTCATTCATTTCAATGGGAAAAATGCTAACGCTAACTATGACAACCTTAACCCCCACCCTGCCCTAACCATAACCATAAGTAACCAAACAAAATACAAGAGTTTTTGCATTTTTAGTTTTATTATAGCAGTCACCGATTTTTATAAAATAGAGTTTTCCCGGTTTCCTGGTCCCCATAAGGGAAAGAAAACGGATATTTATCACGTTATGGGGACGTTGTGTCCCCAAAAAGATAGGTAAACCTGCTCACATGTGTGTGTATGTGTGTGTGTGTGTGTGTGTGTGTGTGCATCAACCTCTTAAGAGTGCGGCTTCTTAAGAAGAGCTCAAAAACACTGTAAGCTGTGCAAGGACAAAATTCAAAATGCACCTGGATTCCAGTGGGAAGCTTTAATGTAACCAGCTGTGGTCATTCAGCAAATTCCGGGACGGATGTGTGGCGGTAAAAACACGCTGACCCGTTCGTCAGTGCCGGAGCGGCGGCGATTACACTGATGAGTCGGTCTTGTGGCCCGTGGTGAATTGGGGGGGCGGCGGAGCTGACTCTGCCGATCTGCTCTTCAACGTCCAGATGGCTCCTGTACTTGTTGGCCAGCTCACGCACCTTCACCTCTCCCACCTCGATCCCCAGGCGAATTCTCCGTGGCTCCTTCCGGAAAAGCCCTCGCAGGACGCCGAGAGAAATCCATAGCCATTATACTTGGGACTGGAGTACGGAGGAAGCATTTATTAAGAATGTTTTGGACCTGAGCCACGGACGGCTCCGAGAATCAATAGAGCAGGAAATAACAACAAACCGGAGCAGTAGATAACTGGCAGAGACTCACCACAGCACATTTGTTGCTGATTAGGAATATTAATAAACCATGAATACCAGGCACGGATTCACATGCCCTCATTAGTAGCATTCTTGAAGCACAGAGCACATGACGAAGCAGGGGCCTTCATTTATGGGGTGAAGTCTCAGAGCTTCCCGGCAAAATGAGATATGAAATATGGAAGTGTTCAAAATAATTTGAGTCTGGCTAAAATACAGTCTGGGGAATACAGTCTTATTTATCCAACTGTGTTATCTCACCATATGGTATGCAATAGTGGGAAATAATAAGGGGAACTAATTAACTGAGGCCCATTATCGATATAAAAAATCAGACCCTCGAGTGAAGGAAAACTCATGAAATGACAGGCTAGAAGAATCTCATGGAGAGCCGCGAGCTTTTCGGGGGTGTGGGTCCTGTTGGCGACAGGAGAGGTAAGGCAGCTAGATAGCAGTGTATCGACATCAAGCGGGCAGATGGAGCGCATACACATTGGGAGCCCACAAAAGTCAGAAAACTTCCATAAACATCCCACAGATTCTGTCCTCGAGCAAAAACTTCTGTGCACATTTGAACTTGAGCTGTATTTCCACCATTGCATGCCACACATTTTCTGCGACTTTAGATAAATAGGGCAGCAGGCTGTATGTGAAGGGATGGATCGAACATAAGATTTACTATTTAGCTTCTTGAGGAACCTCTAATCTTACACTGAATTGCTCCAGCGACACCTAAAACAATCATTATTAGTAAACCCGTCGGCCACATTGTACACAGGGCAGTATATAAAATATATCGGATGAAGGATTTTAATAAATGCCTTGCACCCGTAGCCTCAAGGATAGGATCTGGACCCCCCGTTGACCCGGAATAGGACAAGCAGTTACAGAAAATGGATGGATTGATGGATGGATGGATGGTTTTCAGAAATATGAAAACCACAGAGAGTAATATTACCGATGTCATTGTCGATTGTGGGGAAATTTGGTGGCATCGCACATCGGCTGTTTTTAGAATCTGCGACTAAAGTTTAAGCACGATTCTGGGCGCTTCTCGATGTTCCCTGTGTTGTTAATTAGACCAACAGTCGTTCCCCCTCGGAATCCTGCTTCATTCAGAGGGAGACAGTCCTTGTCAAAGTCTTCAAAAAGCCAGTTTGAACTGAACAACAGAAATCTATGGTAATTTCTGAATGCAGCATTTGGTGGGGGGGGGGGGGTTCTCTCTGAATCAATAGAATAGTGAACAGGAACAAATTAATACAGCAGAATAACTCAGGCTTTAACCACCAATACTTTCATACTGTTTTTTCACATTTAAGGAAACCAAAGTAAACAAGTGTTATCCAAACACAGGGATGACGCGCAAATCGATTTGCTTCACGAAAACGTCACAAAAACTTCATCGACATTAAATCCGGTTTACGATGTTCCGATGGAGAACTGCCGAGATTAATCTGTCCAGAAGAAAGTAATTCTATTTGCATTAAGAACATTTTTCACAAAAACCCATTTGATGGAAATGTACCATTTATGCAAAGGTACCAGAGCCCAATGATTGAGAAATCTTGGAAATATTCATGATTTAAAAATGTTATGATGTTTACCAGCCAACGTCACATTACAAGGCTTTAAAAACAAGTGAAATAATTATGAGACTTCCCATTAAGTTGCGTTTCATTAATGACATTGGCCTATATCGTTCTCCTGTTTTTAAAACGTATTTTCATGAAAAAAAAAACTCTGCAAACCTAATTAGCTTACGTCATTTCTATTGTGCTGAGTTTAAAACTTTGTGTGGAAGTTAAGGAAATTGTAAAATTTGTGCCATAGATGTTGTTAAGATAAAGGAAAAATAAGACAAGTAATAATATTAAAAAGCAATCTGTGGGTTAATGACATTTACAAAACTATTAGCCGAATGTTAAAGTATAAACAATGTACAGAATGTATTTAGCATTTCCAAATCCAGTTACTCAGCCGTCAGTAATCCATGTGTGTCACAGCCCCTGATTACAGCACTTAAGCTGCTCTTGGGGGGAGGGTGTTTAATTTGCTCTTATTATAGAGTCTGAGCTTCTCGAGCGCGCTGCACCTTTCCGTCCTAATGATGGCGTTTCTTGTTCATCCTGAGAATTTCCTTCACTTTTCCTGACACTTCCAAAATGGTAGCTTCGGGAAAGACGGTAATTATTACCCTGGAAATGAGAGTATCACATGCGGTTGAACGTTTACTTTTTCTGCATATAATTACTCCACCAAAGTGTCTTTATACAAAACCCCCCAAAATAGAGGTGAACAATATAGCACCAAAGCATTTTATCATTTATTCTCCTCTTAAAAATGGCATTCACTCACTCCAAACACATCTTAATTTTTTTTATTTTATTTTTACAGTTAAAATCAACAGTATTCTTACTGATTAAATATACAGGTATCCAAATGTCTGCCATTAAGGTGACAGAATACAGCTGTTGCAAGCTGTATGTAGCCTGCTTTACACCACCGCGTTACTACATTAACTGCACGGATGCAGCCGCTAAACATGAAGCGGACTTTCTTTACAAGCGCGTCCCGAGTGTTGATATTGGGTGCAAAAAGACGGGGGTTATTGTGCAAAACTTCAAAGAGCTGCGTTCACACCACACGCCTGAAAAAGGCGAGGTCAGGGCAGTTTTGTCAGGAAATGACGACAAGAAAATAACGCCACAGAACAATATTTAAAATGGGACAACCTTACAGACAGTGAGGATAATGTCTGCGCTGTGTCGCGACAAACCATGTTGGCAGAGTGCGAGTCTGCCAGCGTCCTGACTCCCGCACCTACAAAAACCTGACACACTTTTCTCCAGTAAACAATTAAAGAATAATTGATATTTTGATTATTATTATCATAGTGATTGGCAGCTACTGTAATTATCATTTTTCCTGTTTCCTCAGTAGGTAGGTGCACTGGAAGTTGCTCAAGACTTGTCAGCTGAAATAAATGGCAGTGACATGTGCGTGACGGGGACCTGAGGGGGGGGGGGCATTTAGATGGACACATTTCTACGCTTCCGTTTCAGATCAGCCCAGAGTTGTCTTCCAACAGCTGTATTTAAAATTCATCCATGAGCAAGAAGACAAGTGTGAATATATGGTCTTGCATTCCTACACGCACTTCTGGTTTGAGTGGGGAAAATGACATAATTTATCTATGGCAGATATAATCAGATACATTTTCATAAATAGATATAATTTCTAAAAATTTATGATAATGATTCTGAAGCAAGCAAGTGCTATTTTTGTTTTCTGCATCACTTCAGTGTGTGGACATATTACATATATTTCATTTAGCCATGGGAGTCAAAATCTCCACGGTAACGGAGGATTACCCCCCCCCCTTCCGCCTGCCTACCATCTTTTCCTCTCGCGGTTCCTATTTTCCAACCACGTCCTGTCTGATTACCATCAGTGACGCATGCGGCTGTCCAGGCTCGCTCAGCCGTGAACGCGGGGTCCAGGGACGCCCCTTTGTCCTCCGGCGACACGCGTTTCTGACCAGCTGGCTCGGTGACGACGGCCCGCCGCGAGTTCCGGTGAGGCCCCCAAGGCAGATGCGCAGCTGTGTCTCACAGAGCATGCGGAAGCCGGCGGCTTTCTCCGCTCTTTGCTCACATTTGCGTTTCCTTTTCCACATGGGAAGCCGCAAACTTAGAGGACGTCCACAGACTCGAAGGACATAAGAACTTAAAAAACAACAGTAGTCTCATGTCACAGATAACAGTCATATGGAGTAAAATAATGCTTTTGCATCATTCGTCTTTTTCAATGTCCTTTCATTAAATGTTTGATTTTATATAAACTATATATTTCATACAGCATTGGAACCCCACATTTTTGCCACACTAAAGAGAAGTATCTTTTAAGTAAAAAGCAATGACATCATAGCATTGTTTCGATACCTTTCTGGCAGTAAATGTGAAATTCTATGTGCACCTTTCAGATACTTTAGTCAGGTACTTTAGTCTTTTCACTGGAGGTTGCCAGGATAAATGTTTAGCTGGACCTCAATATTCTACAGTTGTCTTTGAACAATCAAACCATAGTCACATATCATAACTCTGATAAAATGGTTGGAAAGACAATTGAATATAAAAAAAAATGAAAAAAAAAAACAAACACAGGGTATAATGAATTTTTCTATATTCCTATGATAACTTGCTTAGGAATAATGTCCAAAAGCAGGACTACATACTGCATATTTAAATATAAGCTATTCACGGTATGATGTATAATATAAAACATTCATTCATTCATTCATTCTCCAACCCACTTATCCTATTGGGTCGCGGGGATGGGGGGTCCGGAGCCTATCCCAG
>JAODKF010000002.1:8820846-8834088 GCA_026779585.1 Mormyrus proboscirostris
CCCCACTGTGTGGCCCCCACCTAGATGATGCAACAGCAGCCATTCTGCACCAGTTCACTCACCGCACAGGAGCTGAGAATTCATCAGGAAGATGTGGGCGATGATTAGGAGGGCAGATTTCATAGTCCCCACAGTGCGCAATTTTAGCCAGGACATCAGGTCACCTCTACTTTTTTGAAAGATGCCCTGGGATCTGGTAATCTCAGACAGTCGGGACCCTGGCTTTACGTCTCAACCAAAGGATGGCCCCATTTTACAGCACAGCACACTCACACCTCTTCCAGCAGCAACCCAGCTTTCTTCGTCGGTATCCGAACCAAGTACTGGCCAGACCCAAACCTGCTTAGCTTCAGAAGGATTGGCCAGTCTGAACTGCAAGCGGCCTGGCTGCTGATGAAGCCCAGGTTTAATTAAATGCATAAACATAACTGCTTAATAAGGATATTAAAATCTTTGGCACTCTTTAAGGTTCTTATATTTTGGGGACCACTTCACAATAAGGCTCCCTTTTGCTACGTATAAATGGTAGTAATGCATTAATAAACAGAAAACTGTGGTATAACTTGTTTATAAATGTCTATGAATGATTTACGAAGTGTTACAACCTAATTAATAACCTGCTTCTAAACCATTCATAACCCCTTTATAAGGGTAGCCTTATTGTAAAGTGGCACCAAATTTAGTTTAAAATGAACATAACTTTGTCTATGCATTAACATGATTAAGACAAGCAATGTTAGCATGTCAAATCTAAGTTCTCCATAGTTATTCAGGCTACGCAAAGTGTGCAAGCATGTGCTCCGGCTCCTGCCCCCCAGGGAAGAGGGCGTGACAGCACTACTTCCCGTCCCACACCAGGCCCTTCCCTCCCGTTATTCGGTGACCTGCTGCCGCTATCCAGCTGTGATGCAGTAATAGTTACCTACAGCTGTCATTCATATGAAGTCGGTTTTCTGTCTGATACATTACCCACTGCCTTTGCCTCCTGTAGCTATGATTACGAGAGGTTTAAGGTGTGATAACGGAATGCTTCACTGCTGCTTTGTGAAATGTGACCCCAGTGTCCTGTATGATTAGGAATAAAAGGCACTTTCTTCCGAGCGACAGTTACAAAATAGAAAGAAACACAATTAGCATACCCCATATTGCACCACTTATTTATCATTTATTTAGTAACACTCCCCTTTATTCTCAAATGTCTTGTCCTGTTTTGCACTGCTTGTCTGGTTCCCCCATACACTGTCACAAGAATCTCGATGGACTCCCCACGTTTACAATTCTTGTGTCCTATTACATATACAATTTAGCCAGCTATTTAGCATCTTGAATATACATGATCAGTATGAAGTGATATTTACGCAACTTAGCCAGCACGGAAGGCACAAAGTGCTTTAAAGCGCCGACATTCATTATACTTTTATGGCGTGTTTTGCGTAAACAGATAAAAATACTCTATTAGCACCCATAACATCGGGTAGAGGGACACGACTTGCTAACTGCTGCTGTTGCTGCTCAAGACAGAATGGCTTGAGGAAGACCGCCGGCCTGCGTCGCTGCCTTTCTCGCTGAGAGTACTGCCATTTGGCTGTGGTTGCTATCCTTCGGGGTGATTTAAATAACTCGGATGGACCCGCGTCCCATCGCCTCACAACGTGCGACACATTTCAAGACCCAGATCCGCCTCGATGGCTCGGCTGGCGCTGAAATACGAATGTGCTCATTATCGCACCTTTCTAACCCAAGTGCTTATTTATGACGGAATCAGCAGGTTCCCCTTTTCTTGGTAAAAGTAAATGCAGCGGCATGATTTATTAAAATGTGCCAAACACTCCGGGGCAGCGGTCACTCAAGACATCGACCTCGTGAATCGCACGGCGCCACGGGTGTTGAGCAGTTCGGCCTCTGTTTAGTCACCATATGTGCCCAGACATCAGTGTGCCAGGACATAATTCAGGACAGAATTCTTTTACTGCACCATCGAGTGAGATCCCGAACCTGACCGGCTTAACCCTAAGTTACTTTGGATAATTCCATCAGCAGCACTAAATGAATCTTCTTCCTGAATCTTAAATAAGCATAAACGGATACTCCAGCGACAACTGAACTGCTCGTGCCAAATTTCCCATTGTGCTGATAGCATTGAAAACGCCACCATCTCTCTTCATTTATAAGCAAGGGGTATATTTCACAGAGATAGCACTAATTAATCAATCTGATGCTTGCAGTTATTCAGTCACACCGCAATCTGCAATTAATTGATGAGTGAACCAATTGTGGAAGCACTAGGTTCGTTCCCAAGACATAAGCAGTATATCACTAAACAGGCAACAACAACATGAAGAAAAAACAAATCCAAGGTTAGATCGTCATCCAAAATTCTATAGTCGGATCTCAAATAGGACATTAAAGCTCCGATCAGCACAAAACAATAGAAGTTACCAAACCCAAGAAACAAAGCTAAAAGCCATAAAGCCAATAAATTATCCAAAGGTCCTATAGAAACAGAAATGCTAAAATAAATAGAGTGGAAACACACAATGCCTCACAAAGAGGTAGCATAAAACGGGATCGTAAAATACCCCACTAAGTAAATAAATTCAGCCTTAGCCTGCCTGGTCGAAACAATCATGAGGCATGTCTGGAAACTCGACTGTTCCGATAAAGGATTCGCTCTGACCCTCAGACTTATTCATTACATTACTGCAATAGGGAAGATATTAATTTGCATTCTTAACCTTCTGGCTCTGCTGAAATAACATGCTGTAGTGATTTTTCACATGATTACGTTTCAACTGAATTACTTCTTATCAGTTCAAAAGTTAGATGTTCCGTGTAACTAAAGCTGACGGTACATGTACTGTAATGGGCTTGTGGTGTTTTGTGTTTTAAAATATATAGAGGTGCCTTTGACACAATCACAGGTGGCAAGTCACCATTTTATGTCGGGGGCCTTCACATTATCAGCTTAAGTCTCTGGTGAGGACCTTCAAGGCTACATGCTGTCACACTATGTGGTACCACTGAACTTTCTGCATTTGCAGTTGATTTCTGGATATATCTTTTATTCAACATGACTTTAAGGTCACTGTGCAGAAGAAAAATAACAAAAACAAATGCAACAAGGAACAAAAAGTCTGAAAAACAAAGGTTATCGACAGAAATAGCTAACACAAGTGTTCGAAAAATTTAGTGTGGGTGTTACTTACTTACAGTACTGAAGAGGATCCCATAAACACGCTGCAGATCTTAGCATTGGAGGAAAGCCGTACCGTCATGGAGTGGATTTCCTGCCTTTCAGACAGCGATAAGTGATGATGTGGACCCTAGTGACCTTCTGAGGAGAACGGAATGCGATGTATCTCCCCTGTGGCTCCGCAGACTAGTACGAAGCTTTTAAGCTTAATATGTAGACAGCAGGACCAATCAGAGCAGCAGGGAAAAACAACAGATGTGTTAGTGTTCAGCATGAGCTGGAAGTGTTTTTAGATGGGCTGGAAAATTTCTGAAAATTGGTATCAATCTACAATCTATAAATGCACAAATCCACATCACAATGGGATCTCAGTATGCAGAGGGAATATATGTGAACACCTGAGCTGAAGATTTCGTAGCATTAGTTAATTCCATCCATCCATTTTCTGTGGCCGCTTATCCTATTTAGGGTGTGGGGGGTCCGGAGCTGATCCCAGAGGCTATGGGTGCAAGACGAGGAATAACCCAGGATGGGGTTAATTCATTTTAAAAACAAAATCCTATTTATCTGCATCTTTTTTTGTCTGGGCTGATTTTAAAGTTCCCCAGAGAGTAAATAAATAACACGAGCAAGGTCTTGATTGAACGCTATGTATTTTCCATACTGCTGATAAGAACTCTACGAGAAGCGTGATCAGTTCATTTATGGCCTGAGCCGAGCCCAGATCAGTCAGTGCAGCCGTGTGCCGCTCATGAGAAGTCACTGATGGGAGCAGATTTTCTGCGGACTGTGTATATGTCAATACCGTTCTTGTAAGACCTCACGTTCTCTTTTGATTTCACACCAGAGTCCTTTAAATACCTTTTTACTAAATCTTCTGGGATTCTTGAATCGGGAAGGTTATTTCCGTACATAATGAATCTCATGGGAAGTGACTTGCAGAAACGGAAAGGATTAAAACATTAGTTAACTCGGTTTGCCTGGTTTTTACCATTGATGGAGTGAGTTTCAATCTTATATGCATGTTATCAATCTGTCCCTTCACCTTTTATCCAACACAGGGCCGGGAATCGAGCCTGGAGCCAATCCTAGGCTCCGTAGGCCACAGGGCAGGGGACGTCCTGGATGGGATTCAATCCATGCATCCTAAAGCTGCTTATCCTGGGTCTAACGCAGGTGGCACACTTTAGACAGGATACCCATCCATCACAAAGCCCACACACCCACCCAATGTCACAATCATAAAGTGCAGATGCTAGTTAACCAAGCTGCATGTCCTTGCAGTGCACTGTGGGAGGACACCCATTGCATCCTGGGAAAATATGTAAATTCCTCACACACAGAGCTAAACCCCCCCAACCCTAGAGGTGTGATGTGACTGTGGTACTCATCCTTAAATTATATAGATTTATTTATTGGACTAAACAGCTCCCATAGCTTCTTTGTTGCTTTTTCATGTGTAGCAGTCTTGCCTTCTAATTAAGCCAGAAACCATTTCATGCTGTGCAGCGCAGAGCAGAAAACTAATATTGGAAAATCAAGTTTAATTAGCCATATCTCCCAAAGCTGCTCAAAAAGCAGCTCTGTATTAAAGATGGAGCTGTAATTGTGTAGCTCATAGCCATACAAACAGAAGTATAGATAGAGATGCAAAAACACTGCAATTACAGCCTCTCCCTCTCCTGATAAAATCTCATTACTGCGAAGTTCAATTATTCCCTGTGGCTCTCAGGACAGAAACTCCTGTAATATAATCCACAAAAAGCCCTCTGTTCTCTTTGCGAGTTCCGTACATAAATTAATGATTCTGTGAGGACCGTCTTGAAACAAAGTTAATAGAGAGCAAACCAAACATCCCTGTTAAATATCTTAATTTTATATTTCTGCCAGCTTCTCACTGGTTTGAAAGCGAACCAGCATGGATCAAGGAACACATTTTGAATCTTCTTCTGTTATCAAAGTCTGGAATAATGCCTTCCCTATCAAGAATGGCAGCCAATTACAATGCAAGCTATATAAACATACGTTATCAGTGCTTATCTAAATTGATTTGTGATGCTGTTTATTTTGAAAATAGTTTTGACTTCCTTCTATGGGATGTTTTTTTTTTAATCCCAAATCTCTATTGAGTATTTTTCTGCTTCTTTTCTTGTTTCTCCATTGCCTAAAAATGTAGTAATACTGTAATAGAATAAATCTGATTTGGATTGAATGTAAAAAAACAAATCTGGATCTGAAAAATATTCCAGCTGAAAGTACTTGAATACTGAAGTGTGGAACAGATCATTCAAATGGTGATACAATGGTTAACATAATATTCAGCATGGACAACTAAACTTCCCTTTTGACTGTAGGATAATTGACAATGCATGCAGTAACCACACTATGTAGTGTATTGGGTAAGTGACTGGAAAAGCACGATGTCTAGTTAAACATTTCTCCAGTAGTTACTTTGCTTTTACACATCTGAAAATATATGTATCTTTTTTCACTGACTGTACACACCGGGAAAAAAGGCATCAAAACACCCGCCATCTCCATTTTATTCTGACCTCATTGCTGTCTCTCTTTCAGCCAGGGTGAGAAAGATATGGCCGCAGATAACACACATAAACACATTCTCATGGGATTATTATACCTATTGGGCCAAGACACTCTGTATGTTTGGTCTGGGTTGCACTAGTTAGTCTCACAGTTTCAGCTTTCCAATTCTTTTGTACTTACAATGGAAAATTAGGATGTAAATATTGCTATTTTCAATCATGAGGCTAGTGTTTGTAAGTGATCATGGAGCAGAAACATTAAAGCTACAAATATATACAAAATTAAGTATAAATTCATATATTCATCTTCTCCATGGGATCTTAGACGTGTTGATGTTAATAAATGCCTGCGTCTCTGTCCACGGAGAGGCGGGGCCAGAAGTATCCCCGCCCCCCAGCTGCTGCAGACACCGCTGAGCCCCACTTGGGGAAAAGCTCCGGAGATAGTTGGGCTTTTGGCAAGAAATCCCATCACTTCTCCCAGGAGGAGGTGGAAGTCGGCAGTGAGTGTTTGCAGGGACCTGGGAACTGTCCGACGCCAACGTCAGCTGCCAAAATTCATAGCAGAAGTAAAAACCTGAGATGCAAAGGGATTCTCCACGAAAGAGCTTGATTTATCTCGATCTCTTCCTTCCCTTATTTAATTTCTCAGGGACCCGTACGCAATTTAACTCCTAGGACCATGTTTACTGCCTCCTGGTCACGTACATTTCAGGCATGGCTAATCAAAAAACTGCGGGTGATATCGACTAAAACGAAACTGTCAATAAGGGATGCAAGAAAGGGCACAGGGAGCTTAGAAAGTACATTACAGGGCACGGACACTATGGGCAATTCACAGATTGCCTAACTGCATGCCTTTGGAATTTCAGGAGGAAACCAATATCAGACAGGGAAAATACGAAAACGCTTCACAGACATGCGAAGAGGGGTCAAAACCCTTTACTCAGATGTAAGGCAACAGGGATAATCACCGGGCCGTCGTTTCGCAAGTGAAAATGGACATATTTGGTGAGACACAACAAGCCTACATGAGTCCAGTTCAATCACAAGTTCTCCCAGTTAAGAATTTGGATCTTTGATATCTCTTGCCAATTTAATATATTTTTGTCAGCGTGTGGTGGAATCAGCCACACAAGTTGAATAATAGCCCAGGGATTTTTGAATGCACAAATACCCCCCACCACATCCCATAATCATATGTAGTGGATTTCCAAACCAGCCAATTAAATCCATTATCATATGACCTTAATATCTAAAAATGCATGTATGCTCAATGGGAACAAAAGCTCTCTGGCCACAGTTTGCTTGTCCTCCCCATGCAGGTTGTATGTTGTCCTCTTGCTCAAAGCCATGATTTTAGGTGAACTGGACAATATGTAAGTTGGTTTAAAATATATAATAATATGACCAGTGCCTTCCTTGAAGAACTGGAACCGCTTTGGTTTAACCTATATTTCCAAACGAGTGTTTTGATTTCCTCTTGAAGACCACCACTATAAAGTAACAAATCTATTCATAAAAACAATAAAATGGATGCAGAGAAAAACACAATGTCAAAGTTCATCCTTAAACTCCCTTCTAGCAACAGTCTTGAACTCCTTGGAATGATCTTGGCATTTTAAGACTGCCCGGAGAGCAGTGCACTGCGACGGAAGCGGAGAAGATCTTTGTGGATAACTATACTGGCAGATATTTCTGTAATATTTCCTGCCTCTTTCATAACACTCACTCCATGGTGTCCTATAATTTTCTGTGGCATTTTGTTTGAGTGCAGTCTGTCTTTAAATGAATGCAAGTCAATAGAGGAACAAATTATATTCAACAACAGACTGCGTCTGTTGTAAACAAACTGTAATGCAATTTGGCAAATTCTGTGGGTTACCTAGCTATACTGTAATTACAGTTTAAAAACTGGCAGGCACTTGCAATCTTGAAGTAGCTTCTAAGCAAAATAAAAATAATTTGCTTGAAATGCTTTTATTTTTGTGGGGGGGCGGGGGGTTACGAGATCTATCTTAGTGATTTACAATTAATGATAAGAAGATTTCCATGTCGTCATATTCTATGACAGCGGTCCTTATGGTTTTGAAATATCAAAAACATTGTAGTGATTTCATCTACCTACCACTCCTTAATGTGTAATATCTTAATAATTTAATGGTGTATGTGAAACTTTAATATATTACAGTATACACCTCCAGAAAAAAAATAAAAGACCACAGCATAATTTTCAGTTTCACTCATTTCTCACTTTATGTGAGATCTGTGATTAACATTTTTTTGTTGGTAAACTGTAGCCTGGTTCTCTGTTTCTCATTAATGAAGGGCTTCTTCCTTGCTTTACGAGACTGAAGTCCTGCTTCTAGAAGCCTGATATGAACTGATATGAACTAGCAGTGCCACTTTACAATAAGGCTACCCATATATAGAGTTTATGAATGGTTTATATGATTTGGTTATTAATTAGGTTGTACCACTTTGTAAATTTTGAATAGACAATTTAAAAGTAGTTATAACAATTTTTTTATTATTAATCAGTCACTACCATTTACAAGTAGCAAAATGGAGCCTTATTGTAAAGTGGTACCGTCCACCACTTAATGTTTCCGCATCCTTTTGAAGGTCACTTGATGTCATCCTCCGATTAATGAGGTACTGTTGGATAAACTGACGGTCATCTCTGGCATTACGAAGTTGCTTCTGCCTGGCTGGTTTCTAGTTATTGTCATTCACCTGTTTCATCTTGTTCTTGTGTACTGCGCTGTTGAGCCTGGAAGCAGCCTGCTGCTTTGTGTAGCCTCCTGCCAGCAGAACCAGTATCAAACCAGGATTTAGGAATGCAGATAAAAAAATACGGAGCGGTCTCAAGTTTCTCCAGCGCTGTATTTTTTAATGGTTCTGTACGTGCAGTTGTGGGAGCCCAGGCTGAGCGCCACGTCACCGCGGCGCGTGTCTCGTCACAGTGCGGAAGTGCGGCTGATAAACGCCGCAGAAGGTCGGAAAACGGGGGGGGGCGGCTCGATCTCCATAAGCACATTTGCGGGCGGGGGCGTCTCCGCGCGGGCTGCACTCACGTATGACTTCTGAAGCCGTTCCTGCAAGCGAAGTTAACTTAAGTAGCAAGCGAAAGTAAGAAAACGCGCAGTCAGCTGGCAGACAGCGTGTTTATAAGGTATGTTAATTAATGCCCTGTTAAACATCGACATACGCCGTATTTGCTTTTTTTTCTTACTTCATAATACGTGATTTAACATTTTTATTTTGATACATTATCTGAACCACGGACTTCTGTGATTTTAGAATTGGTATTTGTGACTTTAGAGCAAAAGTGAAAGCTGAAGTTTAACTGATATTGTAGGGTGTTGGAAATGGCGTGTTTTGTTTTGTTTTGTAAACGACTGGCTTTCGCTGAAACGGTTCCTCTGGTTATACGGGATTTCTAAACTGTCGCCATTATTGTTTCGATTTTCAGGTGCGTGTGTGTGTTTTTCTTTTCTTTCATTTTTAATGGCCCAGCACTCACAGTATTGACAGTGATTAAAGAAGAATTGCAGTAAAATGAGCTGTGGAGCCACAAACGCGTCCCAGGAGCGGCTCAGCCTGAAGGAGGATCTCACATGTGCCATCTGCTATGACCTCTTCGTCGATCCTGTCATGTTGGCCTGCATGCATCACTTCTGCAAGGCTTGCATCACCACTTACTGGAGGAGCGTCAGGGGTCCTGTAACCTGTCCCCAGTGCCGGCAGGAGTTCCCCACAAAGCAGTTCCAGACCAATTACCTAGTGGCGGCCATGGTGGAGAAGGTGCGGGCGAGATCAGCAGACCACCAGGAACTGCAGGTGGGTCACGTGTATGGTTACATCACGGCACCATATGTGTGTGAAGTTGCGCGTGCCCTGCGGCCGACTGGCATCCTACTCAGGGTGCTCCTCTGCCTTTTCCCCCGTGCTTCTGGACTTGGGCTCCAGCCTTACTGTGCCCCCGCACTGGGGTGCTGGGAGGCTCTGCAGAAAGGTTGCCGGTTCAGGCCCAGTCTCAGTAGAACAGCAAGGCCATTAAGCACTTTGGGCTCTGTGAGGTGTGTGTGACCCCAGGCTTGCTCTCACCTGCAGGTGGGGCAAAGAGGATTTTCCCATGGGGATTAATAAAGTATCACTAATCTATTTCTCAGTGCTGCCTCATGCAGCTTGCTGATTATCCCAGCTGAGATGGTTTAATGCATAAAATAAGCCAGTTGACACCCAAATGAAAGTCATGGTCCAGCATTTTCTGCATTTTTTTTTTTTCAGTCATCTTACATTTTTGTTTTATTTTTTTCCCCCTCAGCTCAAAGTCCTCAACCATAGCATACGCTTTCAGCACTTTTCTGTTTTTGTTAGATAATCATTGACTGCTTTGAGACAAACACTGTGGTTTGCTTTTCCTTTAAGGGCAACGTTCAAAAAAAAAAAAAAAAAAAGGAAATGGAAAAATACTGTCCTAATTTTCTTTTTTTGATGAATGCAGTTTCACGTTAAAATAATTACATATTTAAATAAATTGGGGGAAAAAAGCCTTCATATGCATCCTAATAATTAGATAGTCCTCTATAGTTTTATGAATTTGAATTCTTGAATTCATTCATTGTTACTTTACAGATTCTACGTGAGGAGGAACCAGCGTGTTGATGGGATTGTTTCAGTGATGCTGGCACACTGGCTGGCAGTGCAGCCTCATGACTGCTGGCACACTGGCTGGCAGTGCAGCCTCATGACTGCTGGCACACTGGCTGGCAGTGCAGCCTCATGACTCCAGGGATAGAGTTTCTGATCCACTGCCTGTGTGTGTGAAATTTATGCAAATTTCCGTTGGGTTTTCCAGTTCTTGCTTCTGCTGTACAAAACCATCAAGTCAATTGGTACCTTTAAATCACCCATTTATGTGTGTCTGTGGGCTTGTATATACTACATTGTGGGGACCAAATAACAGAACCAAAAAATGTCAGAAGTCTTATATTTTGTTTGGCTACTTATGGTTAAGGTTAGGGCTGGGTAAGGGTTGAGGTTGTCATTGTTGGGATTTGGAAAGGAATGGACAGTCCCCACGAGGATAGGAATACAAAAATCTCTTTCACAGAGAACGAGAGTGTGTGTGTTTGTCCTCTGAAGGTTTGCCATTTTTGTTGACAGACATCATGTTGTATCATATTTGCTTGTTTACTCCTGTTGTCGAGAAGGTTACTTGCACACAGTGAAGAGGACAGAAGGAATAAAAGACATAAGTGAAAAGATTTTAAGCACAATGACCTTTGGTCTGAAGATGGACCATGGCAGATAAGCGTCTCCAAAGAAGGTTGCCAGGCAACTAAGCTTTTATTTTTGACTGATTAGTTTCTGGTGGTCTTTGTATTCAGCTGAAATGTGTCCTTTGTGCAGCATCTTCAGCTATCTGCTACCCCTAGCAACCGTGTTACTATTTGTCTCGTGAATTTAGGCCCGTGAAGTATTTGAATTACTTCTGTGGAGAACGTATTGTTCTCTGAAGGTTGGACACATTTTCATTTAAGTGAAGACGTATGACTTATTACCCCTGCTGAAATTAAAGTATTTTCTTCTTTCTTTCATTTTGACATTTTGCTTTGGGATACACACTGTTACATAATATAAGTATTTTTAGCTAGAAATATCTTTTGGGTATGTTCATGACTGTATGCAGAATGAATGAATGGCTGGCCTCAAAGTGAAAAAGAAATGGAAAAACGCTCTGGCAAGATCCCTAGAAGGCAAAAAATTGAGTGTTTTCTTTTCTCCCCAGAAACGGCTGAAAGATTGTCTAGCCTCTCACCTCTCGACGAAGGAGCACTACATGGGCATGATCCACAAAAATGAACAGAAAGTACTCGCAATAAAAGTAAGTTCTGCTGGTCAGATGCTGAAGACTCCACTTTCATTTGGTGAGAATTTCCCTGGTTGCGCAATCAGAAAAAAAAGCTGCATTCCCCTGGGCAGCTGTCGCATGATCAGGCCTGCGGGCGGAAACGCTGACTGGGCTCTGTTCCTCGCCGGCTTGACACAGCGGTTTTGTGTCCACGCAGAGAACAGGTGCGGAGCTCCAGGGACAGATACGGAGTGACTTCCAAGCCTTACACTGCCTCCTGCAGGAAGAGGAGGCATCCACGTTGGAGCATCTGAGGAGGGAACAGGAGGAGATACTGGGGGAGCTGGGCCGGCACCTGGCGACGCTGCAGGGGGGGCTCGTGGAGGTAGAGGAGAAGATGCACATTCTGCAGCAGACCATGGATGCGATGGAGCATAGGTACCTGCTAGAGGTAAGAGTCACAGCATAACACTCTCAGATCAGAGAAATGCCTTTGTTCAGTCTTTTAGTCATACAGTTACAGAGATGCACCTTTTAATTCTTCCAGACTGTGCTATTTAAGTGTGACCTTGTCAGTTTTGTGTGTAAGGCATCATGTAAGAAATCTACAGCAAACTTTTTCAAAGTTAAGACTTGAAGTTTTTTTTCATATGTAAAATAAGCATTTTAGGAAGGAAAATGACTCATTGGGTAACTGCCATTATTTTATTTAGCACTGTTTTATTTGCGCTCTTTTGCTGCTGCTGTTGGATTTTGAGCACTAGTTTTTCACTCACCTGCACTTTAAGTGTCGTGACGTAATAGTGATTTGACTTGATTTGCCACCTTACACCTGTGGGCATGGGAGTCGAAGTTCCTCCCCCTCCTCATGCGTATGCAGCGTGCATGTTCTACTGCGACATGCAGCTTTTTCTCCTCATGCGTATGCAGCGCACATGTTCTACTGCGACATGCAGCTTTTTCTCATGCGTATGCAGCATGCATGTTCTGTTGCGACATGCAGCTTTTTCTCCTCATGTGTATGCAGCGTGCATGTTCTACTGCGACATGCAGCTTTCCCTCCTCATGCGTATGCAGCGCGCATGTTCTACTGCGACATGCAGCTTTTTCTCCTCATGCGTACGCAGCGCGCATGTTCTACTGCGACATGCAGCTTTCTCTCCTCATGCGTATGCAGCGTGCATGTTCTGCTGCGAAATGCAGCTTTCCCTCCTCATGCGTATGCAGCGCGCATGTTCTACTGCGACATGCAGCTTTCCCTCCTCATGCGTATGCAGCGCGCATGTTCTACTGCGACATGCAGCTTTTTCTCCTCATGCGTACGCAGCGCGCATGTTCTACTGCGACATGCAGCTTTCTCTCCTCATGCGTATGCAGCGTGCATGTTCTACTGCGACATGCAGCTTTCCCTCAGGTTTCATTTCAGTTTCCTCCTGCAGTCCCAAACCATCTGATGGGGATTTCTAAATTGTCCGTAGTGTGTGTTAGTGCGATTTCAGTGTGATTTTTATTCTTTTGTATAGTCTTTATTATAAGAATATATTTTCAGTTTGAGTAATCTATCTAGGGTAGAGCTGTAATCGGGCCTTAAAAGTTAGGCCCGACAAGGCCCGAACCCGACAGAATTCGGCCCGAGCCCGACAAGT
>JAODKF010000002.1:8834188-8844282 GCA_026779585.1 Mormyrus proboscirostris
AAATGCATCACCTGACCACTCATTTACTGCGCAAGCCCGAGCCCGTGTAAAATGATAGAAATCAAGCCCGAACCCGTTGGGTCCCGACGGGTTAGAGATCTTCAGCTCTAATCTAGGGATCGAGTGAGAGCTGTTGGACTGCTTTGCTTTGTTTTGTGATCTTTAGAATGTCCAACATAAATTCACAGAGCACATTATGTACTAATGTCTTCAGAATGGGCAAAATCCATTCCAGGTGTTATTCATAGTCATCTGAATGCAAAATACTGGGTTTTCTTGACTGGGTTCCATCAAGGATGAAAGATACATATATTTTTTTAGCTAAATAGTGTTTAAAAACACTAATGGAAATTATTGAATCTGGTTGTTTGGGATTTCATATTTTCTTGCGGCAGTATTTCCCAAAATATGGACCGGCTGTGGGTGTCCATGGACCGGATTGTGAATATTACTGGTAGGTTCACTGAGCTGGGTGTCATTTTCTGAAGCAATCAGCTGATAAAGTTAAGAGCGTTTCCTTTAAACTTTCTGTCAAGGTGCCCTCCTTCATTGCCATTTTCCCTGGTCGATAACGTCAAAAAAGTTTCCCTCTTCATAGATCATAGCATGTGTTATGTAATTCCGCACTTTCTTCCTCGACACATTTTCACCTCCTCATGCCTCCTTTGAAATGCCTTTATCTGTTGATCACCTTTGTCTTTTGAGTTTATTACTCTCTTGCCTCGCTCTATAAATCTCCCGGGTTGGACTTTTGTCTTTGACCTGCTCTTGATACCTTTCTTTTTGTCCGTGGGTCCGAAAACAAAATCCCATAAAACATGTTCCGCACAGCTGTTTTTTTTGCTTTGATAAGCAAATCTACAGATCTCCATATCACATCAGGAAAGGCAAATCGCCCTCAGCTCTCTCGCTCTCCCTCCCTACCTCCTACATATACTTTCTCTTAAATAACAGTCGTGGACTGTTAGACTGGCACTGCACTGGATTCCTGTCCAGGCTGCTCCACTGTTTAATGCCCCTGTACTGCCTGGCATTGGCTAGAACCCCCCCCCAGCATTTGTACAGGATAAGCAGTTGGAAAATGGATGGATGGATTGTGGGATTGATTAATTCCAGTTATGGAGATCAACTGAGAAATGTATCCATTGCATATTATTCATTACATTTGTGAATTGACAGAGGTATTTAGCTTCATAAATTATATAGGCTTATTTTTGTGAATAATTTGAGTACCGTTTTCTCTGCTCAGACAGAATGAAGGCATGATTTACAAGCTTTTTCTAAATTTTGTATGACAGTACACCTCGTTTATATTGGCTATATATTTTGATGTTTTTTTTTTGCTTTTTTATCATGGGTGTATTGTCTGTGTAGTATTTAAACTCCAATCCATTCTGTAGGACTATTTAATAAATCTGAGTCGATCAGTCCGCATTCAGGACTGTGGTGCCTTCACGCTACAACAGCAGCTTACGGTAAATGCCACAGGTCTATGTGCAATGTGTCTTTTTAAATATGAACATTGCACAAATACTGAATGACAAGTATAAATTTGCCAGAATGTGCAGCTGCTGAATTTGCCTTTTTCATGCCCGGAGACATGCTTTAGCTGCAAGATATGTGCACCCCTGTGTTTGCCATCTGCTGTTTTAGTAATGAGTCTTCCTTAAAGCAAAGTTCATAGGGTTTTGAATCTCTGTGGTAATAGTGTAACATTTAATATGTTAATTTTTAGCAAGTTGAATGGTGAGAGGATTTGTCTTACATTTCGACAACAGATTCGACTGTGTATTTTTAGTTTTATATAGATGTGTGTGTTACAAACATTGCAGCAGACTTGAGAAGGTGCCTGATAAATCGTCGTAGCGGATGAGTAAATGTGTTTAGAGTTCAGCTGCTCTTGAATGAAAGGTCTCCTTACAGAGGAAGGATTTTTAAAGCAGTCAGTGAGTATGTCAGGATGTTCTACTGAGCTTACTGTCCATGTCCAGCTTCAACCCAGCAGACCAACATTGGCAGAAGTTTTCTGTTTGAATTTTGCCCCACATTTACTGAAATCTGGAGCTCTTGGGCTCCGTAACCATAACGCAGAACTTGGGAAATTTTGATATGACCAATAATGTCGGTCAGTTCCCAGAAGAGAGATTTTGTTGAAATATCACAAAAGCTAAATTTAAGTAACAAAAACATATTCAGTTCCACACTTTCAGTTCCTTTGTGCCTACAATCTTAAAATATGACCACTGTATAGCCCTTTGAAGGAAGTGACTGCTTAATTGTTTATGATGTGAAGACTAAACCACTGATTATTTTCTATTTGTATAATATATTTAACTGATTCCATACAGGAAGTGTAGTAAGCATTTATTTGGTAATGCAAACAAATACGTTAGTGATATTTAGTATATAGTTTTGAATCATTCTTCTTTTACTTCCAGACTCCTGAGGTGAATTTCAGGTGAGTACTAACAATTCATCATCATTTTCTAAAATCCAGTCGTCTGTAAGTATTTACAGAAAGTGAGTAAATGGCTCGTTATTCTGTTCAGTTAATTGTATAACACAGAGAAAGCAGCTTCCTGACCGTTTGTGACTTCAGCCCGGCGTGATACTGATCGCTGGCACTAGGCTTTTTGGTACGGTGCTCATTTTATTTCATTTTTATTTCTGGGATCTAAGAGATTTACACACTTCAGTGTTCCAAAAATTATTTTTTTCTCATGCTGTACATCTCTATTCGCTATGTCTGACATGCTGACATTAGTTTTAAGCCCCACCTCCAATGAGCCCAGTGTTCTCTGATTAGTCAGCTTGCACTACATGTTCTGCCCCTGTCTTGCTGTTTGCAGGCAGCTTGCCTGCAGGCGGCCAATAAGGATTGAGTTACGGGGTGACTTTACCATGTCATGGAAGTAAGGGCTGGAAATTCCTGAGGCATTTCGGGCAGATTACAGAAGAGTTACTTCCATTGATGTGTATTTAGGGCCTTGGTATAGACTATTTACATGCACATAAAGCTATATGACAAACTAAAGGAAAGGGAAACACCAGAAAAAGCATAAAATGGTCCCTTTAACCTCACAGGCTTTTAGCATCATAGTGTTTTTACTATTTATCGCAATAAAAAAACAGTGATGTTGTAAAGCTGGGCTTAGCACAGAGTTAATTACTTAATACACAGAAGAGGGTAAAAGAAATAGTTTAAAATGTAAATGTTAAGTACATTGTGTAACTTGCTGTTTTTTTAGGGATTCGGGTAACTTTCCAATACCAGCATTCAGTATCCCAGTTTGCCTAATTGTGAAGCTTCTCTAGAGTCACATAATGGGCAGATACATCAAAACAGCAAAGATTAGAATTCACTGTTTGACAAACTGATCTGTATTCGCACGCTTTTTTCCAGCTTGTGTCCTATTTTAAGGTAATGAGTGTACAGACATGATTCATGTTTGCTCACCAATTATTTTCATCTGTAAGGTTGCCTACTTGTTAGTTGTTATCAGGACTAAATAACAAGTTGTACTCTGCCCGTTTTTTATCACGTTTTTATTTTTTTGTGGTCTAGACTGTCTGAGGTGGGCAAAGGACCAGGCATAGACATAAGCAGTTTTGGTGCAAAGTATAAAGGTCCACTGCAGTATATCGTCTGGAGGAAGATGTTCAAGCTTTTGAATCCAGGTATTCTCTTTGACGTGACGTCCGTTACATGACAGGAAGCTGCTCATGGGTTCATGCATGTGGGTATTAATAGCCGTTTTCATTATTTATTCTCTTCATGAAATAGCTTTGGAATGCCACCGTTTTCGTGTGTTAGCTCCAATTTGGCTACAGGGCTCCAGGTTTATTTTCACAGCATGCAGACTTTATGAGTAGGAAAAGACCCTGATGAAATGTTACGACTGTTATGTGTGTGCACTGCTCCTCTGTGCCTTTTAAATTGCCCCTCTGGGACAAATAAAGTTTTTTGAATTGAATTGAATGGTTAGAAGATGACATCGTGTATTGTATTATGCTGGTAGGCCCTGCTCCGCTAACCTTCGACGAGGAAACAGCCCATCCGAGTCTCTGCCTTTCCCGGGGCAAGACCTCTGTGGTGGAATGTGACAAGATGATCCCCTGCAAGCCCAGCCCTAAGAGGTTTGTCCAGTGCATCAACATCCTCGGGAGCCGGGGCTTCCAGTCAGGTCGCCACTACTGGGAGGTGGGAGTGGAGAACAAGACAAAGTGGGATCTGGGCGTGGCCCTGGAGACTGTGGACCGTGGGGCCCGGGTCAAGCTTTGCCCAGAAAATGGCTACTGGACCCTCCGGCTGCGGAACAAGACCCAGTACTCGGCAGGAACTCAGCCCTGGACCCCTCTGACCCTGACGTCCGCCCCGAGAACCATCGGCGTCTTCCTAGACTTCCAGCACCGGAGGGTCTCCTTCTACAACGCAGACACAATGCTGATGCTCTGCTCATTCAACAACGGGCCGGATCGGAAGGCTTTTCCCTTCTTCAGCACCTGCCTCAGTGACCAGGGGTGGAAACCCCAGCCAATTCGACTTGTTCACTTCCCTCTGGAACCGCTGTAACCCCTGAGCTCATAAAGGGTGCTGTTCACAGAGTATGAAGCGTGCGCGACAGACAAGACGCAGTGCATCTATCTATGCGCGACAGACAAGACGCAGTGCATCTGTCTATGCGCGATAGACAAGACGCAGTGCATCTGTCTATGCAAGCACTGTGTTGTACATAAATTTATGATTCCCAAACTACACCTGCATATATGTATGCAAGATGTGGAGGCAAGTGTTGCAGTGTCTTGATGTGTTCTATGGCTGCATTTCTTTACATCTTTTATCCGTAACTCAACAGCAGTTCATTTGAAGGCTTCTTTTTTTTGTTTTTCTTTTTTAAATTGAAGGATTAAACATCTTAAAGGTCGACTTTGACATTTTGGCTGTAGGTATTGATGTTTGCTTATTAAAGAGGGAGTTCAGACTCTTCTGCAGCCGTATTCTGCCCAGCAGTAGCTTGCTAATGTGTGACGTCATTGCACAATCATTAAACCAATATCATTGAAAAATTCCTGAATAAACACAAGCCAGAAATGCACTGTTGTTCCGTTTTTACAGAAATACCTTGTCTACGAAGTATGCAACATAGTAAAGTTAATCTGTTTCTCTTTTTATCCTTGAATGGAGTCATTTATTGTTTGTTTATTTGTCCAGTGAAACATCTTGTTTGTTTTGTCGATCATAATTAAATCTTTATATCTGAAATTTTTTTGCTGGGAAAATATGCAAATGCAAATCATAAAGTTCCATTTATGCATATTTTTTTCCATGACAAATAGTATTTATGATAATTCCTAGCAGACTCGATTTGCTTAATTTGTCACTTTCAATTTCTTAGCATTTATAAAAAGGCAACGCATTAGGAAATTGTCACAGCACTGTGTTTTGGTGTCACTTGATTAAAATATTGTAATGCCGTCGTTTGCGAACACACTCATCATGTGTGATAAAGGAGGCTCGTATTATGCCGTTCCTGTCACACTGACCTCCTTTTTCTTAGGGATGTTGCTGTGCAGTCTGGTTACCAGGATCTCTCCATTGGCAGGTAATGGCAGGGGGTTTGTGTCAGACATATGAGTTTGACTGCTGTGATGTGATAATGGGGAGACGGTCAACCTCACCGTTCCATCTCTGATACTGATTGCAGTTGCATCCTCTTGCCCATTCAGTGGAAACTGGTCCTGAGGTGACTTAAAGTGCTCCTCTCTCATTGAAGCAAAACCTGAAATTATAGTTTCTCCTTGTCTTCTAGAAGAATTGCTTGCATTCAGTGTTTAGGTAATAATAATTAGTTTGAAAGGGTGACAGTTGAAGTTAGTTATATAATACTCTTAGGCTTTTGTTGTTCTCAGTGCAAAAGATTTTTTTCAGGCAACAAGAAAACAGCAGTAGGAGATAAGAGCTCATATTTGCTCTTCTGGTCTTTTTCATTTCCTCGCAGGTTGATTTAAAATACATTTCTTAAGGGTGAAGTGCATGACTTGAACCCAATTAGCGATGCTGGTGCCTTTGGTGTCTGTGTCGAGGCCCCATTGTGATCCTCCTGACGGTGTAATCGCGTAATGAGCTGACCCTCTGATCAGCCCATTTCAGCCGCTTTGGGTTCTCCTGCCAGGTGAAGGATCCATCCTGCTGTGAACGATGTGTCAAATATCAGAGGGATAATAAGTGCCCCCCCCCCTTGGGTTTCTGCAGATTTCTACCAAAGGTTCTCTTACGATGAAATTTTTTTTCCTCCTTTCTGTGAGTGTGTGGTAGATGATATAACATTGATGTGAACTGAATAAATGCATTTGCGCATAGGTTACAGTATGTCATGATTCTGATTTCACACAATACAGGGGGTCTCTTTGCAACTACAATCCCAGGTATATGAGTGATATAAGCAGAGTTTCAGGTAGAATTTAAGCAACTCAATCTTCAGCTCAATCTCTGTTTTTTTTCTCTCTCAGACACCAATACACAGATTCCTTTTGAAAATTTGCACAGCTGTTGATGTTTTTTAGTCAGGTAGTTTCTCGGTGAGGATGTCATCTATCTAATGGATTCCCACATCTTGAGCGTTACTCTACGGCAGGTCTATTCAAATCACGGTCCTCAAGGGCCGAGCACTGCTGCTTTTCCAGCTTTCCTTTACCTGAGAGTCAGGTGTGAAGCCTCTGACCAATCAGAATCAGTAACTATTAAACTAACTACCTGGGAGAACTGAAAACAAGGCCTGGATATGGAATCGGGGGGCAGATTTGAGTATAGGGACTCTACAGTAATCTTATTCTGTAGTGTAATCATAATCTATTCCAGTTTTTATTTTGCTTCCTGCTTTAGTCCCCGCAGCTTCTGCTTCCTTTCTGGTCTCAGCTCACCAGGTGCTCCTCACATTTGGTGTTTTGCAAATGACTTTTATGCTGGTTAGCAGATTCCTTTATCCATGTTTTTATAACCTGTATGTTGCCCCCCTCTGCTATTTTCTGCCACAGAAAGATTCTGCTGTTTTGCATGTTACTCACTGACACTGTTCACTTGACTGGTTCGCAGCATGTGCAGTTTATACCTACTTGTTTTGCTTTAATGTGCTTGGTTGTTTGTCCACTATTTGATACGTGATAAGATGATGATGGTGCCATTTTAACGGCAGGTAATGATTCGGCTGTCAGCAGGGTGTTGGTGGGTGCTGAGGTCACATGCCCCAGCTTTCTGTTGACTCCGCTTTCTGTGCAGTTCTATGTTAAATGAAGCTGAGAGGGTCAGTTTCCAATCAGCCATAAGCACCTGGGCTGGTGGCTCCCTGTTACCTGGGGTGGTCTGGTACTTTGCTGCCCTCTGTTGTTTGTTCAGGGTACATAAATATGTGTCTGGGCACAGCCTGCGGATGCATTTGTCTGTGTTCTTGTAATTTGTGTTAAAAAAAATATATAACTTCGTTAGATTCCTTCATTTATTGGAGGTAATTGCTCCAATGATACAATGAGTAATGTTGTTACTAATCATGGTAAATTTTAGCTCTTGTTTCTCTTATACCTTATTAATTTTTATGTAGCTTATACCCACAAGGCAGGTTACATAATTGAGGCACACAAAATATGGCTTAATCTGATGTTTTGTTTTTTTTTCGCTCTCCGTAATTACGTGGACACCCAGCAGGAAAACTCGAAGACAATCACATTAGTGGTGGGATTTGATCTGAGTTACTGCACGCAAGGTCGATGCTGTGATCGACTGCAGGTACTGTACAGCACTGGCTGTTCTGTAAAGGGAAAGAAAATCCCTTTAGTACAGTATGCTACAGTACAGTATTTCACATTCATGGTTGTCATAAACAAATCAGACACGCATGCCAGAGCCAATTAAAGGATTGCGGTTTAAAAATGAATTTGAAATGAGTAAAGTTTGACTAAATCCGAAGAGCACATCAAGCAAAGCTGCCGCGTTACCAAGATCGTGAAGAAAATCTTAAGCGTTGTGTCCAAATATGTCCCTCCTTTTGAGATGCAGTGGCCAAAACAGGCCAGTATTATAAGATTCTCATAAAACATAAATGAATAAATGTATCTCTAGGTCATATCAGAAACGGTCACAAGATTTTTTAACACCTGCAACAACTGCGGTCAGACCTTATGGCAGAAAGAAGGACAACGGAAGCGACAGGAAAATGCATTTGTCTGCACACACACTTCCAATGAGGATCATGGCGATCTGCAAAAGACTGGGCCACATCCTGAAGTGGATATCAGCCCTTTGCAGAACAGGAAAAAAATACAAAAACAGAATTTCAGTCTGTTTAAACCCTTAAGCCCATGTGAAATTTCGCCCTTTCACATGACAGCAGTCCAAAGCATGAGGCCATTTCAGGAGTGACAGTCCGTCGGCGGCCCAGTCAGACTGTTCACTTGAATTTGTGACGGTACAGATGAACAGAAATTACCCTCAATCAGGCTACCAGATTTTTGACAAAAGACAAGACGTTTAGGCTGAATCTGCACCAAATTACCTAATAATGATTTACTATTATTAATGCATATATAATAATTCAGACATATTTCCAGGTAATCTGCCTAGTTAATTCCCCACTGTGTGTTCAGTAAAGCCAAATTTTTGGAGTAAAGCCAAAACAAATTCATGTTCTCTGTATTCATAGTTATATATTTTTCCAGTATGAATTTAAAATTTCAGTTCTTTAGTAATATGATCATTTTCTAGCTACTGGAATTACATTCTCCACCTGTCTGCTGCTGACTGCTGCCAGGCTAAACGGCAAAGACACTGTGTGTCACCACTGCACCTTGGGAAGCTCAGCCGATGAGACAATGACTCACCGGATGTTAAAAAGGACCCACGTGTTCAGTCCAATAGGGATAATGAAGCAGTGTAGCTGCTAATATATAGGCAAATGTGTTATTTCAAAGTGCAATTTTTTACCTAAAGACTAAAATTGGTGAAATAATGCCAAAGCATGGAAGAGAAACACGGGTCCTCCGCTTATTTACCGCCTTGTGTTTGTGCCTATATACTAAACAGCTGAGAAAGAGTGACAGTGCGGCCAAATGAGCAACATCCCCCACACCGGGCAGCCGTCTCCACTGAGGAACCCCTCACCATAAAATAAAAACATTAGACACGCATAACATAGCAACAGCAAGCAATGCACCCCAAGCTGAACTTCATCCTATTGTTTCCAGACACTCAACCCACAGGACAAATGGTGGTGGGCTTCAGTCATCGCTTGCCTTACAATATAATGACTCGCCCATAAAATGATTAGCATCATCCGTCTACACTGTGACACAGAGAGGTGCCTGTCACCGAAATAAGGTTTCTGTGTAAGCAAGGGCGCCACAGTTCACAATCAGCCAGCCCAGTTAAAAGGTGAACTTCTTGAATTGCTCTGTACATATATCCTCATCATTAACTGTTGGGTAGAACTCTGTCAATATCTTTAAGCTGAATATGTGAATTTGAATGATTTTTGAGTATATAACTAGTAAATTATTTTGTCATTATACCAGATGCGGGGTCTAACAGCACGTTTTGCTTGCAGTTTTAATATCTAAGCAAAAAAAAAAAAAATACTCCTGGTTATTTTTCATATTAAAAGGCATGCTTAAACATTATAAGAACAATGGAACAATATGGTAGATGATAATCAAGATATAAGGCACTGGGGTCAGTTTTCATCATAATTTACTCAGTAGGCGTGCTCTTTGGAACATTACAATGAGTGGAAATCATTTTAAATCACTGGTGCGCTTCACAATCACTGCATTTATGAGCAAAGCAGTCGTGTGTCAAGCTGGAGCAGGAGATGTGCTCTCTACCGGTCACTCCTGTCCTCTGGAGTGAAGAAGGCCACACTGCTTCCTGTTGATGGCTATTCACGGCCGAGTGACAGGCCAGGGGGATGTTCTCTGAGCTGTCAGCACCTCCACAGTTATCACCGCGAGCCCTCCTGACACCACACAGGACGTCCACTGACAAAAACAGCCCCCCTTCCCCTCCAACCCTAATTCTCTGCAGCTCGGTGGAGTCATGGAATCAAGAA
>JAODKF010000002.1:8846169-8856478 GCA_026779585.1 Mormyrus proboscirostris
TGGGAGGGGCTCTGCCACGTGGTTATAAACTCTGAGTGAAAATCCACACAACTGATTCGCACTTGTGTGACAATCTGATTTCAAACCGATTCCCACTAAACTGCTAAATGACTGAAACCATTCCTGATGTGAATTATATTCCATTGAATTCCAAACTAAGGTAACAAGCATGGCTGGCTACCAATATAGCCTGGCTTCTGCACTTTTCTTCCCATATTTGGCTGTAAAATCTTTAAACGTCGTCTGCCTCCTTTCTGCTGGGGATTGCGACTGTGGCTCCTCTCTTAATCTCTTAATCGCCCCTCCGTTCATGTTTGCTCCCGGCATTTTATCGCATTTCGTTAAGGAGAGACTGCGCATTGAAAAATCGCAGTTAAAAAAGATGGCTGGTATGAATCCACAGTTTCTGGAATGATGTGCGTGAGGAAACTCTGGTATTTCAAAATGCTTAAGTGTAGAAGTGTAAATTTATTACATAGCACAAACAAGAAGTGTCACTAATGGAGCCAAAATGAACGATGAAATGTTACAATGGAGAAACTCCTCTTTAGATATATAATAAACGCATATACTGTAAGTGAGTGCAAGATACATCTGTATCATGTATTTATTAGACACCAAATATGTACATAGGATAGATGTGGTTCTCTTTGAAAAATATGGACAACGTTATTCACAGGACAGCATGGGTGTTGACAGAACAGTCCACATTTTTGCAATTTTTGAATATGGAGTTCGGCTATAGAAAGGCTGTCTGTCTAAGGTTAGAGATGTGAAATGACTCAGCTGCAATATGGCTTTGGAGCTTATCCATCTCTCTGGTGGAATTGCTTTGGCACAGATCTAAGGCAGCTTCTGTCAAGCGATGATCAAACTGAGCTGAACCCTCAAGATTTCACTTTGAACTTTCCATTGTGAACTTTCCACTTTGAACTTTCTTGCTTTAATTTCCTTTTCCATGCTGAATTCGTCATGTTTGTTTCTTTTGTTTATAGGACCCTTTTCATCCAAAATTCAGTAGATGTTTGTAGTAAATGTTTTGTACTTTCCCTAATAAAACACAATGCCAGTGGAAATGGCACTGAATCAATGTTAAAATCTTATGTTGATTTTTGATCACTTCTGCACCCTCAATTAATTTTGAAAGAACACTGAAAATTCAACAGAAGATAAATGATTAATCAATCAATTTTCAGCCATTCTATCTGTGACAGTAAAATTAATCCTGCCTTATCTACAGCAAAAAAATGCATCAACTATTTTGCCTATAAATATAATGTAAAATGACCAGTCAGTTCAAGATAATAGATTCTTCATTGAAATTCATCATGCAACATGTAATGTAAAATGTGAAAGACAATGTAATAATGTGAAGCATATTACTCACAAACACATCAAATCGTATCAAACATGCTATTTTGAATTTGATCTATGATGCAGCCTTCACAACACACCCTTATGCAAAGAAAGAACCAAGTAAAAAAAATCAAAAAAATATTACAAATGAAATATTCTCTTACCTAAAAGACAGCAACAAGTAGAGATATCTTCCTGAAAATGGCATAGAATGCAAGTGCAGCTTTAGCATTCAAAAGAAACTGCCATCTGGTGAATGATAAATCAACATACATTCAATGGTGTTGGTAGTTGGACTGGGCTGCCGGGTTTCATGGATATTGATACATTAATGCAACATACTGTTCGCACGGAAAGTACAATCACGATAAAATGATGACTGATGAAAGTTCAAAAGTTTATCAATGTCAGCTTTCTATCTGGGTTGTGGTATGTGCTTTGGGAAAATGTGGGTGTTATCCATTGGCAGTTAGAGATTACTTGAGTTTGAAAAGCTTTGGACCATTTGCTGTTATAAGCCAAGACTGCTAGGGTACACTGAACAAACGGTCACAAAGCACTAATGCCTTCAATTTGTACCCCCCCCCCCCCATTCGCACATTTGGGACACTTAATTCAGCAATGAGTTCAAGCAATAGAAGAAGGATGAAACGCAATGCTGAAAAGTGCTGACCAGACATTCAGCAATGAATGCCAAAAGGAACCCTTCTCGATTTCAGTGGAGTCTTCAGCTTTCTGGGGGCCATGAAGACATGTCTATTTGATAAATGATATTTTTACAATGTCTTTTCAATGTTGAAGCAACATTTCCCGTTGAAATAGCTGTCCACTGTCCAAGAACACCCCGATCTGGGGTCCCTTCACTGACACCATTAGATTTGCCAGTGAGGACTGGGCCGGAGCCAGGAATTGCAATGCCACCAGAAGAATGATTTTTGCATTTCAGGACCCTGCAGACCTGATTATGGACCCGTAGGGTGTTTCTCGATACATTCTCGGCTGCACTTGTATTCTCACGTACCTGTTGTACGTCATCTTTCATTGCCGAAGACCCGTTCCCATAATGGAGAACAGAAGTACAGAGGACAAATTTCAAGGATACCTCAGTCGCATCTTCGCCAAATGAGACCAATCCGATGGTCCATTGCGCCCCAAGTTCAATTTTGGGAGGTAAATTACCAAGACCAGTCTTGCCAAGGCCACAAGTACAATCTTCACGATCTTGGAATTGAGAAACACACACATTTTAATGAAATACTTTAATTGCAAGGGATCAATGAGCACATTGCCTGCAAATGCCTGGGGGGGGGTAGCTTGCTTTAAACTATACGCTATTCAGTGGTTCTTGCAATAACATTTAAAGACGTCTTGAGCCGTGTGTTATTCTCCATGGTGTCCTGGGGAGCAGCAGCGTATTTTGTGGTTCAGTCCTACTCCGTCGTAAGATTTTCTTTGGACTCTTCGCTTCATTAGGATCTGACAAACATTTGAAGAACCACCATTAAAGCATATGCGCAGAAATTTTTCAACCCTTATTTGGTTTATATAATTCAAGTTCTTAATTCGAGATTGTATAATATCCGTAATTGAGAATGCCACTTACGTCCTACGTAACATTCCCTGCATTTGACATATTTTTGGAAGTGGCACGGATCGGTTCGTCGATTGCTTTTGCCCATGTATTGTCTCACCTGATCCTCAGGTGGACAATCAGGGAACAAAGGATATTAGAAAACTGTGACCAGGCCCGGTTTACTGCAGGCCCAGAGCTTCGTGCTGCCCACAAAAACAGTGCAGTGAAACAGGAGGCTGACCCAAGTCAAACATGAACACAGGGGGACGTCTCCGAGAAAACACGCACTGCGCTCAGGAATTACTGCGCCCGGTGGAGAGGATCTGTGGGGGCTTCCCGGTCTGCCGATAGAGGACCGCGCTCCACAGCTGATTCGATTTTCAAACATTCACTTGTGTTTTGTTCTGAAGTGATAGGGGTTCACCAAGGACTTTGCCTAAAGTGATTCTGCAGATGGTTCTGATTCAGTTCTGATTGGGTTCTGATTGAAGTCTCTGAAGAGGAGTGAGAGGGAGTAAGGGGATGAAGATGTGCGGGATTATGAGAAAGCACCCTGACTGTGGCTTTGGTGAAATGTTAGCTGGATTCAAAATCCACATTTCATGTTTCCCGTTGATAATTACAGTAAAATAAATAAATAAGTGAGAAGTGATGGCATGCAATGTCCATATAGCAGTACCTAGTGTTTTCAAATTGCTTAAAACGGCTGAGATGGGCTGGAAATGACACTTTGACCTTATTTGTAGCTTCTTTTCTAAGTACAAAAATAGGTGAAAATTCGTGCGCACTTTTGGTTGCGATTACAGGGTATTCATTTTTTTTCTATTAATTTATTTATATTGCATGGACAAGTATATATGCCTCATGTCATAACATACGTTTTGCAACTCACTAAAAGTTATTTTCTGCACATAGTAGAATTTTTAATACTAGGTTCAATCACTTAACCGTAAATAACGCGAAATTTTTCTTTTTTCTCTAAATCCGTTAATTGAACTCTGCGCACTAGAGGCTACATGGGAGCATCTGGGCACTTGTCGTGTATGTGTTGTATGGCTTAATTTAACTCTTTGGGGGAGGGATTGTGTTGTACCCGCTTCTGAGGAGGGGGTATTGTCACGAGTATCTGGCTGCCCCACAAATCCGTCCTGTATTTTAAGAATGAACAGGGGTGGATGCATGTTGCAGTCACGAGCAGTAAAAAGGGAAAAGGAAATCATTGCAAATCTATTCTGATCTTGAAAAAAACGTTTCCTTTTAACGAGAAAAGAGCTTTTCTTATCGTTGACAGTTCACACATCCTCTGTGCTGGGGTCTTTGGAGAGAGAAACAGAAGAAGCTCACCTGAGTTTCGCTCCACACTCGGACAATAACTTTTTCCTCTCCTTTTTAGTGCTTTTGACCTCAGAAGTATTAGCAGCGGTCGAGTTTATTATAAGGTTTAAAACTATATAGAGGACTGGAAATCTGGAAATGAAGAGAGATTTTACGCTTTTCTGCTGGATTTGGATTGGGATCGCTTGTGTTTCAGGTTGGAATCAATCTTTGCTGTACTAGGCTGCGCAGTTCAAAGTGCATCCTCCTCTGGGCTTTCAGCTTTTCTCCTTCATGTTTCACCTGACTGATGACATTTCTACCTTTTTACTAAACATTTGCATGACTGATTGGATCTGTTTTAAAAACGTACGATATGAACCACCAAGAAAACGTATTTAACTTTTTGCAACACATATCCCTATATGCAGGCAGGTTTGACAGTGATAGTCAATGGAAGTGATCGGTCATTCGTAATATAATTTTTGCAGTTTGCGGCGTTTATACTGTTTGTTTGGGTTAAACTTTCAGCATGATATTGAGTCGTGTTTGGGTAATGGGGAAAGGAATTAGCGCAAGGTGAAATTTCGCTAATTTGAGGGGGAAAAGTTTTCTTGAATAAGTGAAGTAAGTGAATGATGTGACTCCCGTGACTCAGGGATTCGGTGATGAGCGTCGCTGACTCTGTCGGAGAGTTGGGCTTTGTTTTACTGATCCATTATCTGCTAACTAAACGTGTTATCCGGTACGTGCATTTTCATTTTCTTTTCTTCTTTCTTTCTTTCTTTTTTTTTTTTGGTGTTTGTTGGGCATTAGAGATTTCTAAAGGTCTGCACAAAACACGCACAAAAATTTCATATGCGTGTGAATCTTTTTGACTGATATTTCAGTTATGTGTGATGGTCCATAAAACGATGAATTGATTAAGCTAACAGACAACGCCTTTGTATGCCTTGTGGGTCCTAGCCTCAGTCGCTAGGGGGAACCTTCAAGTTATTAAACATTCCTTGTTATAATTGCCAAGAAATGTTTGTATTGTGAGCGACTAATTAAGAAATAGCTGCCTTAGCAGTGTGAGGATTTGTCGTAGTTAAAGTGAATTGAAACAAACGTTACAAGTATAGGGGTATATAAAATTAAATGCATTGAAATATTTTCTCTCAGTACGTAATAGGGAGTTGCTGCGTATGTTAATTTGTGTTTATGTGGTTTTGTAATGAGATAATCGGGGAACAAATTGTCTGATTGTCAGGTTATGTAGTTGCAGTCGTTTTCCTATAATTCTGCCTTAAATTATAAACTAGATTAGCCAGTGAAGATTGTGTTCATATTCTGGGCTTTTTTGGGTCAAATGTTGGAATGTCTGCATATCTTTGTGCTGGGGAATTCTTGCTGTTTTTTATTTGGATGGAGGTGTCTGGACACATGCACTCAACACATGGTCATGGTGTCAGCTGTCATGAAGTTTTGTTTGATTGTTACCCAACATGGAGACAACCAAGCATGGTAATCTATGTTGATGTTTGAGCTGTATGATCATCAGCCCATCCATCAAGGAGATGGTGTCATTATACCTTTTTCAACATGTGATGTTTTCATTCCTTCAAACCACAGAGTATAGAAACACAGGAACCAAGCAAAGACCAATGCAACATTCAGCAAAGATTGAATTTTTATCTAATTAGGTTGCATTCTCTTGGGCAAAGGAGTTTCCAAGGATTTTATTGATCTGCTGGAAGTGGAGGCAATTTTGAAAAATTTGTGTTATGGCCGGCCTCCCAGTATTAGACACCAATTCAAAATTACATTTTGCCAGCCATTAAACCTTCTAAAGCATCTTGCAGAAAGGCCAGTCATCTGGAGGAATTTCTGCTTGGATCGCATGGGTTTAAAAGAATATTCTAAAATATTGATATGACAGTGCTTTGCCAAGCTTTTAAGCAGTTAATAATGGCACTCTAACTTTGCGTTATACAAGAAGATAATTGCACATTTACTGCAATGTCGTCCCACGGCATGTAAAGCTGGAGTAAATATTAAGTGTCCAAATACAGGAATCTGCTTTGCTGCACTTTAGGTCAAAAGACCCATTTACAATATTTTGATAAGCATTGTGGAACTAGTTAAACGCTTGGCTGAAGCAATAGGGAAAATTAGAGATTTATGTCAAGAAATAGCTGCAGATCGGTATCACAAGTGTGTTGTGAATGTTAAGCAAATGCAGGAAGGTTTAAACTGACCACATATTCAGTCCTATAGGCCGGCATTGAAAGACATTGAAAATTCATCACATTCAGCTGTAATAATTGTACTAGATCTTGGCATTACACTAAATTATTTTCAACTAACCAACCAAAATAATTCCATCTCTCAGTTTAATCTATCCATCGATTCATAAGTAATAAGTAAAGTTTTTCCATGCATAAAAAAACGTAAAAAAACATACACAATAAATAAATGTAAAAATTAGTTTTTTGTAATACTACATGTATGTATTTTTTTTAGCTATACAGCATAAAAACAGGAAGAAAAACACTAAGAAATAAAAGCAAAAGCTGACAAACGATTGACTGCAGAGCAGGTCAAAGCTTAATTAGCAGGCAGCATAAATTGAACTGAAGCACCTCAGGCTTTGTGTGTTTATGTCTGGAAGAGTAAAACATGAATTTCACTTCCAGTTTTCTCTGCGCATTAACTTTGTCCTGCTCTTAGAAAATGGTGCAGGGAAAATCATCAGAAATTGGGTCCAGTTTTTGCTATAGTGTTACATAATCTGCACTGGATATTTTTTTACTTTTGTTTTTTTATTTTACTGGGGACCGTATTTAATTCTGCGGGATAGAAATGATTCCCTTTTCATTTCCCTGTTCTGTCTTCCTGCCGCAGACCCTGAAAGCTCACAGCCTCAGGCGTTTACTTGACGGAAGGGTTAGCTGGACCAGTGGGTGGGGATTTAGTCCAGTGCAGACTCTATTAATATTTCACTCATCATGCATATTTGGTATCTAACCGTCTACTATCAGAGACTAATGCCATTCTTTTGGAAATGCATCTCTGAAGAGGCTCACGGGCATTAAAGATTATTCGTATGGCAAAATGTCGTTGCCGTCGGTAGCCAATGAAAGCAAATGCCGTGTAAGTCTGTCTCACCGAGGTCAACAATTTTGGCTTCTTTGTGGAGGACTGTTAAAATTCTGTGCCCCTTCTCAGTGCTGCTGTTGAAAATCTCATTATGCAGAGTGTGGGGGGGGGGGGGGGTGGTGGGTAGGGTTTGGGGCTTAACTGAGGGTCTGCTGCCCCGGAGGTGTGCTGGAATTCCTTCTCCCCTTTCATGGGGTGTTGCTTTTGGACACACGCACACACACACACACGTGCCACACAGCTCCTGCCTGTGAACCATGGGGTCACACTCCGATTCTCTTTAAGGGATAGCCTTCGGAGGACCAGGGGTTGTTAATGCCGGGCTAGTTGGGTCGTGCTGTGCTGCCCGTCGGGTAGAAAGCGACGCGGATCGTCCTCTGGCTCTGACCGTGTCACTGGCTGTGAGTCAGTCTGCCTGTTCCCACTGTCAGCCCACCACAGCAACTTAGATCGGATTGCTGCAAATTCTTGGGTAGGTTTTGGTGCATTGGGGTTTTTTCTTTGCTTTATAATATTCTGCAACACAATATAAGATAACGGACAGCATGCAATTATCTATCTATCAATCAGTTTTCTGACTGCTCGTCAGTACAAAAGAAAGTAAAGTTCGGCAAGTGATTTTCGTGGGTTTTGACATCGATGCTGTATCTCTTTGCCTGCGTATAGAGACATTTTTAGTGTGGTAATTAGCATCCAGGTTCAAAAGCGCCGATATGAGACAGAATTCTCCATGATGTACAGCACTGTGCAACAGTCAAAGGAAATGTTTAAAGCTGTCTATCTGGGTAGTAAGTGTAGCACTATAAAAACTAGCAGGAATTTCTTATGCTCTCAAAAAAGTTACTGATATCTAGTTGGATGGCTAGATGAACACTTCAGTTCCCAAACCTCTCCTCAGGGGCACCTCAGCCATTCCATGTATTTGTTAAATTTCACCACCAGCTCACTTGATTAATTTAATTAGTTTTTAAAAGTACAAAAAGAGTTGTACTGGATGACTGCTAAAAATCCTGGAGTGACTTTTGAAATGGTTAAGCTGAGATGCTTTGACAGACATAATATCGTAGTTTCATGCCAACATTAAGATAATTTAAGCATCATCTTCTTTGACTGGCTAGGACCTTTGCACAGTACTGAGTGAATTTTGATTCAGTTAGTCGAGAGAGCCGACATCCACATTTCAGGCTCACTTATTTCAAACAGTATGTAACAAAATTTGTACTGTTTCATGCAATAAGTTTTATTTTGGTTATTTTGCTAAGAGGACTGATCCCCCCCCCCCCACCACCCCCCAAACTCCTTGAACTGGCTCTCCTGGGGCATCCAGCTGCTGGTTAAGTCAAAGGAATGCTATAAGGAGCACGGAATTCCCGTAATGGCGATTGGCGATACGCAGAAGTCAAGCCTGCTTTCTGGTGGTCTTATCAGTGCAGGTGTCAGCTGCTCTGTGGGCCCTGGCGGGCTGAACCTCGCACTGAAACGGGCGGCCAGACCCGTGTGCGTACCGTCAGAGTCTCCCCAGGAGGGCAACCAGGCAGATGTCTCCGGAGGGAGCCTATATAAAAAAAATGAATTATGAGTCTGCACCGACGTACAGTATATTTACCTATAAAAAGTGCTCGGGCAGCTGTGCCGTTAGACAGTGTTTTCCCGCCCTTCTGCAAACACAGTAGTGCCGACGTGGGCTTATTAACTCATCGGGGTGATGGAATCCTGTACAAACAGAAAATAAAGACCCCAGTGCGACTTTACAGCCATAACTGCCAAATTACAGCAAGAAACTCTCGGTGCTAGAGTGTGAGGAAATCCCAGCGTGGCGGCCATTTCAATTACGCAACGGTCTGTGATTTATGCAGCTGTATTTACAGATGAAGGGTTGATTTGCACTTGGAAGGGTGAGAGCGTCTCGCACGGGTCCCACCCAAAGTGCAAACTCCAAATCGTCGCCCCTCATCTCGACAGTGCGAGTAAGGTTCGTTTAATGAGCACAGATGCCCCTCTGCCGTGACCTTCTCAGGCCCCAGTGTCTCAGGCTTCCTCAAAGCAGTTGCCAGAGGTGGATAGTTCAGGTCCAGAATGTAAAAATCCGGACTGAGTTTGTTGTTTTTCGCAACATGCGTGTTTCTCGTGATGTCGCAGGTGATGACAAATAGGATGACAGGGAATCGCCGGCGGATGACAAACACTCTGACAAAGAGGGGTGCTTGCCTGGCTGTGCTTCTTCACCAACATTTGCTCCCCCGAATCGCCCTCTCAGTGTGGTGGACGACACCGTTTGAACACTGTTTTGACAACTTTGAAGTTGTGCTAGGTTATGCAGAGCACAAGATTAATGCTGCTCTCTGCTTTCATTTGAGTCACTGGGCCGTTCTAAAGGATAGGACAAAATATTCAAGACCCCTCCCCAGGCTGTAATAAAACTGCACTGAAGCTTTGCACTCCCCCCCCCCCAAGTATACTTTATTTGACAGATTCAGTGCATTTCTTATGCCTGACTGGGAAAGAAAACTCAATATAATATAACCCTTTGGGCAAACAGAATTTAAAACTTTGAAAGGTGAGATGCAGATCATTAGCTGCCAATTTAAGTTATCCGTCTTGTGTCAGTTCAGGAAACAATATATACAAATTTTGACAAATGTGGGCTTTATGAAATAATAGAATAAGGGATTTCTTAAGCAGGTAATCACGAGTCATGGTATGTAGTGTGCTGTAATATAACCGAGGTTGTCCAAATACTCAAAGCAGCATCTCAGAGCAAATTCTATGCATTTTTTCTTCTGGGGATAGCTATGCAGTTATCCCGTTAACCCGGACAGCTCCAGTGAAGTATCGGGCTATATGATGGCAAATCGAAAATCAAAGTGTCATCTCAGCTCTGTGACAGACGGCTCATACACTAAGGTAAAATATCCTTCCACATTG
>JAODKF010000002.1:8867811-8885426 GCA_026779585.1 Mormyrus proboscirostris
TTACTGGTTAATTAATACATTAAGTAAGAGTGCACTACTACAATATTTGTGCCCCCTCAAGTAAAGTGTTACCAAAACATTAAACACCTGCATAGACATACTACAGAAGTCAGGAGCAGGTTTCCTCCTGTTTAAGCCTTAGTCCTCCTTTTTGAACACAGCTGTCCTCCTGTTTAAGCCTTAGTCCTCCTTTTTGGACACAGCTCTCCTCCTGTTAAAGCCTTTGTCCTCCTTTTTGGACACAGCTGTCCTCCTGTTTAAGCCTTAGTCCTCCTTGGTGGACACAGCTGTCCTCCTGTTTAAGCTTTAGTACTCATTTTTGAACACAGCTGTCTTCCTGTTTAAGCCTTAGTCCTCCTTTTTGGACACAGCTGGCCTCCTGTTTAAGCCTTAGTCCTCCTTGGTGGACACAGCTGTCCTCCTGTTTAAGCCTTAGTCTTCCTTTTTGGACACAGCTCTCCTCCTGTTTAAGCCTTAGTCCTCATTTTTGAACACAGCTGTCCTCCTGTTTAAGCCTTGATCCTCCTTGGTGGACACAGCTGTCCTCCTGTTTAAACCTTCATCCTCCTTGGTGGACACAGCTGTCCTCCTGTTTAAGTCTTAGTCTTCCTTTTTGGACACAGCTGTCCTCCTGTTTAAGCCTGGATCCTCCTTGGTGGACACAGCTGTCCTCCTGTTTAAGCCTTAGTCCTCATTGGTGGACACAGCTCTCCTCCTGTTTAAGCCTTAGTCCTCCTTGGTGGACACAGCTGTCCTCCTGTTTAAGCCTTAGTCCTCCTTTTTGGACACAGCTGTCCTCCTGTTTAAGCCTTGATCCTCCTTGGTGGACACAGCTGTCCTCCTGTTTAAGCCTTAGTCCTCCTTGGTGGACACAGCTCTCCTCCTGTTTAAGCCTTAGTCCTCCTTGGTGGACACAGCTGTCCTCCTGTTTAAGCCTTAGTCCTCCTTTTTGGACACAGCTCTCCTCCTGTTTAAGCCTTAGTCCTCCTTTTTGGACACAGCTGTCCTCCTGTTTAAGCCTTTGTCCTCCTTGGTGGACACAGCCGTGCCCCTTCTTAGAGTCACGCCAGTGGTCACCATACCCATAGTGTCTGAGTGCGTGCCCGTGTTTGTCCTGTAATAAACGTCCATCCCAGCCAGGCTGTTTCCGTGCCTTGTCCTGTGCTTCCTGGGATAGGCTGCAAGATCCTTTTCGTACTTTTGTACTTTTTACATTTATCGTGATTATGCCATAAGCATCCATCTTTAATGACTGCTTACCAGTACAGGGTCTCAGTCCAGAGTGCAGAGAGCACCTACAGTGAGCGGGACACAGACTGGATGCCAGTATGCCGTAAACACTGTGTTGTATTTGGCACAGAACATCTGCAAAATTACTCGAGGTGGCTCTTTATAGAGTGGTTCTGGCTTATTAGTAATGCAAACCAGAAACTGCCCTTGATCTGGTTATTAAAAACATCAGCCAGCTACTGGCATCTCAGCACCCAATCTACATACAGCTTGGTGTAGATATCCTTCCCTCTAATCATGAACATACCCGCTTTCCATACATCACTTCATTTGTTCCTTGGCTTGATATCTGACATTTCCCTGCGATCCATTTCGTCTCTTCCAAACTGCCTGTGAAATTGGTAGGATTAGTTTGAAGTAGCATCACCTTCTATTGGATTTGCCACAAGGAACATGCAGTCTTTATAACAGTAATGAATGCCCATATATAATCATGGAGTAAGTCCAGCTCCTGCTGGTCTGCTAACGTATTTATAACATTAACCGACTTCTCTTGAAGATTTACTGTTTGTATGAACCAGCTGACTGTTTAACACACTAACTTGATTTAATTTGGTTACAGGATTTCTGCTGCGGATATCCAAAATGACAGTTACAGATCATTTTAGTTAAATGCAAAGCTGGGGTTGTGATGGGAAGGTTTGTTTCGCTTTTGTTTATTCCTTTTGTACTTTTTTGGAACTATTATTTGGATTCGATATTCAAGTTCCAGTAATACGCATTTGTACAAGTGGGATCAAAATTGTCCTGGACCATGACAGAACAATACACATTCACAACAGACATCAACAGATCAACAAGGTTTATTCCTCTTGCTTGTGGTAAAAATAAATAGACCTTTGAAAACTTGTGTATTATGGAGTGCAATGCAGCTAACAGAGTGTGGCTCTCCAGGGCTGAATGAGGTCCTCCCTGGCCCAGTGCGCGCTTTGGTCAAGTGGGAAAGCATTCAGCATGTGGGGCCATAATCTGGAATATAGCAGAGGAGGTGTTTAGGGCTGGGGGTGTCGCAGAGAGCCCTGATCTCATGCAGAGTGGTTGGATAATGATTTTGGTGCTCCCCCCCCCCCCCCACCACCATGTGCTGGTGATCATGTCACATGTCCGTTGGACCCTTGAGCAAAGCACGGGGGGGCTGTGACCCCCAAACTTGCTGTCACCTGTCTGTGTGTCTCATAGAGAGCAAGATGGAGGAGGCAAGAAGAGAATTTCCCATGGCTGTGAATAAAGTAGGCCTACTGCTATTCTGAAAGGTTGGAGGCCCCTCTTAAACATAGTGGACGTGTGAGCCGTCTTGGGAATTTCCTTGCCCACCATCCAACTGTCAGCCACTGTTAGTTTAGACAGCTCAGGGCGGTCAGGTGCGTCCCTCAGAAAGGGCCGGCACCACGGAGGCGGGCACTGGGACCCAGAGGCCAGAGCTCGGTCTGACAGGCCTCCGAGAGCACTGTGAGCACCGTGGAATGGCACGGCTGCCACTAGAGCTCCCCTGCCGTGCGCACTGTGAGAGCATTCACTGTGAAAGCTGCCCCGTTATCATGCACAGACTCCAAGAAAAACAAAAACAACAGAAACATTTGGTTCTGCAACCAAGTCTGCAGTCTGGCGTGGTCGCGTAGTCATCCCTGTTGGCCTCTGATTGCGTCAGCTCCTGTAGGTGACAAAAAGTGAGAGAGTCGTCCCGTCACTTGTCAGATGATCCCTGATTTAAAAAAAAAGCCTTCATTTTAAAATCCATAGTAATGGAGTTATTTTGCAGGTTTATACACTTTAAAAGTTAAAATAGGCTAAAAATAATTAAGATACATACTGTAGTGCGTCCTTTAGCACTGTGCTCAACGCCCCCAATAGACAGTGTTCCCCTGCTACTTGTTCCTACTGCTCCTTAAATATGCACTGGTAAAGCATGAATTAAACAACTGTTTGCTTTTTCAAAGTATTTATTTATGTAACACAACCTAGACTGAAACCTACTCTGCCAAGGTCAAAGGACGAGAGAGAGTAACAGGGAGAGAGACAGAAAGAGAGCGAGAGAGAGCTCACCCCAGAATTCACTGCATGCGCTCAACCGGTGTCCTCGGGCACCCACTGTCGGTCCGTATTTTTTGCTCCCTCCCATCTTCCTGCCAGACAGTGCACATTTTTGCTTCCATTATACCACAAGTGTCCCCTGAAAGGTCCCAGATGGTCAGGGCGTCGCCCAGATCGTGCGTGGGCCCTGTCAGCGGTGGCCGCCTCCCACTGGGGCCCCGGGGTCTCTCTGCACTTTTGCACTTGTGTAGGAAGTAGCTGAGCTCATCACCAGCTGCTGTGTCCGTGAGCGTGCAAATCATAGCACTGTATCTGGGCATTACGTTTAGAAATACTATCACATACAACTATAAATTCTGTTAAAAAAAGGTTAAAGTTATGATAAAACATGGCCTTAAAAACACAAGAATTCTCAAAAGTATATTCACCATTGTAAAACAAAATAAGTACAAGCACTTATATAAATATAGTGATATTTTTATTGCTAAAGAAATATTTTATTTTGTTGGCTTTATTTCCTAGCAGGATTGCACTTTAGGCTCCCTCCTCTGTTTCGTTTCTCTCCTCGAAAACGGCAGAGCTGTTCAACGGTTTATTTTCGCATCCACTCCCTCTGTTTTCACCCCTTTGATGTTCAGTCTTCCAGTGAGTCTTTGAGGTATTTCAACAAGTTTAGGAAAAAAAGACAAAGAACGTTCCAGATAGTACTGCCAGCGCAGGCCTGGGTACACGTCCAAGTGTCCGAACCAACTCTCAGTGTACACAGAGGTTTGCGGCTGACCGCAAAACATTTACAGAAGCTTGTGTGTTCTCTGTTGGGCCCTAAAGTCAACGTGATGCATATGAACATTTTAGATTTTGTACATGATGCGCTGGATGGTCCATTGGCCCATATGGTCACATTATGCTCCACCTTTGTCAAAATACCCTTGACAATCGCACCCCTGCCATTGGTCAGCTGGGTGACCATCACAGTTGTATGTTATTAGTTCACAGCTGAGTAAAATACTCACAAACAAAACACTATCCGGAACAGTGTGCTTTTATTTGCCACAGAGCAATGTTTATTAGTTTAAGCATGCAAGGAATCGACTAAGGCTTCTGTTAGGTTAACTAGTTTTGCTTTCCCATGACCATAACAAGAAATGTAGTTAGAAGATGGATGGATGGATGGATGGATGGATGGATGGATGGATGGATAGTTTTGCTACATTCCATTATTTGCCACCCAAGAGGAAGCCGGTGATTTCAGTGATTCCAGGTTTTCTAGTTTAATATATTCTCCAAATGATCATGTTCACTGATCGAAGTGAAATGGGAGAGACTATAGAATATTTAAAAACTGAGTTTGCAGAGAATGTCACTGGGGCCCCAAAACCCTAAACATCATCTGATATTTATAGGCAGAATCAGACCTCTTCAGTATATAACTCAACCTTTAAAGGAGGAGCACAGCACAACTCAAATCTCTGATGACACAGTGGAGCCGACAGTAAGAATAACATCAGCAGGCTTCGGGACATTTCCATTTGTGCATGTGGCAGAAGAGCATGAAGTGCAGAAATAGGTACAAACAAACAAGCCTGGGAATCCAGAATTTCTTTTAATCTCCAGCTCCTATCCTGAAGATTTTGTTTCCACTGCTGTCTTCATGAATTATTCTCCAGACTAATCTCAACTATAGTATAACATTAACTGCTGTCACGACTGTATATGGGTCCATTCCTAATTTGGTATGGCAAGATCTTCAATTGCTGCACATCTGTGTTGGAGGGACAGTATAGCAACTGGATGGCATTAGATTAAAAGATACCAAAACAATATGCTCTAGCACTGCGCATCTGCAAGCCACCACCTAAGTGTATCAAGTCAAGTCTAGTGGGCTTTTCTGTCATACCACCCATATGTAGGTATACTAACAATCGCCCAGGACGTCAGTGTGCCATGATACATATGTGCCATGATAAATAATGGCAATGAATCGTGTATCAGCATAAACAGTACCATAAACATAGCTTTGACTGCATTTCTGTTATATCCTCCCGAGATTGTTCTTGTAATTTAGATTTTTTTTTTTTATTATTAAGTTATGTGTTGAGATGGTAAAAACCATCACACATGTTCTAATTGTCTTCTTTAACAACAGGACTTAACAGAGTGCTATGTATAGTATGAAAGAAAAAACATAATGTCCTTGACAGAGGACAAAAATGAAAAAAAGAATCTCAGGAGGACACAACTGAAGCATGGTGAATGAAGCCACATGGTCAGTGAAGCAGCATGATTGGTGAAGCAGCATGGTCAATGAAGCTGCATGGTCAATGAAGAAGCATGATTGGTGAAGCAGCATTGTCAGTGAAGCAACATGGTCAGTGAAGCAGCATGATTGGTGAAGCAGCATTGTCAGTGAAGCAACATGGTCAGTGAAGCCGCATGGTCAATGAAGAAGCATGATTGGTGAAGCCGCATGGTCAACGAAGAAGCTTGGTTGGGGAAGCAGCATGGTCAATGAAGAAGCATGATTGGTGAAGCAACATGGTCAATGAAGCCGCATGGTCAATGAAGAAGCTTGGTCGGGGAAACAGCATGGTCAGTGAAGCAGTATGGTCAATGAAGAAGCATGATTGGTGAAGCAGCATGGTCAATGAAGCCGCAAGGTCAATGAAGAAGCTTGGTCGGGGAAGCAGCATGGTCAGTGAAGCAGCATGGTCAATGAAGAAGCTTGGTCGGGGAAACAGCATGGTCAGTGAAACAGCATGGTCAGTGAAGCAGCATGGTCAGTGAAGAAGCTTGGTCGGGGAAACAGCATGGTCAGTGAAGAAGCTTGGTCGGGGAAGCAGTATGGTCAATGAAGAAGCATGATTGGTGAAGAAGCATGGTCAGTGAAGCAGCAGCCTATCCTTTGGTTCCAGTCTAATTGCACCCAACAATGTCCCTCTAAACTGTGATACATAATTTGGTTCTGATATTAAAAAGTAGTGTGTTAGCTATGCTGTACTGAGGGCTATAGACTTACCACCTTGTCTCTTCTCACAATGTTATTTCAATCTCATTTTTTTATTAAATAAATGTACAGTGGTAATTTTTTTCTTATTTATTGTGTTGGGATTTCTGCCATGCTCTTGTTAATAGAGTTCCCACTCTAATGCTCTCCAGCTGCCATGTCATAATGATATATTTATAAACTTTCTATGAGCAACGTGACGCAAACTAATAATGCCCTGAGGGGTTTCGCGCGTGGCTAATGACGCCTTAGCCAATGCCTTTTAATGTGACAGTAACGAATGAGGCTTCACACGAGAACTTAATGGCTTTACGGGCATTAAAAGAAAAGCAAAAATGGAGGAACCGTTATTTCACACGAGCACCAGCACAGCCACTTCACTGGAAACCCGAGTCGGAGGAGATGTCGAGGTGTTTCTTCATGGGTCACTTTGCCACTGTAAACCATGTGACAGCTGGATGTGCTGGTATGGGTCTTTTCAAAGGGTGTTTACGCCACGTTTATATAAAAAGCATAACCACCTGTCCTCTCTGCAGGTCTGGTGACTGGATATTCTATGACACCACCCACCCTTGACAGCCAGAAGGACGACATTTTGATCGATGCCAATGACACATTAACTATCACATGCAGGTATGACGTGACGTGTTTTTTTTTTTTTTTTTTACTGTTGAATTATATTTATCAAAAGTGCATGTAAAAATACATTTTTATTTGTTTCTGTCAAGAAAGCACTCCATGAAAAGAAAGTAAAATGTGACATGAAATGGGTACATTGATGTTATCCTGCCTCACATATAATTTTGTTTTAATAATCATTCACATTAAAAAATGATGATATGCAAACATATATGTAGAAAATAATATATGCAAACGCATATGTACAGTATGATGGCATGTTATAAATTTTATGTAAGGAAATATTCGTTTTTGTGCATCTAAAGACGTTTCACATATGTTTATCGCATTAAAAAACATGAGTTCAGAAATGAAATACTATATTTTTGTTTTTTGTCAATAAATGTTGATTTAAATAGGCAAAATATACAGAAAACTGATTTTCTGGGCCCATTGTAATGTACACATAAAGAAACCACTCTCTTGTTGTTTATTGATGGTCCACCAGAAGATATTCCGGCAATGAACGCATTGACTTTTCAAGTTAAAATCCTAATAGAAGTTGTCAAAATTCGTTTCAAGCAGAAACCCGAAGAACAAAGGGAATATTTAATGTTTTCTTAGGCTTAAGTTCCCCACGACGAGGGAAAATGATGCGATGAAAAAAAGTATCATTTATTATTCAACCCATACTGCCTGCATTAATCACCCTGTTTTAAAGAAAAGTGTGACTTCTGTGTGACCTCTCTTTGCCCAGGGGACAGCGCACTCTGGATTGGGCCTGGCCTGAGAAGAGCCTCAGCAAGCAGGAAGTCCAAGATCGACAGGACCAGCTGAAGCCCTCGCTGGTTCCAGACCACAGAGCCATCTGGATCAGGGAGTGCCAAGGGGAATCTGGGAAACCGTACTGCAAGACTTTGGTCCTGACTTCTGCCCAGAGCAGGGACACTGGCTACTACCAGTGCTTCTACCGGGACATTAAGGCTGTCGTCGAAGGAACGACTGCCGTCAGTATTTATGTCTTTGTTAGAGGTGAGTCTTACCTTTGGTCACTAAGGCTGCGTCCACATTGCAAGCCTCATTGTCCAATTCTGAGGTTTCGCTCAGATCTCGACAGTTCACATTCATGATTACAAGTGACCGGTATCTAACTGTAATGTGAATGCATCTGTTCTCCAAATTGTTTATCGATACATTTTTGCATGAGTCATCTGCATCACCAACAACAAAAAAAAAACCACATGAATTTCAATCTGACCATTCACATTCATGTCGCATTGGCCATGAATCGGATACATATCCGATCCGGGACCACAGACGAAAGTGATTCAAATATGATTTGAAAAGATCAGATTTATGTGTCCACACAGCCCTGAAAAAAAACCTGATCTGAGTCACATTCAGGGAAAAATTTGGATTTGAGTCACTTGAACTGTGTAGTGTGAACGTAGCCTAAATGTTTTTATGTGACTTCCAAAGCTTTGCAGTTAGAGTGTGAAATTACCATTAAATTGTGAGTTTTGGAAAGAAGTGCATACTGGCAAAATAAACTAAAGACAAATGTTTGGAGAGCTGGACGCTCTTTCCCGCAATCCAAAAACAGGTGATTAGCGAAGATGGAGACGCTAAATTGGCCGTTGTGCATGAGCATGCTCTGTGATGGATTGGCTCGCTTCTTAATTAGCCTCCTTGCATGTCTTTGGGCCGTGGGAGGAGGCCCACACGACGCAGGGAGAATATGCAAACTCCACGTGCTCGACGAGACCTGGACTCGGTCCCTGGTCAAGTAGGGCCGAGGTAGCCTGATGCCAACCGACGTGTCAAGATGTCATTTTTCAGCATAAGGCAGCTTTGCTGCATTTTGTAAATCAATTGATTGCACCCCAGAAGACCTTTAGAACCTCATCTTGAGCATTGGCATCTATCTGAACACCAGGGAAAAGACGGAATTAGTCTTCATTCTTGAACACTGGTACAGATTATCGTTGGTGGCCCATTGGGATCAGGATTGAGCATTAATTCAGATGGTATGTTTTGAAATGGATCTGGGATCTTCTGTACTGGCTTTTACACCCCGTGTGAATACTAGTGGTTTGACACTTAAAGGTTTTGCAGGATGATCGGCCCTAAAAGCAGACAGAGCTTCACATCGTGGTGAAGATATTGGACTAAATAAATAACTGGGCTAAATGCATCTATTCCTGAGGTCTTATTTAGCCCAGAGGCCTCGACTGAATTGAAATTCCTTTTTTACAATTTGGATCCTCACATGTGTATTTTGTGAACCGGATTTACAGCATATTAAGCTATAGCCACTGCGGAGCATTTAAACTGCTCTGTCCGCGCGATCGAGGGGCAGAACTGTGGCCAGTCTAATGTCAATAAACGTCCTCAGCAGGAATCATGTAGCAGCTTTGGTTGTCAGCTTCGTGAAATGTCCCTCCTGGGCGTGGAATGTGCAGCGCGGTGCTCCATAAAAATTTAAGCTACAGAATATGTCAGTGAGTCAGATATGCTTTGACAATTACAGAAGTTCTTCCTTAAATAAGACACTTAAATGATTCAAGCTTTTTCAAAAATTCTTGTTTAAACGTTATATTTCAAACTGGAAATGCACTTGGATGCTTGGAAGGGAATTTGTGCTGAACTGTTGTTTTGTTGTTTATAACATGCAGCCATGACTAAGGCACAAACTAAGGTAATACGCAACCTACTCAATACTTTAAAGAAAATACCCAAAATAAATAAATGCAAACACATATAAATATATAAAATTAAAGTAGGATAAAGTGGAAAAGAATTGATTCATTAAGATTTAATGGCATGGCATGCTCAAATTTATTTAGGAACAGAAAAGCAAAGTAAAAATATAATAGACGACATAATTAGCGGAATGGTTTCAATGTAAATCACAATTTAAAAATAAAAACGCCACATTTTCTGAGGCTCCTTCTGTGGTGAGTCATGTTTTGCAAAGATTAATACATAAATATTAAGGAGCTTTCAAACCCAATCAGGTATAAAGCCATTCATACGATTCAATATTCCAAAAATACTGACCACTAGATATACTTGCCATAATAGTTTGAATCCAAAAATTGAACTGTGTATCAAAATAGCCCTGGTCCCACTGCCTTCATCATGTGAATCTACTAAATGGAAATTTATAGGGAGCCAATGAAAACAGAATTAATTGGATAGGATGAGGTAAGAAAAATAAACAGCCAGCTGTTTTCAGTACGTTTCACAAACGTTAGCCTGTATGGTGGGACAAGAACAGAGCAATTATAGCAAATGAGAACTTGTTAACAATTATTAACAAAGCACCTGCGCGATGCTGCAGATCCACACAACGGACCAAAGTGTCGGCCGGGTGTCCCATTTGGTCCAGACCTGGCTTCGTCCATCGCCCAGTCAAACCGGTCGTTTGTGTCAAGCTTCTCGCTGGCTGGATTTTTTACATTTGTGTTTGTTTACTTGCCAGATGCTTTTATTTGCTTGGCAGACAGGACACTTCTTGTTATGAGAAAAGGTAAAATGCAAGAAGAGACAACCCATGCTGAAGGAATAGCTCATTTCAGCCGGGCAGTCCTTCAGAACATGAGGGCTGGAGCCGCACAGGAATTAAGGGTGTGACGGACACTAGCTTTGCGTGGCCCAATCGAAGTATCGCATCTCACAGAAGACAAGAAGACAACTTCATCTACGAAGTTGCAATTTGAGCTACCTTAAGAAAATTAACTGAACCAAGCTGGTCACCGGGTTATTAGCCTCTTAGCCAGAAGCACCTACAGCTGTTTTCTATGTCAATGGGTCTCCAACCAAACACACCTTGAAAATATTGAATTTCACCGTCATATATTTATATTTTTCTTGACATTTATACAGTAACATCACTGACACTTAAAAGTCTTCCAAAAAATACCTTTATGCTAGGAAAATCCTGGCTGTATTTTAAAGAACAAGGGAGGCTTTCCTAATAGATAAATGGAGATAATTTCAGTTCAAAAGTGGGAACAGAAAATGTTCACCGAAACGCATTGCCTTGTAAATTTTTTACAAGAAGAAGAGGTTGAACACATATTTAGTTTCCTGTCAAAACGCTTTAGTCCCATTCAGGTCCTGACAATGTAAACCAATACACTGCATGACAGGGTCTATTATGACAGTTGGCTGAAATAGCCAGGACAATAGGTGGATTTGGCATTTTTACAAGGTATAAACAGTCCAGGAATTTTTCACCTTGAATATTATCATTAGGCATCACATGACTTTTGTGATTACTTATAATAATTGTAGAGGGTGATATTAGCTACATTTTATTATTTCATTATTTGTTTGCACTAACTGAATACAACCCTGTGAGTTGGGGATGCAGATGTGTTCCACTCCGTAGTTTGTTCCTGTCATACAGCATCCATGTTTTTTAACCAGAAGCAAATTTCGCCTGGTGTGCCAACGTTGACACGGTGCTCGTGGTTTCTGTGAGTGTGTCAGGGCACAGGTGGTAAAATCAACATGCGAAGACTGAAGCAGTCTGCCAAAATCCTGCCTAATTTCCCCTGACAAGGTGCCAGAATAGTTTCTATAGATCCTACCGGGTTGGCTGATCAGGACCAGCTGAAATCACTGTAGTAAAGGGGATGAAAGTGTCTGCATCAGGATGGGAATAGCAGCTAGCAGCATGTGGCCTCATGTATCAGACTGGGCCTCCGCAGGTCGCTGTTTTAAAGCCGCCCGCCTTCCTCCTCCATTATGGCCGAGTGCAAAGCCTTGAGTTTTCGGTATCCCCGTCCTCCTGAAAAAAGAACACCCCCCCCCCTGAATTCTATGATTTATTATGACTCAAAGGGCTTGATTTTCCGCAGTGACCATTTCTGTGCTCTGATCAACACAGGGCAGAAATCTAAGCTGATATTCAGGACTTTCTGTTTTCTTTCATACAGCTTGAAGTGACTGCTTTGAAAAATCTCCGCGAGGAGTAGGTAGCCTCGGACACCAGCTCCTTCGAAGTGTTTTCGCAACATTTCAGTAATGTTGTGAGAACATTACGAGTCAGCTGGGAATAGGCCCAACCTTTTAGTTAGGGCTCCACTCTAAGTTCGTAGTTTTTTTTATCCAAGTTTGAAGGTGGTTCGGAAATTGGGGATGACTTCTTACGTTTAATTTAACTCTCATTACCTCAGGCGTGTACACATGGACAAGAAGCAGCGGGCTTTCAGCCAGTGCTTATATTTAAAAACAAAATTAATGGTCCAATAAAGCCAGATTATCATGGCAACTTTCCAAAAGTTTTTCATAAGAAGATGGCATTGCAATTAATACACTTTTCAAAGGGATAAGTATCTTGGTGACCAATGCAGACTAAGATTTGTGGGTAAGTAGTTGTTTTCTTTCAGATATTCAAGAGCCATTCGTCAAAAGAAACAACTATGAACTGGAAACAATCTTTGTCGCTAGATCATCGCCAACCATACTGGTCCCTTGCACAGTGTCTGTGCCTGATATAAACGTTACCCTCCATCAGGTGAGTGGATTGTGTTCTTTGTATTTGTACCTGCATTGTATATTTTAGCAATGTGCAACTATATTTTTTTGTGAAGTTGGTGGTTGGGTGGCGCTTTTAATTCTGTACGTTTGAGTCTCATGGTCTTGGTGGAGTGGTGGCTCTTGGATTGTGGTTGTACTTCACATCTCCATGGTTGGGGTTCCTGAGACACACAGTTAGGTTAATTGGCTCCTCTGGGGTGGCACCCCAACCAGGAAGCAGCCCTACTGCGAGTTTAAGGTCTGCTACCGATTTCACTTGCTACTTTAATAGTATAACATGCACTGCCACCTTTAATTTAAGAATTTGCAAATTTTTGGGGGCTACCCGAAATATGTAATGTCACCACAGTTATAGGCTACACAGCTGTTTGACACAGGGCTGACAACTCACACATCCGCCGTGACGCTCGCGCTTTCATACTCTCACGTTTACGCGAGAAACCTTACGGCAAGTCCATTATAAACCCAAAATCAGCTACATCAAGAGCTTCGGGGTAGTCACCAGGAAATAAAACTTTTAAACGCCTGTGCAGATTTGTCTCAAACTGAAAATCTCACGCCAGCCAGCTGACCAAAGTTGGAAACCCCATGATGCACTGTATAGAGGTGCTTCAGGGCCGTCAGAGACTGTGTCATTATGTTGACGTCTTCGCAGGCAGGAAATTCCCTTGCACCTCTCGATGATGACGGCATAACCTGGGACAATAAGAAAGGCTGGTCGGTCCCCAGCGGTACCGTTCTGAGCAGGCCGCACATCTTCGGCTTCTTCTGTCGCGCCAACTCTTCCAACGTAGAGCATAAGTCCCCTCTGTACCTGCTTCACTTCTATGGTAAGCGACTGATGCCCAGGCGTCTTAATAGCTATCTGGGTAATTATAAGCCGACGGATTCAAATGTGTACATCAATGTGTACCATATATTAGTGGTAACAAATTATTATTTGTCTGTCCTGAGGGATTTCACATGGGTGCATGTAAATATGTATCACATATCGTCATTTTTATCGGTTTTATGTTCAGTGTGTGATATTGCTTCATTTATTGTATCTATTGTATAAATGTCTATATACAGTATAGACATTTTGCTACATCTTTAAGAGTGAACTATTTTCTCTGAAAAAGTTAAGGGTAGTGAAATTAGTGTCTGGGTCACAATGGTGAGACCATCTCAAACGAGGTCATCTCCCTCACAGGGTGATCACAGTTCACAATGTAACTGCCACCAGTTTTCATTGTATCCTAGGGCCAAAAAAAAACTATTTTAATTAAAAAAAAAAAAAAACACTATTGTGAAAAATTATCATGCTTCACTCACAGCCAGGGGTGCTGCTAGCAATTTTGGGCCCTATGACAAAATATGAGGTTGGGCCCCCCTACCGCACCCATTCCGCTCAAAACATACAGATCTCTGGGGGCCCCTAAAGGGCGTGGACCCTTAGAATTGTCCCAACTTTCCCCCCCTTAGCGGCGCCCCTGCTCACAGCATTTAGAATGGGAATCAAGCTGATAAACAAATAAACATCACTACAAACTGCTGTGTAAATTTTCCCCATAAACATTTTCAGTACCAACTGAAGATTAACATTTACTACATTATATGTCATTATCAAATGTTAAAACCATCAATATTCATTTTAAAATGCAGGGATGATTAGATCCCTCTAATCTCTAATGTTTTGTACATATTTCGGTTGTGTCAGTGAGGGTACGTCAGTGACTAACACGTCGATGGTATGTCAAACTCTCACTGCTTTGTTGTGTAGAGAAAGATTAATTCTTTCATCCTCCAAAGAAGCCTTCAAATATACATGATTTTACTATGATGTTTGTGCATAGGTGTTTTGCTTAACCAGCTCTGCTGCAAAAAGCATGCCTTTCAATGAAGATATCATGCTTTTCAATGAAGATATCATGCCTTTCAATGAAGATATCCTGATTGTTTGTGCTCACTGTTGTGCTCTGTAGGAAGCAAGTTGTACAATTTCAAGCTATTTCCTGAAGAAACTGTGGAGCTGTTAGTAGCTGATGCCCTTATCCTGAACTGCACAGGCCAGGTGGAGTTCAACACAGGCGTGAATATTCAGTGGGTTTACCCAGGCAAGCTGGTATGTATCGTGCACCTGCTGATTTATACCGTGAACAACGTATATTTACATGCCATGTTTGAATGTTTTTTTTTCTTTTTCACAATAAATTCAAGCTGTCACTCTGTAAACTTTTTGTAGATCGTTATGATCTGCAGACATTTATGCATCCCTGCTGTGAAGTGATAAATCACCGCAGTTGCCCTTGACTGACAGTGACTCGGTCGTAGCTGTTGCAATTTACCTTTCGATAAAACATGTCAGCTGAGTAATTAAGCAGCTAACTATGCCTGCATGGGTATCAGTCTTCATCTACAATCCCTGCACTCTGCTGCAGTCTGAGCAGGTGGTTGGAACACAAAACAAGGTTTTGCTTCAAAACTGTCGCTGTACTCGTGTTCTTGTACATAATTGGTTGATGTTTTTTTTTGACCAACAGCTAAACCGCACTGTGAGCCTGCAGTCAGAGCGCACGGCTTTGTCACACGTCACAGAAGTTTCCAGCATCTTCAGCATTCGCAGCGTCAACATGAGCGACACGGGCCTGTATGTGTGCAGCGCGACGAGCATGGAAACCACAATGGAGCATTCTGTGAAGGTCATTGTGCACGGTAAAACTGCAGCTATCATTTACCGTATTTATTTTCAGTTTTATTATTATTATTATTATTAACCTTTGTCTCATTCTACCAGTTTTAACCTCCTGATTTTAAGTGTGAATATCTTTGCAGTTTCTAATCCTTAATTTCCCAAATATATTTTATTTTTTAGAATTACGTTAAAGTGTAGGCGTGTACAAACTGATTTCTGTGACTGACAATGATTTTCCAGCTGCTGTTTGTTTTTACCTTGAATGGTAACTTTAGATATTCATTTTCATATATTCAAACCTACATTATTATACATTAAAAACTATATTAATGGTAATCATTATATACTAAAACCATTCACCCATCTTGCATATGCTTATCAAGTACTAGTTCACCGTCTGCCTGTAGTCCATCCCAGTAAGCACAGGACGCAAAGCTGAGGATACCAGTCCATCACAGAACACACACACACACACTGCAGCAATTCAGAGAAGCCATTTTGCTTAATTGCATGTTTTTGGATAGTTGGGGGAATTTCTGCTAAAGCATGAGGGGAGGGCAGGATTGTGACTCCCCAGGAGAGATGGATAGTTCAGATCCAGGGAGTAAAAATCCAGAGCAGGATTTTGTGGAACTTGATCGGTTGGTTGAAACAAAATCTTGGTCTGGACTTTTACTCTTTGGACCCAAACTACCCACCTCTGTCCCCCTGACTGAAGGTATGAAGACGATGCACCGCCATGCCACTCACCGATTTGACATTCAAATGTTCATTGTCTTTCAGAGAAGCCATTCATCAGTGTGGATTATGAAACTGGCCCGGTTGTGGAAGCTACTGCTGGCCAAAAGATATTCAAGCTCACGGCCCGAGTGTCAGCCTATCCATCACCTGAAACACAGTGGTAAGGCGGCATAACCAGGGCCAATGGAAGCTTGCAGCTAGCAATACGCGGTGAACAGGATGTATCACCAAGGATTTATTTCCCAGGTACAAAGATGGAAAATTAATAAACAAGCAACCAGAATTCAACAGGATGAAATATCAGCAACACAGCCTGGAGATCAGAGAGGTGTGTCAGCAGGATGCGGGGAACTACACTCTTGTCCTTAAAAATAGCGCCGCTCTACTGGAGAGAAGAATCAGCTTCAGCTTGTTAGTCAATGGTAACTATTGGTACTTGACTTGTCTACATTATAAGTAAAGGTAATATGTAGGGTGACCCCCTGATCCATATCCGGGGGACACTATAAGCTACTTCATGTTTTACAAACTACTTTAAAATTAAAAGGCGCCTGTGGTTGGTAAATAGTTCAATACGTCTTGTGCTTTTACTCCTTTGTTTCCTTGCTTGGAAGAATCATCCAGCTGACTCACATTAACATTAGTGACACAGGCATGATTTACTGACCAATCAGTAAACAGCAAGACCTCAGCTCTAAAGTTAAATTCAGGTCCTCTTAATCGAAATGGTAGCTTACAAATCCTGTCCTAGCTCAGTGTCCTTCCTGACATGGATTATCTGGTCACCACAGCTATATGTTTTGAAGGACAACCCCCCGTTAATTAAAGTCATTGGAAAGAGCAATGCTTTGCACAGCATAAATTTCTAGCAGGCATTTCTGAAGTAACCAATTGAAATCCCTGACCTTTTTCCCGAAGTCCCCCCACGGATCCATGAGAAGGAGGCGGTAGCCCCCACACACCCCTACCAGAGGGGCAGCCGGCAAACGCTCACCTGCACAGCCTACAGTGTCCCTGCTCCCTCCAACGTCACCTGGCAGTGGAGACCCTGGGGTCCCTGTGGCCCCAATGGATCCCACCGCAGCCAGTGAGCCATCGTCGTCACACGCCATTTTGCCCCCACCTAACTTCTTTTCTAAATCACTCATGGTCGCTCCGGAATTCCTGTCATCCCACAAAAAATATACGACACCTCCAGCTGAAACGTTGCACGTATTACCAAGTCATCCCTCAGTCATCGGCGCGTCCAAGTCAAATGTTTGTTTGAAGGCCTTGGATGTGGCCCTACCGATCTGTCAAGGGCTGAGGCTAAATTTTCTCTAGGGTTAAAGCAATGTTGGATCGTTGCCTTTCATCTGCATGATGTTAGTGTTAAGGTCACTTGGTTCATACCAAGTTAAATACAGATAGTCTCTGTCTGTATTGGCCATTTGTCAGCTGCAGACACCAGCAGGAGGCAGGTCTCTCTTGCCTTCAGAAAACCGGATCACAGTGACAGCAGCTCTTCTGCGTGCATCAGAGATGTGGCAGTTGGGGTGGGGTAGTGTGGGATGGAGGAATGCAAGATGTAAAGGGTGGTGGGTTGTCATAACAACAGAAAGTACACAAACATCTCCCAATAGTGGGCAAAGTGTGTGTGTGTGTGTATGTCGGGGTGGGGGGCAAAGAAGTAGGAGAAAGACCAAGTATTTTTTATCCATCCATCCA
>JAODKF010000002.1:8891073-8914170 GCA_026779585.1 Mormyrus proboscirostris
GGGGGTGAGAGGTGTAGGTATTTTGCCCCCTTTGCTCTTTATTGTACCTCCTAGATGAAGAGGCATCCATCACCGCTTCATTAGCACACTTATATACATCCTTCAGTTGACATCAGAGTACTTATCTGCGTGACTTATCCGGATAATCAGTTTGGTATATGGTATTTTTTATCTTCAGTGGTTCGTAAATGTGACCCTGATATGGCTCCATTTTTGCATAATAAGTCTGTGAGGGGTTTTTGGGAAGGCAGGCGGGGGGGAATCGGGGGACCCCAGGCGACACACAGAGAGGCCGTGCGCGGTTCATTGATGGCTGTCTGGATGTGCGCAGGAATACTGCTGCAAGACTCCAACCGGACGCTCAGTATCCAGCGTGTGCGGGAAGAGGATGCCGGTCTGTACACATGCACCGCCTGCAACCAGAGGGGCTGCATCCAAACCTCGGCCATCGTCTCCGTCGTGGGTAAGAGTTGCCCTCACCCCTGGCAACTTCTTGGTGCCCAATCGCACCAATCCACTCTGACTCACACAATTAGAACATCCAACATGAATTCTTAAACCCCTTATACAATATCCTCCCTACTTAAACTCTTACAGTCACAGAGAGCACACCGAAGACTAATTATCAAAAATAATTATTCAGTGTACTTGAGAACGTAAAGTCGTCACTATTCCTTCTTTTTTAGCGGAGTCTGTTCTGTTTTCAGTGACCGTCAGCGGTAATACAGTAAGAGAACATTCAGCTTTGAGCATATTTCGGGTTTTGTCCAGTGTAAATCTTTTGCCAGTGTAAACAGACCATTTTTCAGACGTTCTTATTCTCTTTGAGGTATAGTTTTTGGTACTTCTCTTAAGAGTAAATTTTGTGGGGTCAGATTATTATCCTTAACAGGTTTCAGACATTTTGAAAGTGAATGTCTATTCAGTTTGGATATTGGCACATTTCTTTGTGGTTGTAATAGTTCCATTAACTGCCTTTTAAAAGATGAACGTTCAGGGATTTTCTTCAGCTTTAATTCCCGTGAGGAATTTCTGTCACGCTGGGCCTGAGCACCCAGACATCGCCGGCTGACAGCAGTGTGTCGCTCCGCTTAACCTGCTGTCGAGCGGGACAGAGGACACGCTCGGGTGCTTCGGTCAAATTCGGAGACGAGGACATTCTCTGAAGGAAGCCGGCATTTTTCTGTCTCAGGCTCTGATGATAAGACCAACGTGGAAGTGGTGATCCTTATTGGAACAGGAGTCATCGCCGTCTTCTTTTGGTTCCTTCTCATTCTCATCTTCTGCAACGTTAAACGGGTAAGCAGGTTCACCTTCTGCTCTGTGACTTCAGAAGTCACCTACAGGGCCTCTCTCCCCGTATCTGCCATTAATTTTCTATAACTGGACAAGGCTTCTTTGTTGGTAATATCTACAGTACAAGTATACAGCTCTACAGACACTTAAATCCCTGGGCAACCACCATGTGTCATGCTCACTTTGTCTACGCCCCTCTACACGCTAGAATAACGTTCTTCCTCTTCTGTCCATTTGCCAGACAAGTCAAGCAGATATAAAAACTGGCTACCTGTCCATCATCATGGACCCAGGCGAGATGCCCCTGGAAGAACAGTGTGAATATCTGCCCTACGATTCCAGCCAGTGGGAGGTCCCTCGAGATCGACTGCGACTTGGTGAGGTTCATTCTTCCGTTCTTTTTCCAAGTTTTAATCTGGAACAAGGACGGGATGAGGATCGGGTGTCGGGGCAGCCGCCTCGGATGATATCTGCCGTGATTAAATGGGCGCTGATAAGTGCGGTCTGTCATCTGTCTGCGTTGACCCTGCCAGACATGCTCAGCCGTCAGGGCCAACGCCCTTCGGGATTCTCTCATTAAAACCACGGCGTCTGCTCTCCAGGGAAGGTCCTGGGTCACGGGGCTTTCGGGAAGGTGATGGAAGCCTCTGCTTTCGGGATCACCAAATCAAGCACCCTGGAGACTGTGGCTGTCAAAATGCTGAAAGGTGGGTTGAGGAACAATGAGCTCATTGGCTACAAATGGCCTTTGAATGTATGAATTTGTTAAACAATGCTCTGTACAAGTAAACAGCAGAGAAATTATTATAGAAGTGAGCTTGTCACCAGCAGCAGAAGGTCCATAGTAACACATTCTTACTTTATAATGTACTTGTCCAGTATTGTGAATAGACAGAAAGCTAAGCTGGTATTGTTAAGTCAATGTGTGACTTATACAAATGATGTATTATGTGTTTATATATTGCAGAGGGGGCCACAGCCAGTGAACACAAAGCCCTGATGTCAGAACTGAAGATCCTAATCCACATTGGCAACCATCTGAACGTGGTCAACCTGCTGGGGGCCTGTACAAAGCCCAGCGGTGAGCAGGGTTCGAGGAAACCATACGGTCCTAGCAGGATTTAAATGAAGGGTGGTGTGTGGCAAAGTAAGCCTGCTATGCATGTGAGATCAGAAGGTCATGGGTTCGAATCCCAAACTCAACAGAGTGATTTTACTGTTGGGCCCTGAAGCAAGACCCTCAACCTCCAACTACTCTGGGGATCGTTTGACCCTTCTTTCATGAAAAAGTGTATGTCGCTTTGGAGAAGAGTACCTACTAAATAAATTACGATTTTTCTCACTCTGGACAACACATTTTAAAAACTGACACTGTTCGGCTTAGACAGAAATGGCTAGGGACGTGAAGTCCTTCCTGGGATGCTGTTTCATGCTCAAAAATTTTTGCGAAATGTTTTTGTTACACAGTTTTCTGGCCTACTTGTATAATTCTGTACCTTTTTTTGTCTCTGGTTTCTATTGCCTGTTATCCTAGGCCCCCTGATGGTGATTGTGGAGTACTGCAAATATGGAAATCTTTCCAACTATCTGCGAGCCAAAAGAGAATTCTTCCTCCCATACAGGGTGAGTGTTACTGTCACATTGTATGTGCTAATTTTAATGAACTGGTAAAAGAAATGTATAATAATAATAATAGCATCACAACTTGCTTAATAGCCTTGATGTCTAATCAGCAGTTTTGAATGTTTTCTGACAAACACTGTAGTGTGGGTTGAAGCACTGTAGTCTGTTTCTGATAACATACTATTCTATTGCTTGTGGCTTCATTTTTTGATTAAGCTTCATTGCGACACAGATACTCCAAAGGAAACTTTACTGTATTCATGGGGTATGTGTCTCAAAATTAGTCGATTTCATTTACTCATTTTGTTTCTAATTTTGTACACGATGTATACACTGCCTGGCCAAAAAGAGTCACAGTTTGAATTTAAATCAGCAGGTACCTCAAAGCTAATGACTGGATCATTATTACAGCTCGGCAATATCATGCAGCAATAAAGTGAAGTCAGCTGAGTACCTGAATCTACTGAATGGCCAGGTTACACCATAAATGGATATCTTCCGTTTCTAATGGCATGGGCATATTCCAGGATGGCAATGGAAAGATTCATTGAGATTGAATCGTCAAAGAGTGGTTCAGGGAGCACAAGGAATCATTTTCACGCATGAATTAAAACTCCTTGGGATGTGCTGAAGGAGACTTTGCAGAGTGGTTCAATTCACCTATAATCAATCTCGATGAATAATTAATAAAAATCTGGATGAAAAAAATGTTGAGATGTTACGGCACTACGGCCATGTGGCGCGTTTCCCTGAGGGTGATCCGGCTCGTGGGATCCTCATCGCCGAGGACCCAAGCGGCTGGACCAGGCCGAGGGGACGCCCACGTAACACCTGGCTGCAGCAGATAGAGGGACCAGTGGGTGGGACTGGACCGAGTGTGTGGGGGGGTCGGCGACTGGGATGCCGAGGAGTTTGGCTGTGTGGTGGGCGCGGCTACACACTGCATCAGCGCATGCTCCCCAGCCTGACCTGGCCTGACGTTACATAAGCACGTGGAAACAATACATTGACGAATGTGCGCCATAATCAAAGCTAAAGGCGGTCCAACAAAATATTAAAGTGTGCCGCTTTATTTATTTTTTTTTGCCTAGGCAATGTATAAATGTGTGTGTGATCAGCCAATGATCAGCATTTTTTCTGATCTTGTGATCAGCGCTCATGTATAAATGTGTGTGTGATCAGCCAATGATCAGCATTTTTTTTGATCTTATGATCAGCTCTCATGTGCACTTTCCTTGAATCTCTGGGACAGAAGATCAAGGACCGTCCAGATCATGTTCACCGGGAATGAAATTGACAGCTACAGACTGTGATGACACGACAGGAAATGATGTTATGTGTTATTTGGTTTGTGAAACTGTTTTATTTCATTTTCCCTTTAAGAATAGTTTGCACCATTTCTTCTGAATGCCTTGATTACATAACCCCAGTGGTCTTCATAGTGAGGGCTTTTGTGTGATGGCTTCCAGACAGAAGTATTTCCTCTGAAATTGTCAAGATTCATACCTTGGGACTTGGTCACTCCTGGAGTTCTTTCAAGTGACTAAGAAAACTGTAGGACTGCAAAGGATAAGAATCTCCCCAGAAGCCTGTAGTTTGTAATATATATTGTCTTGAAGCTTTGAAGATCCTGCTTTGAAGAAAGAAAGGAAAAACACATCTTCCAGGGAAAAAAAAATCAGAAGCTTTGATGTGTTATTGCCCCTGAAATCTACAAAGCACAATTTTTCTATTTTCCAAACAAAAAGTTGTGTATTTAACCCATAAACTTTGTATTTGGACAACATGAATGTGATTGGTCTAGGTACATCTGCTATGTAACAGACTTACGGGTATAAGTACCACATTTCCGACTGTGGCTCACTGTATACTTTTTGAGGTCTTATGACTTTGACATTACTTATTGTGAATGGAAAACAAATCACCACAAATTCACAATTTCACTTCCTGTTTTCCTTCATTTTTGACTTTTCAAGGCTTTTCTTTGGGTATTTTCAAGTCATATTTCATGTCATATGCAACAAACAATGTAAACATTCCTAAAGCAAATATTACATCTTCCAAACAACTTTACAGCAATTTATTATCTGGCTTATTCTCAATATATTAAAGTCTGAAGGGATCACCAGAACGTCTCGCACTTCCATATCTTCAGAGGTGTATATTCATTTTGTTGCAAATTCAGTTGCCATTCAGTTGACATTGACAAAAGCCAATAAGCTGAGGCTGGTGACCTTTGTCGACTCACTGCTCCTTTGATCTCCAAGGACCGTTCCCCGAAGACCCGAAATCAAGTCCGCCAGATGATGGAGGCAGTGCTGGGGGATCAGCACGGGGAGCTCACTCCCCGAGGCAGCAGTCAGGCCAAGCACAACCAGAAGACCCAGCCCAGCCCAGACAAAGGTCAGCAGCGTCTAGTTCAATGAGGTTCTGCTGCTTACTCCGCAGTCAGCTAAGGCATGGTGCATGGCAATCTTTTAAATATCCTTAGGTCCAGTTTACACTTGGTTTTAATATTGGATCACAAGTGGTCCGCGCTAAATGCAAATGTGAACGACCACCGAAATACATTGTGAGCCGATCACTCATACCACTCGCCAAGGTAGTCTGGGACGTATTTGCCCAGATATCTTTTGTAGCATAAACGGTAATGAGTCCTGATCCGTCTCCAACAAGGACATCACAAGAACTGTACATGGGACCATTTGACCATCTACAGGAAGTGATGCAGGCCGTTACGAAATCTGAACACAAGTGGTCAGCTGGACATCTTGGAGACGCACAATACACACAGGTGTAAAAGGCGATGAGTCTCAGCTGTCTGCTTGTGGTTCAATCGCCCAAAATGCATTTTCAAATTGAATGTAAACAGGGCCACAGTTTCCATCTTCATCTTATCCCCAAGTGAATACTTAGTAACTGTTAAACTTTTTGATATATACCTACGTACATTTAGTGTCTTAGCTGTGTACAATCTAACCTGATTCTAGCCCTGAAAGTCTCACTGCTTCTCCCAACATTAGATGACCTATGGAAAGCTCCCCTCACTGTGGAGGATCTCATCTGCTACAGCTTTCAGGTGGCGAGAGGAATGGCGTTCCTGGCGTCCCGCAAGGTGAGGACGGGGGCAGTCACATGGCGGGGGGTCCCACTGGGACACCGTCGGGGGAGGTGGGGGTGCGCCGAATCATAAACAGAGCAAGACGTGGGAAACAGGGCCTGAACCTAAGAACATCTTGTGTTTACAAGAAGAAGATGATATTTCGAAAGACAAGGTTCAAAAAACACGGCGCCGTCAAATTGGTTCTGATCCAGACCAAACTAGGAATGGCTGCCATGCCCCTACCATGTTACACTATCCGACGGCCGCTGGTTTGTAAAACACAAGAATACAGCTTCGTTCTGAAATCTCACAAAAAAGCAATGAAGAAAACAGCGAGACTGATAAAGCGTATTGTTCCTTCTCCTCCCGCAGTGCATTCACAGGGACTTGGCTGCGCGAAATATCCTCCTGTCCGAGAACAACGTGGTGAAGATCTGCGATTTTGGTCTGGCACGCGACATCTATAAGGACCCGGACTATGTGCGGAAAGGCAATGTAAGTGCCTACAGTTTACCTTTACTTTAACATAAATATATAGCTGTACACATACACTGATATATTTCCTGTAATAGTATTCACACTGCTTCTATACACGCACATTTCCTATCAATAATCAATGCGAACAACTGTGGTGAAGTCATGTCACTCATATTGACTAATGATGTAGCCTCCTTCGCCTGAAATTCCCCGCTAGCTGAGAGTACCGCGGCTAACTTCCCGCCCCTGCTTTCTCCCAGGCCCGGCTGCCTTTGAAGTGGATGGCGCCAGAGAGCATCTTTGACAAGGTGTACACCACTCAGAGTGATGTGTGGTCCTTCGGCGTACTCTTGTGGGAAATCTTCTCATTGGGTAAGAATGGCAGCTCATTGATTGTGGTCTGCATTCATCATCTCGCGTGATTTATCTGTGGAATACCCAATCCAGCAGATCAGTTCTGTTTGTGCTGTACAAGGACCACGACTATCTTATATCATCACTGTTGCTTGACCACTGCCAACTGCAGTACGCTTGTCCTGAGCAGTGACGTCTGGACCCTCTCCTTGTGTTCCTTAGGTGCTTCCCCTTATCCCGGAGTTCAGATCGACGAGGACTTTTGCAAACGGCTGAAAGACGGTACTCGAATGCGAGCACCAGACAACGCTTCTCCTGAAATGTGAGGGCTTCGCGTTAAAGCCGTTAGCTCTTCAATTCTTGGCTGTTCGAAACAGCTACCACCCCGATAACATCCATGCCACTTTTTTTTTTTAATCCACAATGGAACTGACTGCCAAAAAATGTCATCACAGTTTTAAAATAGAAATTGTCATCCCATACAGTATAATCAACAAAAAATAAAAAAGGAACAGGAAACGTCTCGGAAAAGAGAAAAAATTCAGGGGAAACATAATGGGTAAATTTAGAAATCTAAAAGTGTTGTTCTCGGTGCGTGTTGATAGATACAGGATCATGCTGGCCTGCTGGCGGGGCGAGCCCAGAGAGAGGCCCACCTTCCCGGCCCTGGTGGAGATCCTCGGAGACCTGCTTCAGGACAACGGCTTGCCGGTAACAAGGGACACGCTGGGAACATGTAGCGTAAAGGAGAGGAACACTGTCGAAACAAAATGAGTGAGATACCACACCACACTCAAGGCCTTTGATCTTGGCAGGACGGTAAGGATTACATGCCCCTGGACGCATCGCAGAGCCTCGAGGACGACGGCTTCTCTCAGGCCTCGTCGAGACCCCCGTCTGAGGAGGAGCTACCCGTGGCATGCAATACCCTGCCTATCAGGTACGACTGCTGGGGAGGGGGGGGGCTTCCGCTGAGAACGTCACAGGAGCGGTGCAGCGCTCAGCACCGCTTTCCCTCCACAGGTCAGAAACGTGAGAATGTGCGTTGGAGTTGCCAAATGTGCGAATGTGTTTGTTTGTGCCCTGCGATGGGTTGGTGCCCCATCCTGGGTTGTTCCCTGCCTTGTGCTCCGGAGCCTCGCGACCCTGAAAATGACAAGCGGGTAAAGAATAAGGATATTACCGCGCGCCGTATTATACAAAGGGCTCTGGACTCTGTCTTCTGTTTATATCTGTTTTAGCCTCATTTCTATAAATGTATTTATGTACTGGTTTTAAATTAGATTCCTTGGTGGTCCTTCCTCACTTTATTGTGCTGCTGTAACACACAGAAGGCTTTGTCATTTATATAAACAGAACATTTTCCATGCTTCGTTGTCTGATAGGTAGATCTATGCTAGTATAGGTTTGTACAATTTCTCCGTCATTTAGACCGCTATGTTTCATAAAACCAAGAAGTGATGGCACAATGAGAATTAAGTTTCATAAATGATAAATAAATGTATCTATAGAACGGAATCAGCTGCCCAGAGAAGATGCACACTAAGAATTCTACTTACAGGCCAAAATGGAAACTACCAAATGTTTCTCAAAAAAATACGCCTTTTACGTTTTCTTAGAAAATGTCAGACATAATCATACAAATAAACTTATCATCACTTCCCTTTGGAACTTCCCTTTGATAACCCTTTGAAGCAGTCTGGCCTGGCAGACCTTTGACTTGCAGTCTACAAAATGTACCACCAATTCTGTTAAATAACTTAACTTAACTTAATAATTTAAACGTCTTACATCATAAAAATTACATTCATGCAAGCACATGACAAATATACAAACTGTCCCTACTGAACATATCCAACCTTTTTTGCCTGCTAAGTATACCAAAATTTAGAATTTAATGATTAATTGTCATTGACACACCACAGCACACAGTGCACAACAACAAAACGTGTCCTCTGCATTTAACCCATATGTGACGTAGCAGGGGGCAGCTAATTCAGCGCCCGGGGAGCAGTGCCTGGGGGCAGAACTTTGCTCTGGGTACCTCAGTAGTGCTTTCCTGGTCGGGGTTCGTACCTGCAATCTTTAAATGGCGAGTGCACTTTCCTAACCATCAACAAACCGAAACAGCTCAGTTTTGAATACTGGAGAATTACTAATATTTATATAATATATACTTAATAGATATTTGTCGTTTTCATGGATTCTGTGTGAGACAACATGAACTGTAAATAATTTTTTACAAAATTAAATGTATACTTCCCATTTCTTGGGTGAATGTAATTTCGATGCTGTGAGACGTTTTGGTTCAGAAAGAAAAGTCAAAACATCCTGAGCCGATGGACCATCCTGTGGGGCCAGGAAGGCATTGCATTGTTAACGGAAGTGTGGGCCTGTCTTCACAGATACTACAACTGTGTGCCCTTTGCTGGGTGTGTCATGTCAGGCTCCTCGAAAGCTGGTCACACGCGAGTCAAGACTTTCGAAGAGTATTCCCTTGAGGCTGCATCCCACAAAACACATCACGTGAGTTCCCATCCATGCCAGCTACATTCAGAGAGTGTTGCTGTTTATCATTTTCGATGCTCGTATATTGTCACATTTTTGTCGTAGTCATTTGTAGTAGAAGCGGACGTCTTTTTGTTTTTTTGTGAAGGACAATCAGACGGACAGTGGGATGGTCCTTGCTTCGGAGGAGTTTGAGAGAATCGAACACAAGCAAAGAGGAGTTCTCTTCAGAAGGTACGACACCCTCTGTTCCGTTTTTATTGCTCCGGTCTTTCCATACATTTTTCTGCCTCCCATTGTGCAGCACTGTGGTCTGTCAACTTGCTTGAATTTGAAAATGTGCTATACAAATAAACCGATTGACTGACGCTTGCTAGCTAGCCTGAGTTTGATCTCCCTTAATTTATGAGTAAGCTAATGATGTGTGGCTTGTACATAAGCTATTTATACACAAGAGTGAGGGAGACATCAAGCACAGGGCCCTTCATATCCTGTAAGAACCGTTACACCGTGCTTTTCATAATCACAATATCAGAAAGGTACGCAAGCTAACGCAGCGCTAATGGAACTCTTACATGGTCCTCTTTGCCCCCGCAGCCAACACTCAGCAAGAAGTGCAGATCGAGCTCCAGGAACAGGCCCACAAGACCGGCATCGACCGCCCTTCCTGAGCCAGCTCTCCGGCCAGACCTTCTACAACAACGAGTATGGGCAGCTGTCTGAGGAGGGTCTGTGCCACTTCTTCTCTATGCCGAGCGAGGGGGTTTTGGAAGGTCGCCAGGCATCCTCACACCTCTAGACCCCTGGAGGAACCAGCAGGATGAGATGGTGGGGGGGGGCCCAACATATTTGCAGTCATCGCCCCCGCAACTTGCCAAACCTGTAGCCATACTACAGCACTAAACCAATCTCTCTGTGCCAAAAAACCCCTTTCCAGCCACTGGGTGGCGCAGTTATCAGTTCAAACCATTATCTTTATCATACAGTGTTACTTATCTAACCTAAAGAGTACGCTTCAGTTTTGTATGTGTATAGAAAACCTATAAAGGGAATAAATAAACATATATCAGTTTCTTAATCTGTGCAGTTTCACTCTGGTTTTTGTGTTTATAACTGAACTTAATCTAAGTTTTTATTGAGTATTTAAATATGAGTAAAACAGCTAACAGTCCCTCTGTACCGAAGATGGCAGGCCTTCCCTTAGCTGCTGCAAGAGAGTTTTATTTATCAAATAACTGGGCTGCACACTCGGTGAACGAGTTTCCAAACAGGTATGTTTTTAGAGAAGTACACTGAAAGCAAAACCGACAGATGTTGGCTACAGGAAAAGATCACCATGTTTACATTCAGTCATATTTTCACTAGCTTCGGCTAAGCTCGCAAAGATGTCAAAACGCATACATGGAATTTAGGAGAACGTATCTCCCCATATTCAACACGAACAAACAAGATGTGAAAAACATACAAGGTAAAAATAAAACAACATACAAACGGACATTTGTATTTTTTTTAAATCGTTTATTATAAAACATAAAAATGTTGACGGGAACATCAGTGAGAGGAATGCATTCATCAGTATCAGTTTTCCAATTACCCACAGAAACATGGGCTATACACAGATTTTACGGAGGAAAGGCTGAACCCAGCATGCGGTTTTTGATGTTTCTGAAATCCCCGACAACTCTCCAACACTGCAAGTGAAACTCCAGAGAGCTTCTAACAATAATCGTGTCACCCAGGCCTTGCCAACCAGACCACAGCGGTGCATCAAATAAGCTGCTCACGACAGTGACAGGTACCTAAAGTTTACGGCAAAAGACATTCAAATTAACGAGCAGGAATAAGTAGAGTATGTAACTCCGAAAAATTTAAACAAAAAATTGGCTTCTCTGAAAATTTACAACAAAAACAGCTTAAAGGGTCCAAAACTAAAAGAAGATCCAGAATCCAATTTTAATTTAAGGAACGGGAAACCACCCTTACAATCACATCAAGCAAAGAGAACCATGAGACAACTTATTAAATATAATTTTTCCAGATAGCGAGAGATTGTTGAGAAAGGTGATGATTGCCACAGGTAGGGTCAACTCAACTTATCCTGCCTTTTGACACACAGGTTACAAGTACATCACTAAAAATCTTCTGTGAAAGATGAATAAAAACAAACCACCTCAACCACCTTTGACCAAGCAGGGTTAGGTTTAGGTTCTTTACTTTCACTTATAACATCAATTTGATGCGCTCTTATGGACTAAGCCTCATATTTGCATTTTTTTAAGGCACAGAGATCAACTGTGGTGAGAGACACTGTTCTCTGCAGACTCATTATTCAAGTAGATACAGCACAGGCAACAAGAGTGTCCATGTCAAAGAGACCGAACATGGTTGGCCGGGTAGGGAGTGTATATGGACATGTAGGGAGGGACTCCGAGATTCCATTGCTCTCTGTGCCTAGATCACAAGTTAGAGTGCTGATTTGCCTTAGCAAATAGAGACAATTCACACGTACACAAACACACTCAAAACGAAGGGTGGGGGATCGAGGCCGAATCTGACTCTTAGAATCCAAGTCATAACAGAAAAGAAAGAATAGAAGAATTCCCCCGCCCCCCCATTGCAAAGGTTTTTAAAAAAAATGAACATTGGACATTTCTGATGAGGTCCCATTGGTGTAAATAGGAGCAAACTCTAGAGCTCAAGGGCGCCACCTGCAGACCTGCTCATGACATTTTCCCCAACTGAATCTTCTTCCAGGCCTCGGAGGCCGTGAAAATGCAGGAGTCGATAATGCCGGCCACGGTGAAGGTCCCACCAATGATGGCGCAAATCTGCGGGGGAGTTCGGTTCAAATATTTACTGGTCCATTTCAAAAACACCCCTCCTGAATAACTGAAAGCGCCTTCAACTTTGATCACCCTTGACAAGACCCCCAACCAAAGCCCATTGATATGTGTGTCCCTGTCATGCAACAGAAGTGTTAATAGTTCACGCTGTGATGAATAGAGAAAATGACATCGGAGATCGACCTCAGAATGCACCTACACCTGTTCACTCAACCCAATGCGCTTTCTTCCAGAACAAAGAGCCCGGTGCCTTCAGAAACGATCCAAGGCACCATGCCGGAAAACGCACACAGTGCCGAAAAGGAGCCTGAGTAAGCAGCACGGTATTCATGTCCCATAAAGAGACCAAGACACTTGAGAGGTCATGGCAACCGTAGAGAAATCTACTGGTTGACAGCCACGGCCCTCCAGCCGGCACCTAAAATTTGACTCTATAAAGTATTATTTACCAAGACCTTCATAAATTCTACACATTTGCTACTGAATGCTTGGGGACTGACCCACACATGAAGTTCTTCTCAAAACGAGTGCCCCAATAAAATACACAGAATTGCTCAATAACTTCTTACGTCCACTGTGAACTAATAGTGAGTAAGGTTGTATATCGGGGGGGGGGCGGCTGAAGTCATTTTACAAGAAATTATGCAAGGCAGACCTGACCAGAGGTAAAGCAGGATGTACATGTTTTTTTTGAAAGTGGGCTGATTCAGGCCCCTCCTGGCTGCATCAGGCCTCCTGCATCGCCTGCAGATGTACAGTGTGTCTGTTTCTCCACAGTTTACTCAGTCACCACCACCCTCGTTTACTTGTCCTGTACTCCCTCCCCCTGGCCTATCACCTTTCTTGCAGGTCTCCTTGGTTACTCACCGTGGTAATGAAGCGATACAAGGGCTGCCTCCTCTCCGTGTACTTAACGGTGATGGGGCTCAGATCGTAGCGGAACCAGATCGCCGGGATGATTCGTCCTGTGTGGCTATAGGCCACGTATTCCTGCCGAGCGAGTGGGGGGGGGGTGAGGGTGGGTGGTTAAATTAGGCGTGCGTTCTACGTGGCCATCCACATGCGCAGGGCAAACACGCAGTCCATCACGTACGAACACCAGCACCGCAGGTGCCACCCAGGCATGCCCCTCCGAGGATTCTGGGAAAAGCAGCGGTGACAGCATGCAGTAATAAAACAGGCGTAAGGTGAAAGATGGGGCTATGGAGCGGGCGGCATCTACGGGAACGGCGGCATGCGGCGCAGGAAAGGACTTTACCGACAAGCTCCCACGAAGTCACGGAAAACAGAGACACGGTCTCACCTTGTTGGCCACTGTGTACTGGTAGGAGAATCTTTGCCTCCCCCTCATGTCCTCATATACTGTGGGCACTATCTTTAATATGTAGTCATGAGAAGCCAAGGCTGCAAACACAAAACAGAGCATTCAGGACCTCATACCACGATATCTTCCATTCATTACAACATTCACCACAAAATTCCACCGGCATTTTTTTCTAGACCAATTCGGTTCAGCCTTCTGTCTGTAAGGCTTCAAAGAATGTCCGCTAGGGGTCCCCACTGAGCTAATGACAGGCGACAGGCTAAGTGAGCAGATGTCAGCATGTGATACAAGGGGCCCTGAACGAGGAAAACACACAAAGATCTGCAGAAGATGAGCGAGCAGCTCTTGGTCAGCTGCTGGGATGAGCTCAGGGCATACGTCAACTTCCGCAGCGGTCAGAAATGGACAATGGACTCCCTCGCAAAGGAGCATTCATTGTTTGCTTTACAAGAAAGTACAGCCGGTCTAGATGTTTGACTGATGTGATATTTATAATGGTAACACACCTCAACACCCAGGCTTTCCTCACTAACAAAACAGCAGAGGTAGCACAAGCAGTTATAAAAGACACGTTTGAATCAGACTACCTCAATGAAAATCTCTGAAAATCTCTGAAAATCTCCTCTAAAAATACAGAAGTCATTATGTACGTACGATTTGATTCAAGTCTGCTAGCACCTCCTAATGCATTGAAGGCCCCCTGAACATCCTGGATGGGGAGGGAGAAGTGAGAGAGACAGGTTAGTCAAGTTGCATGGAATTAAATGAGAAAAGGATGAGCTTGGGACAGACCGCGGACCTGAAGGTTCTCCCCGAAGGAGAGCTTGTGGATTGTGTGAGTCATATCAGGGTTCTGGGGCTGGGCCGTGGCGCTGTGCGTTGACACGTGGAAGTTGCCTGGCACCTTAAGGTAGCCAGAAGCAGAATGGGAGGTTAGTTGTCACTATTTTTAGATGCCATTCTTGGAGGGAAAATATACTTTACACACATGCATTGGAACCGATGCGATTCAAACGTCATTAGAGTTGGCCTTTTCTGCCTCATTCTCTCATGTGCTTTTCTATGCTCTAGAAGAATCTCCATCGACACAGCAAAATCTTGTGATCTATCCTTCTGTCGTTGATCGCCGCTGCGTTGTTCATCGCCACCGGCCACATCATATCTTTTGGCTTATGAAGCACTCCATCACTGCCCTCACCTTTGTGGAGGTGGTAAAAGAAAGGCCCTTACTTTGTTGATGCTGAACTTCCCCTCAAAGCGACAGCCGTATCCGTTGTTCAAGGGCACCTTCATGGAGTTGTCAATATGGCCCACCTCGTGGCGGCCCATCTCATCCTGGATGTCCAGCCCCACCACTGAAAACGGGAAACCAGGCGTGTTTCTCAATAAGCCTGCTTGGCCGTTTGACGTCGTCTTCATTGCCGAAAATCAGTTCCAATATTCAAGAACAGAAGTACAGAAGACTGTAAAAATCCCTGAATGTCATTCTTGCCCCGCGCCAGATATCAAGAACACATTGGTTGCATGCCTGCCAAACCAGACCAATCCCATGATTCATTGCACCCCAAGTATGTTCTTGGGAGGCAAGTGAGCAAGACCGCTCTTGTCAAGGCCACAAGCATGATCTTTTTGTCCTTGGTATTAAAAAAAAAAAAAACCCCGGGAAAGGAGATGACCAAGGGTTATGCACCGGGAACACCTTTCCTGTCAGAAGATCACTTTTCTGGCATCGTAGCACATGACTGGTCACATGACTCATATGGAAGACAAGGCCACAGGTGATATTCCCAACAATGAAGCTACTGCGACGGCCAAAGAACAAATACTATGACTTTCAAAGGCTAGTGCTATGCGAGACTACGCTTTGTTCAAGTCACAGCTACAGTTTCATTCCTTCCATTTGTTACAACAGGCACCACAAAGCGAACACGTTTCTGTAGAAGGCAACACGGCCCAACACCGCTTTATACAAACTGAACACACAGCACCAGTCCGCTGGCTATAGCAGTGCACTGGGAGACCTCAGTTAGGCGGGCGGCCATTTTAGCTGGTGGTTTGGCGAAGGGGCAGGATACATGACACAGAACATAGATAGCCCCTGCTTCACAGAGGAAGGAAACCCCACCTCTCTTCAACACCAGGACTCCGCACCCACTTCCCTTTCAACACAATTTCCTCTGGCCTACAAAGCGCACAAAGGATGTGTGGATCAGTCCCCAAGCTTACATAAGATGAATAACTGAACACTGCCGCTCATTAGCATGGTCTAATGAGCAGGTATCATCTTCACTCAAAAGGCACAGAGTTTGAATGTGACCTGGGGCATCGAGTGGGTTTCTTAGTCATCCCTAAAATAAGATTAGGTCCTTCAAAACGAAAATGTGTATTTATTACTGCACATGTATTTTACAGTAAAACATTTGTACCGAAACGTAAGAATTACACTAAACCGCAGCTAACAAAACTGAGTTCATTTTGCTGTCAGCTAAATTTGAGCAGGGTGTTGTTCTTAAGCAGTAAGTGATGACTACACTTAAATATCAGTCGCTACACTAAAACGATAAAAAAACAAATTCTGAAATTTGTGAAGCGGAAAGTAACATACGGTCGTTACTAATATTATTCAAGTGGTGTTTAAGAGGCAAAGACTAGCTAAAGCATACAGGTTTTTTCCAGAAAACTAGGTATTCCTATAACTGTGAACAAGGAATCACCTGACATATGTCATTTCACAACTTTCTGCGATGGAGAAGTATCAAAACTCGACAGATGTACAATTATTCACCAACAATACCATGTGAACTTCTGTCCGGAGCGATAAATTATTCAATGAAATCTGACTGTGAGCCAGGAGTTGTGCAACGCTGCTTATTTATTTGTGATGATCCCCCTTTAGAAAAGCTAGCAGCACGATTTAGTAGATAAAAAGTAAAACTGTCGATGTCCAAGAAAAACACCCTAAAATCACCCTGAAAGTAAAGATTGGATAACTGGTCTCTGTAGAGGAAGTGACATAGAAAGGTTAAGACAATAAAACGGTTTAGGAAATTTTTAATAGGAGCCAGCATTAGAAAGCAACAAAAAAAAAAAAAACACACAAAATAACTGTTTCAGGCAGAACACTCCTTTTTTGGGGCAGGATTGATGACAAACGCTTTACGGCTGTGAGTCAAGATACCAAATACTGTTCACATTACACTAAGTCCAAGTTAGAAGTCACAAACCACTTTCAACATGCTTTGCATTTTTGTGCATTTTGTCATGTTTGGAGTCAGGCTAAAGTGCGTAACAAGTGAAAGAGCAACAGTTCTGCTTTCGCGAGGGTGGAGGTGTTTGCCTGTGCCAGCATTCAAGAGTGTACTGGGGGGGGGAGGAGGGGGGCGCTACAGTAATGAACCATAAAGAACTGTGTTATCCTGTTAAAACAAACTTAAGACATTACATTATAAACATCTCCTGACATCCATAAGACTTAGATATAAAGGGATACCATCTGGAAGGACACCATACAAGTACAAAAATTAAAGAATATTATTATATCATTAAATATAAATATATCATTAATAACTTAAACGGAATATTAAGAAAATTGTACCAGAATAAAGTTCCCAGGAATAAAAAGCACACACTCCTACCACAAGTAACGGGGAAAATACCACAAATAAACTTCATTGTTAGTCACAATAGTACAAGACAAAGTAGTAACTGGAAGAAAACAGCGAGAAATATTTAAAAATACTCACAATCACAGTTCAGGTTTGGCAAACTGATGTTTAAACTCACATCTATCTTCCCTCCACTGTCTTTATCAGGGTCATCCACATAGAGCTCATTGACTCTGTCAAAAGGGGGAAAGTAACCGTCAAACGTGATACTGAAGGACATGATGAGGTTCAGCAACAAAGACATTGATAAAAATCTGTTGTTGTCGTTTATACAGATGTACGTAAATTCACGAGGAGCATTCGGTCCTCAGTGACATACCTGTTCTTAATATAAATTTATAATAAAAAAACAAATGAAGCATGAATTTGGAAGCTGAAATCGCAACATACTGAGCAAGAGAATTTCACTAGAGAATGAGCTGGCCTCAAAATATGTTTTGCGACTGAGAGTATTGTGTTATATAACCCTAGAATTAAGCGAATACCAAATACCGCAATCCCACAACAGGCATCAGCAGATGTTTTAGATGAAGCAGTATGAAAGATATGCTGCAAGACATCATTATATCACTCGAATTAGATGCTTCAGGTGATGAATGTCTTACTCTATATGTGCCGGAACATCTGACTGTATTTCAATGGAGGACGGCCGTCACATCCTAGATAGATGTCAGACTACGGCAACTAGCAGAAAAAGCTAACCTGAACTTGTCTAGAGGATTGCACAGTCCCATAGGGAGCTAGGGCATCACAGATTTCATAACCAGTGCTGCTAGACATTGGTTAACAAAAATATTAACTAATGGGGAAGAAAACATTTAATCGGTTACATATATATGTAGTTCACCACAATGCTTGTTCTTGTTTTACGAACTGGGGTGCTGGGGTACTTCTTGAGCAGGACATGCCAAAGCTAGGCTAATTTTCAGACACAGTGACTAAAGGCAGAACTGGCTCAACAGAACAGACAAAAGGATAACAGTGGCCTTTCATCAATGCATGTATTGAAACCAAGTAACAGGGCTGTGCCATTTCGCGAAACACACTGTGCTGCACCGCTGCCCTCTATCTGTGGTTATTCATTCATTCATTCATTCATTCCTTCGTTCATTCATTCATCCTCCAACCCGCTTTATCCTATTGGGTCACGGGGGGGTCCGGAGCCTATCCCGGAAGCAATGGGCACGGGGCAGGGAACAACCCTGGGCAGGGGGCCAGCCCATCGCAGGTATCTGCGGTTAATCACCCAGAAATCCTCTTGAACCACTACTGACACTTCACGCATGTTTGCGTCATTTGTAACAGGAAGTCTGAGCTTTTATTCCTCTTTAAAGATCTTTAAGAAAGAGAGCCATTTTATATTAGCATTTGTATTACCCTGTGAATGTGACTAGACTCAACAGATTGGTCTGCATTGGTACTTTCTGAACCTGAACTTTCCACTTCTGGACGTTGCATCCAAAACTACTGGTTCTCAAAATGTACATACATGTGCATCGATAGCCCAGTATGCTAAAAGTAAAGTCATTCTTTATTTCTATTTATAAACACTGCAAATGATAGCTATATACAGGGATTGACATAACTGGTACGCAAGTATGCATTTACGCTGCTACAACAATCAGGTGCCGCACATATCACTTTTAAAGGTGAATGTGTACTTAGGTACCAGTCTCGTAATCAGTCTCCGGCTATATATAATTTTACTATTAATATAATTGGAATTCCAAAACTCAGGCATTACTAATCAGTAGTACTGTTACTGCTCTCAGAGTAATAGATGATAAATCTACAAACACCTCAAAGGAAATCTATGAGAACGTCAGTCAATTGAGAAACTGGCGTCTTGCTACAATCCCATCTGAAAGAGGATTTCTTAATCTGCGTCATCCTTGTCATGACCTTTGAGACCTATACCTCTATTAAGCAAGGACCCTTTCATTTCTTCCTCTATTCCAGTGATTGTGTGAAATCAATAACCTGAGGTTAAAATAAAACGATCCAGCCGAGCGCATGACCTCATAAGTTACCTGATCCACAGCGACGTCACAGTGGAGAGATCATGTACAAGTGAGATTAATTTCTTGTTGCTTTTTTTTTAAACCAGAGTAAACAAGCCCCAGAATCTGGTTCTCCTGCTTACCATAAAGTTAAAAATGTCCTAAATATATATACACAAGTTGTTTAGCACATAGCAAAGTTGTACAGATCTAGAACAACAGTAACAGCTGAAACAAGTGAACCAAATAATTCTACTTTGTTTCCAGAGCTACCAAACTTAAATATTTGTTTCACACCAGAGACAGCACAGAAATAGAAACCATTTGCAGTGCTAGACTTAACTTAGCTATGTTTCCTATAAACATCTTATCCACACTCAAAGTTTCAGAGTGTGGGCTCACTCTTCCAAATCAATATCTATACCAAATGAGGTGATATTTACACCTATGCAGCTAGACAGGATTGTTATCACTCAGAAATAACACACAGCTGCACCCTGCAGTATTAGAGGAGTGTTTACTAACCTTGGGTACACCATTTAATATACTGACTCTGTTCAGGTGGATTTCAACAATAGCTATGACTTTATCTCCTTAGCCACCTTGAAAATTCACTAGTTTTCCTTTGAAACAAACCAAACATATAAAAGATTAACTGAAAGTTTGCCAAAACGCTGACACAATTCATGAAATTAATCCATATTCGTATTCAAATTCAAATTATGGCCTGCACCTCAAATATAAAAGCACAAAAAGCAATATTAGTACACTTTCCAGAAATTCCAGGATCCTAATTGAAATGTCAGCGTCTGAACTGTCACTTTGATGCACGAACGGGGCTTGATAGCTGCTGTACCCACATCTCTGTGGCGATGAATCCCGTGAGCTCGGACAGGAAGAGGAAGAGCATGAACAGACAGCAGCAGATGGAGACTGTGGATGAGAAACAGAGGTCAGAATCACAAAAACAGCTCATTGATTTTGTAGTGCCTCTTCTTAGATTTGATTATTAACATGATCAGATCACTGATGACCAGAATATCCAGGAAATGGATACGACTCTGGTCGATTGTAACCTCACTGAGTAATCCTTTCCAAATCAATTTCTAATCTACTTTCTAATACTACAATGTTCATAGAATAACTTTCACACACACTAAGGAATATGACAGATGCTCTTCATCAAATTCATTTTTATAGATATACACCAGAAATAGCACCACCACCCCACCCCCAGCCACAAAAGAAATGAAATGTTACAGAAATCAACACATTTTATTACCCCATTAATGGAGGAACTTAGGTGATAGATCTTCTGAGATTCCAGGTCAAGGTTAGAGTTACAGGGTCAATAAGGCCCTCAACCTCAGCCTCACAAAGAGTCAGGGAAAGGAAGAGCTGGGAGGCTGTGTAAATGCCTGTGTAAAGCCCGCGCCTGGGAGGCTGTGTAAATGCCTGTGTAAAGCCCGCGCCTGGGAGGCTGTATAAATGCCTGTGTAAAGCCCACTCCTGTGGGGCTGTGTAAATGCCTGTGTGAAGCCTATTTCTGGGAGGCTGTGTAAATGCCTGTGTAAAGCCTGCGCCTGGGAGGCTGTGTAAATGCCTGTGTAAAGCCCGCGCCTGTGGGGCTGTGTAAATGCCTGTGTAAAGCCCGCGCCTAGGAGGCTGTGTAAATGCCTGTGTAAAGCCTATTCCTGGGAGGCTGTGTAAATGCCTGTGTAAAGCCCGCGCCTGGGAGGCTGTGTAAATGCCTGTGTAAAGCCCGCACCTGGGAGGCTGTGTAAATGCCTGTGTAAAGCCTATTCCTGGGAGGCCGTGTAAATGCCTGTGTAAAGCCCGCGCCTGTGGGGTTGTGTAAATGCCTGTGTAAAGCCCACGCCTGTGGGGCTGTGTAAATGCCTGTGTAAAGCCCGCGCCTGTGGGGCTGTGTAAGTTGGTATAGGTATTTGAATGCCTGAACACACAAAAGAACAAGATCACAATAACAGGAGAGCATCAGATGGGTAATGAAGACAAGGAGTAAGATCACCTCAGTCAACTGTCCCAGTCCCTGCTGGCTTCTTTCCCATTTACAGACAAGGCCTCAACACAGATGGGTCACAAGTAAAGATCAGTTCATTTAAAAAAAAACCAAAGTCGGTACATTTTGATCAGAGAGGGGAAAAAAGACGTGAGTGTGACTGTTAGACGTTGATCTTCAAAAGGCATCATGTAACTCCGAAATAACGTAGCCAGACATAGTCAGTAATCTAATTACTGACTTTGTCTAAGTTGACTTAAAATGTGGTTTTCAGAGATCAACACAGCTAATTTAAACACCTATTCAAACCAGAATTAAAATGCCGGAGGACATTATCTCAGGGCCAGAAACCCTAGATACTAAATGGATAATTAACATGCAATCATTAGTCAAATTCTGATATTTTTAAGTTACGTTAGACAAATAACCAACTTATCACACCCAGAAGTGGTTTACTTCTAATCCCAGGAAGACCTTTGGTGAAACCATTCAGCACAGCTGAAATCAGTCAAAATCTACAAGACAGATCTTTGATTTGTGATTTTTATTACTCAGAACTCCCTTGCCAAGGCTAAAAATGAAACTGCCTGTCATTTTAAAGGATGAAAATGTATACTAACAGAAACCATGTGTTCCATCTGAGTAGGTCACCCTGCCCAGGCACATCTTTAGGGTGTGAGTCAAAGGACCACAGCAGACTGATATTCACGCTGCTTGGAGACACAATCACAGCTACTCTGTAGCCAATAGGCTGGACGACTACGTGCGACGACGAACAGGGTTTGCGTAAGCACTTCACCGCACACATGATTGTGAAAGGCACCTTAATCACAATACTGTTATTATAAACTCAGCCGTACTATGGGCCCTAAATGAAAACTTATCAAAAAATGCCTAACTGCAGTCGTTTAATGACTTTTCCCATCCCCACGCTCACGGTGGGTAGCACTTTGAGTAGCTGGTGCTGCGTCGCAACAGATACGCCAACGAAGCGAATGATGGACTCTAGAGAATGATGGACACCAGAGAATGGCTGAAATTCACACATGGGGACCGGCATTTCATTACTTTAAATGCTTACCTTAATCAGGTATGAGATTTCCTTCAGTCACCTTTATCCAGAAGGCATCACATATTACAAGAAACAGGTCTTTTAAAACCTGCCTATGCTTTAATTAAAGGTCTAGCTCATTATTGGAAATTAAAGATGGTTTGAAAGCTAAATTCTAACAACTATATGTAAACCATCACAGCTATAAAAAAGGTTCAGAAGAATGTGCTTCAATTATTTTTTAATATCTAACTGATTTCTTAATTATCATCTTTCACCAATTATCATCTTTCTTCTAAACCTTATAAGGTTCAGAAGAATCCCTAGAGCAAATAAAGAGACTTTCGTACAATTACAACTGGCAATTTAACAGAAGAAAATGTTTTGTTCTGGGTACAGTAAAGTTTGTACACGCCCTTCAGAGTCAGAGACCTGTTCACATGTCACTGGCCGGTGACGAAATGACCGCAGTGAGTCTTGTCACAGTGTGGACCTCACAAAGGTCAACCTGCCTGAATATGTACGTGCTCAGTGACGAGTCACCTCGGTTTGTCATTAAAGGACATGCCAGGCGTCACTTGGACATGTGACCTTTGAGTTACTCAGGTTTAAACTGGTTAATGTTTAACCAAACCAAAGAGAAGCTGCAGTTTCTAGGACTATGATGCAAAAACAGGTGTCGCCACTCCAGATTAAGGACGCACTACAACATCACCCATTTAACCACTTGCCACTGAAAAAGTAAGCGGCCCTTATGTACAGTGGGGCAAAAAAGTATTTAGTCAGCCACCGATTGTGCAAGTTCTCCCACTTAAAATGATGACAGAGGTCAG
>JAODKF010000002.1:8916631-8938758 GCA_026779585.1 Mormyrus proboscirostris
GTGGTGGGGGTGGGGGGGGGGGGCTTGTGGCTACTTCCTTTCATGATACATGCCCCCACGTGAGTCTCGTAAGGCACTCCACGTTCCGCTGGGATCACTGTGTTCCCCGCACAGCTCTCACAGGATGTGTGAAGTTGGGCTACTGCAGTATCTCGAAGGAGGCCGGTTGTACTTTTCAGGCCGGACTGTTCCGGTCTGCTGCTGTTCGGATCACTACAGGTCCAGCCCCGCAGCAGCTGTTACAGGAATCTCGATTTTTCCAAGAAAGCTGAAGAATTCTCGGGAAAACTAAAGTGTCGAAAACCGACCCGCCTGCGATACTGGTGGGCGGCATAAGCCTTCGCGCAACAGGCCTCAGCCGACGAAGCAATCAGTCATGGCGTCTGTGCGCCTTATGAACAGTATTGTGGGGCATTCAGTAAAGTGACACTTAAAACAACACAGGAAGGGAGAGGCAGGCCCACTGTCACAATCAACATATTTTCAATCCTAGAAATCAGTGTCATAAATTAACATTACATAATTAACACATCTAAAACCTACAAATGAGTTTAGCATATGACGGGAGAATGAAGTATTGAAAAGATTCATGATTCTTTGTAGTCAGAGATTTCTGGGTGCATCTATTTTTTTTAATGACAATTTTCTTACACCAACAATGCTGACTATTTGATGAAAAAAATGTATAAATCAGGCCGTCCAACATGGCAGAGCAACTCCGGTTGGGCTTATGCATCGAAATTCACATGAATACCCATGACTGTCCCTCAAGCCAACAACATAAGAGGTTCCTTCATGCCTCAGCCAATGAAGTTGCCAAGAGTCATCCTCCAGATTTAAATCTACCAAAAAAGTACGTGCTATAAATCAATCAAACAAGTCCAAAACATGCCGCGGCCCCCCAATTCCTTTGGGGAGCTGCACAGATCGGCTGTTAAGAACATGTTATAATTTGGAACCATTTAAACAATTCTAGTTACGATTATGAGAAATTACCATTGCATATTCCTGAACCAGCCTACTCCTACTGTGATGTTTCTGGATGGTAACAAACTTTGGCTTGTATAAAGTTTTTAACACAGTATCATATATTAGGCCTGGAAGGTATCTCTTCATTGAAAAAAATAAACATAACTCACTCAGCCATAACATTAAAACAATAAAACATTTTTTTCTCGTTACAATGGTACCTGTCAATGGTGCCATTATATATAAAGCAAATTGACAGTCAGTTCTTAACGTTGTTGTGTTCGAATGCCGGAAAAACGGGCAAGTGTAAGGAGCAGAGCAACTTTGACAAGGGCCAAATTGTGATGGCTGGACGACTGGCTCAGAGCATCTTCAAAACAGCAGGTCCTGTGGGGTGTTCCCAGTATGCAGTGGTCAGTACCTACCAAAAGCGGTCCAAGGAAGGCCAACTGGGGAACTGACAATGAGGTCATAGGTGCCCAAGGCTCATTGATGCTCATGGGGAGGGAAGGCAAACCGGTCCGGTCCAATCCAACAGGAAAGCTAATGTAGCACAAATTACTGAAAAAGTTAATACTGGTTAGGTCAGATAGGAGTTAGAACACACAGTGCATCACAGCTTGCTGCGTATGGGACTATGCAGCCAAAGAGCGTTGAGAGTGCCATGCTGACAACCTGTCCGCCCTCGAAAGTGCCTACGATGGGCAAGTAAGCACCAGAAGTAGAACATGGAGCAATGGAAAAAGGTGGCCTGGTTTGATGAGTCACCTTTTCTGTTACATCATGCGGACGGCTGGGAGCCACCAGAGGAAGTGTGATGGTAGGAAAAATGGTCTCCGCGGACCCTTGGGTCCAAACATTCATGGATGTTACTTTGACACGTTCCACCTACCTAAATATTGCTGGTGACAAAGTGCACCCTTTCATGGCAACATTATTCCAGAAAGGCAGTGGCATTTCAGCAGGTCAGTGCACCCTTCCACACTTGAACAAAATGGTTCAGGGACGGTTTGAGGAACACGCATGCACAGAAAAAAAAAACAGTCCGAGGTGTTGACTTGGCCTCCGAATTCCTCAGATCTCAATCCGAACGAGCGCCTGTGGAATGTGCCGGACAAACAAGTCCGATCCATGGAGGCTCCGCCTCGTGACTTACAGGACGCAATGGATCTGCTGCTAACATCATGGTGCCGGATACCACAGCACACCTTCAAAGGTCTTGTGGAGTCCATTTCTCGACGCGTCAGAGCTGTTTTGGCAGCACAAGAAGGGAATACACAATATTAAGCTGGTGGTTTTAATGTTATGGCTGGTTGGTGTACGGCAACTATTGTGTCCACAATCTCCTTACATACTACAGGGGACCAGTTCAGCAGTGTTTCCTGAAGGAGACAAACTGCTTCAACGTGGAGGTTGGAAATGTTCTGAAACATGACAAGACTCAGGCCAAAATTTCAGAACATTACATCAAGTCTTAAATACACAGAAAATACCAATCGTTGTTTAAATTGGACAAAAATCGCACCAAATTCAGCTTATTCCAAGTCGGGGGGCTGGGAGGCAATCTCCTGATGGAACTACCCAGCGGCACATTGAAATCCCACTGCCTGCTTTTACAAAACACGCCGAAAGTCAGGAAACAAATCACTGTCACAATATTTCTCCTTGTCGCCTAGACAACTCTTCTAAAATAAACTCAGCAAGCCTGGCTGCGAGGACTGCAACCAGGTGACCATGCAGTATCCGGTATCACTGGACCGGCTCTGTTGCCAGCACAGTTGCGTTTCATTCCTGTCTGAAGAAAAAAAACTGCACAATAAATAATCCCAGAATAAGTTATCTGATGATTACTTGGGAAAAAAAAGAGGGAAAAAAGAGAACAGACTTTTATCTTATAGTTAAATCCTACCAAATGTGTTTTATATTAAAATATTACAGTGAATAGTCAACAAAGGCTGAGAAACACACCCCAGAGGGGTGTTATTTATATCACACTAAATTAGAGATGCACCGATCAACCAGTTAGGGACCAGAATCAGTCGATTTTCAGCTCGGCCTGTCAGTCTCATGCATTTCCGATACCGAACCGGTCTGTTTTACGCATGCACAACACGTCATCCGCACAGCGGTGCAGGCAAAAGCCTTGCAGCTGCATGCTAACATGCCGTTATCATGGAAGTTCTTCGCTGCGAATGAAGACAGCACAAAGCTTGCAACCGTGGGGGAATCACCATGAAAATGTGGTGAAACATCAGAGGCAAACTTTAAACTGATAATCATCAAAAGGAATATTCATCAAAATTGCAAAGCTAAGTTTTTTTTTTCCCTATGACAATAAAGTAAAAATGTTTTAGTGAAGCATTAACTGCCTGCGCTATAATGTCTGTACAGTATGAAGGTATGAAAAAAACTAATCTGAACCTATTTTACTAGCCACGTAAGAGATGCAGGTGCATAACATGCAATGTTGATATTAACGATTAATTTATTAATTTATTTTAGTAGACTTCAGTTTTATTTGGAGGTATGTAATCTATGGACTTATTTTAAGATGAGTAAAAAAAAGAGAAAAAGGTCAATGTCATGTTATTGGTGAATTTAAACATACTGGAAAATAATATAACTGATATTTTTGTTATTTAAATCTGTTGCAGCTGCCCTTGTTTGGTAAAATAAAATCTATCAGATAAAGTTGGGCGTACGGCAGCTCATTTTCATTAATTATTTGTACGTCTTTCTTGTCACAGAGCACTTTATTTTGAGATTGTTTAAGTGAGAGAAGATCCCGTTACTTAGTACAGTTTGAGGGAAGTTGTGAAGTATAACATTTTGTTTGTTTAATATGAAAATATTTTTTTTCATTGAAGAAAAGTTAATTTCTCTTTGTATATGCTGTCAATTACAGTTCCTACACAGAAAATCAGAATCTGCAAAACTCGGTACGGGCAGGAAATCGAAAGGAATCAAAATTGCAGCTGGTGCATCTGGACTCTAAACCAAGTAATAACTCTCTGCAGAATGATCTCTGAGAAGAACGTCACAGTTTGCATGAAGATCGAAGCATATGGTGAACACAGGGGTGGGCGGTCAGGAATATCACTGTTTCATGATTAGATAAACTAATATAGGTTCTAATATTTGATTTCAGGCAAGTAGCACAAGAAATCAAGACTGTTTTAGTTAGCAGTGAGTCTGGCTTCAATGGCCCATGCATGGAATGTTCTTTAAAATTTAGAGGAAAATTAGATTTATATAACAAGCAGACAGAATACGTGTCAGGTAGTAAATGAGGGTGAATGACACGGAAGTAGTATAAGCAGGAAAAATGCATCATTATCTGCATAACACGGTATGGGAAATTATTTTAAATTTTTTAACACAAAGAAAATATACAAATAATATGGGAGAACAATACAGCAAACTTAAATTAAACTCCACCCAATTTTTATGGGAAAAAAAAACATATGAGTCATGATGACTCAGTAACTAAAAAGTTTTACCAAAGTAAATTCTGGGGAATAAACTAAAATGTTCTGTTATATTTCATATATACGCTATGAAAGCAGTTATATAATCTGATTAAGGCTACTTATTCGGAAAAGTCCCTTTATAGACTCTGAGTACTTCTCTCTAATAGTTTCCTGAAACTGATACCAATTGTTTTGTTCTTTGGTTCCATTTTAAAAGCTACACCGTGATGAATTGCATACCTGAAAGCAAAAGTTTATGAATTTAAAGAACAGTGACTATTAAACAGGCGAAAGTCGAGAGGTCATTACGCAGACATCAGATTTTCATTTAAAATACAAGAGTACTCACACATACAGTACGTATTCCGGATAATTAACTTTTTAGAGGAAGGTTCGACAAGTTCCCTGTGCTACTGCAATGTCTCAATATTCTGTTACCAACCCCCATACAAATAACACAGAGCAGGAACAATTATTTATTATTTTGCCAAAGCTGTGTGGATTAATGTGGATAGATATGCTGTTGGACCATATGCCTTTTATTGACATTGAATGTCAATAACACTGGTTTTAAGGATTCCTGATTTAGGCACTGATTTAGATACTTTCTATATAACCAGAAATAAAGTGTGGTGGTACCTTGCCTTAAAAATAGCCTGACTTTTATATATGACTTTTACAATTAAAAGGTACTTGGACTAAAACCCTGATAAAGTCACACACACACACACACAATTTCTTAATGATTTGCCTGTCCCTTGGTAATATTTAATTTTGAATTACACAACTGAAATTGCGACATTGTATTAATAATCATCATAAAATTTGAGCAGTAATACAGAACCTTCAGGTCATGGTGTCTAGTTCCAGTTACTATGGATACTTTGTACTGACTGTCATTGAACTGTGAATTGATTTCTGTCTATATCTGATATAAAATCATCTGGGCAGCTGAATTTTAATATTCCAAAAACAAGCATTTGTTGATATTTTCCCACTTCGGTTACTGCTTTTTCAAAACACCCATTCATTCCTTGGGCTGTTTTACACTGTAACGTACACTGTTACCTTGCGCAAGGCAAAAAAAAAATAGGAAAAAAAATAACTGCAGTGAAGACACTTAAACAAATCGTGCAAGTATTACCGGATTGTCAAACCAGCCACTGCTTGGGCCGTCTTACGCTGCTACTTCCTTATGTTTTTCATTCGGTCAGAATCTTCCTTCCGCACATGCATCTCACAGATTCATGCTGGTTTAGCTTCAGGGCGTACAGCTAACCACTCAGGACAGGCTGACACCCGCACCTGCCACACTCTGCTACCCAAATACCCATTTCTAATCCGCTGTTTGAGGAAAGATCTTGGGAACGTACCACAGAGTCTACAATCGGACGTCAAGTGCGGGTGGTTTTTTCCGTTTAAACCTAAGCACTTTGGTCAGAGAGGATACTGAGCTTCTGCACTTAATTTAAAAAGAACATGAATTATCACTTATTCGATGTGCATGACTGTTACATTAAACAGTCATATTTAAACAATATTGAGTATTGCTTTACATTAACTGCACCTTCATCTTATAGTCACACTATAATATTCCTTAACAGCTTCAATACACGTTAATATTTAGTTACATTTTATTACATGTTGTATGTGTACGTGACAAATAAACCTCTTGAATCTTAATAACAAACATTATATAACAATGTTTGTTATTAGGGAAGGCAGGCAAGCAGGCAGAGAGACAGACAGACAGACAGATAATCAGGGCAGCATAATTTCTGTGAGATTATGGCGGAACATGAAGAGTGTTTCCCATATGCCTGAGGGGTTCGCTTTGTGATGAGTCGTGCACTTTAAAGTCACAGTATGAAAGTACAGGTGTGCCACCCACTGAGAGAGACAGAGTATGGGGGGGGGGGGTCAGCTTCATAATATAAACACAATGGTGCATTTATTGGGGGAATGAATGAATCCAAATGAAATGCTGGGGGGTACGCGCCCCCCCTGCTCCCTACGCCACCGCATCTACGTACTTTAGAAAAAGTTCAAATGCAAAATGAATAAGGTGGTTCATTACTGTCGGATTTGTCGTAAAGCGCGGCACAGCGACAAGATAGCGAGGGAACGCAGGACTTAATGATTTCCCACCCCGTCTCTTTGGGGGCTCCATAGACACTGATTTTTAGCAGAGTGCGACTAGATGCTGACCGCAAGTAGACTGGTTATGTTGTATATCAGCCTACAGCTACGTAACCATGCTGAAGGTTCCTTCACTCATTAATATAGTACAATACAAAACCTGACGACGACATAACTGGGCAATAGAACGACATTAAAACTAAAAAGCTTGAGGTCTTTTTTATTCTTGTATTAATGATTTTTGAATTGTGATCTCCTAGAGTTGAGTCATGAGCTCATTCTTCTGCCAAATTCTGCCATGTTTGCATTACCAGGAAGTTCCACTGTATAAACTAAGCACTCCCACTTTTTCCCTGAGCCATACCAACAAATGACAAAACCGTATTACACCACATGACAGTAAGCGGGGAAAGAAAAACAGGCGTTGTATTAAAAAGCAGACTGGCCAGATTTATAGGCCAAATTTAAAAATGAATTATAAACATGTCAGGCCGGTACTCTGAGACCTTATAAGTGCTGAATGAGCCGACGCAATGCCTCATCCTCCAGTACAGAAAATGATCATCCAATGCAATTACCTCCATTATCTCAGCTGTTGTGTGTTTCACTTTGATACTGCTAACTTTGACTATTGATAACATTTAATATCTGCCAAGACTGGTCCAATGCCACTATCTTGAGTTCTAACCGATATCGGCTAATACTAATATATCACATCAACATGTTTGTTCCATCTTCATAAAAATATGGGCACCACTTAACAATAAGGCTCCCTTATGCCACTTGTAAATGGTATCAACTCATTAATAAAAAGAAAACTCTTATAACTTGTTTAAAATTGTCTATTAATAATTTACAAAGTGTTACAATTAAGTAATAACCAGATTATAAACCATTCATAAACGCTTTATATGGGTAGCCTTATTGTAAAGTGGCACCAAATGAGTAAATAAAAAAACAGTAACAGTAATAGTAATAATAATAATGAGAGAGACCTCTAACTTAATAAGCCTATCAAGAGAGAGAATTCTCATTGGTAAAATCCTCAATTCTGAGTGAGGGGACACTATTCAAATTTTAGCCAATACAGCAAAGCCTTACAAACAGTTTTTTATTTTTACATGCTGCTTTCTACAAATTGCAATTATTGTTGAAAGACTGCTTTGACAGTTGCCTGTATTCGGTTTTGAAATGCGTATGTGCCGCATGCGTTTTAGTTGGAGCAAAATGCACAGTAATTGTCTCCTGGTTTACTGTCTGGTTTTCTACAGGTCGTCAAGTAATTCAATGACGGTAGCCATTATAAAAACATTATTGTCAAATTTGCAAGAGGAAATTAGTCTAGCAAATACAGAAACATTCATATGTAACTAAGGCAGAAAAAGAGGACTTTTTTATATGAGCAATTCTATTTTGTAAGCAAATAGTGGCTGTTAAAACTAAATGAAAAGGGGTTTCAGCCTCAAATTTTTAAAAAATTCTGGATGTAACTAAGCACCTCCCAGTAACTTACTTGCCCTTTATATGCTAATAAAATGTGTGGCACATCCTGCTCCATGTTTGTTTTGTGGGGGTGTGAATCCATTAGTCCATTTTCATTCCATTGCACCTTGGGAGATTGAAACTTATTTATTGAAAAATAAAAGTGATAAGGATACAGGACAAAGAACAATTTAAAAAATTGGTTTTTTTTGTGATAACGTTTTGAACTGATGATTTTCAGAACTCGAGTTTATTAAAATACACACATACACAAAAACAGAAAATTATGGAAGATACACCTAATTTACAACTGAAAAGAACACAAAACAGCTTATGAGGTATGGCTCCGTAATTAAATCAACTGCAAAAACAAACCACATGGTTAGTTCAGAGCATTTTACACGTTTCATTGAACACTGCACTGTCTGATCATATTAATACATCTGTAGTTATTTGACTCTTGGTTGAAAAGGATATGGACTTTAATTTTAACAAGTTACCCGTATTGACGGCAAAAGATACACGAAACAGAATCAAATGTGTTTAGGCATAAAAGGAATATATATTTAGCTAATTATGTTACCCCCGTTAAGAAAGTAAATTTTGCTAGCTAAAGGGAGGCTGTCTTTAATGCAACGCATAAAAACTGCGGCATTAAGTGCACAACAAATGAACAAAGGAAACATAAAGCGAGCAGACTCACCTTCGTACATCGAAAGGCATGGTGTTTGCAAATTTTCGAACAGAGTATTTAAAAACGCAAAGTTAAAATACTTAAGGAAAGAACCACTCAGATGCTCACTTCAATCCTGCCGGCTGCTCACACCGGGAGTGACGTCACCTTAGGACGCTTTGCAAAATCTGATTGGATGGCGGTGGGTGCTACGCGTATGATTCTTTTTCCGGTTCCACCTTAAAGTTGTATGTACACGTTTCAGAAAATCCTTGGTGATCGCTGTGTGTGTGTTTCGGGCATTGCCGTGAGTACTGACTGTCCATGAGAACGTAGAATAGACACGCACAGTATGTCTCAGGAAGAAAAGAGTATTAGAAAATTATGAATAAGAATTGTGGTGTTTCCACTGACTTTGAAACAAGTTTGTTATGTAAGCATTTTATACATTTTGAAGACTAGACTGCTTTAATATTCACATTGTAATATTAAGTCAGACTGGATAACCCCTGAATTTTGTAATAACAGTGCTGATGGTGCTGGTAAATAAGGATGTGGGTGATCTGAACATAGATGATTTGAGGTCTCGAGTTTCCCCTCCCGCCTCCCCTTTAATCAGCTAAACTGAAGCCTCCCACCGCATTCTTGATCAGATTTACTTTGTGTTAATGCTTATCACGGATATGTCAATTTGATTAAATAATTGGACTGTATCATTAAAACAGGTGGTTAGTGGAATATAACCCAGAATTACACATGGATACATCTTAACTTTTTAACTTATAAAAATTGTAAAACAAATGGTTTTAAACAAACAGGTAACAGTATTGGTGATAGCCAAGACCAGCTCAGACAAATAATGTGTAACAATTAGAGAAATGAGCTACTCAAGAACCAGGGCATTCTTTTAAAATGATTTACACTGTAAAGGTAGACAACAATAAGAAAAATCTCTCTCCTTTATATTTTTGGCTAAGATACTGGAATGATGTTTGTCTGACACACATTTCTCACTTTCTTCCAGTCAACTGAATGTAGAAGACCAAATTTTTAAGTAAAAGAGGATTGAGAACTTCCCAGACCTCACAACCCAGAGTAAATATTGGAGACAGGATATTGAGAACAGCATGGACAGGCCTTGTACTTCCCCAGCTTTGTGTTTTTCTTTTAATTACTGTTGCTGTAGTAACTCCTGACAGTAAATGGTCAGAAACAGCGACAGTGACCCGCAGTGAAAACTCTACACAGGAAGCAAAATGGAGTCAGTTCTTGTTTCAGTTCCCTTTCAGTCTGAGAAAAGTGTAGAGGGAAAATAAATCTTCACTGGTTATCGAGGGACACTGATGAGCTCTAAGCAGATATCTATGGGTAACATCAGTTGACTGTTTACACTGACTTTGGACAAAGAGGGAAACCACAGGTGACATGACAAGAAAACTATATTTGCCCAAAATGCATATGGACTATTTATATTTTCCTGATCTCGCAATACTATTTCTACTGTAGGATTCAAATCACAAATCATAAAATTTCCCCTAAATTGAATTGATATTCCAAATTCCCATGAAGTTCCCATACCCTTCTTTCCGTACGGGAAGCACGTGTGGGTACAGCTTGTATTAGGAACTTGCATGTCCCCGCCCATCATCATGACGCTCATCTGTATCATGTTTCATGGCTGATTCATCACTGAAGTTCTGACAGTAAGCACAAACCACAGGTTCCCCTATACTCAACCTTGTAACTACTAGCTTTTTGTGATTCTTTTTCTTTCTCTTGTATTCATATTTTTCGATGAGACAAGAATGAAAAAACCTCTGTACCAGTGGTAGGCTATCGTGACTCAAAAGCCATAAATGTAATGCTGACATAATGTTCTATATTTGTGTTTCCGTTTTGGACTCGCGGCACAGCCTGCATTTACTTAGAAAAAACATCATGAAAAACAGTACCTGAAATGGAGCCTTTAAATATCATAACATATTTCACAAAATGTCACAACATTTTAAAGAAATTATTAAACTAAATAAGGAAAACCTATGTTTTAAAAGTGATCTCTATCTTTTGTTTGTAAATATAGCATAAATATAATTGCATACACAATACATGTATATATTTTACCCTTGTCGAAATAGCTTATTCGCCTTTAGACAAAGGATAAATACTATTAAATATTTTGAAAAAGTGACTTTATTTATTTTTTCACATATATATATATATATATATCATCAAATTAAACATTCTATATTTTGTTTATGTAATCTGTGAGTTGTTGCTGTCTGACAATGTTCTGTTTCTATTTAGTTTGTCAGAATCCACATTTCTGTGATTAGGTCTATATAATTGAGCATTTCTAGTCTTTCTTATTCAACACCATGGAATGGGAACTCTATGATAATTCAAATAATTATGATTATACCAAGCAGAATGGCAATTTAAATCTTCATTTAAGACAAGTTCTGATACAGACAAGCTAAAAGTGTCAAGCAGCAGTGAAAGATATGTAACATGTAATAAAATAGACTTAAATGACTGCTTTAGGTACACTTCTTCCATCTTTGGTCATAGATTGAAGAATAATAAGGATGCAACATAACAATCTGGTTTGTCTAGATGAGATCTTAAGCAACAAAGATTATTGACAGGCATAATTATTGGGTTTGTTTGCCCAACTAACAAATAACATTCAAAAAACTTTCTTGAGTATTGTGTGTTGTGTCAGCATGCCTTAGTGTGAGGTCATAAAAGCTATCCCACACACCAACATTTGTTTCCTTTCTTTATCACCCTTTAAACAATTGGTTGCTAAATGTAACCTGACTAACTGGATTTGTCATGACGAGTAAATAATCACGAATGGCTACTTGTCAAAACAAGTTCCTCGTCTGTTGCTGTGTCACCATAAGGCCACCGTTGTGTTTTCGACTACATGGAAATTTACCAGACCTCAAGTTTTTGTACAGTGATTAACTTTTATGGTTTACCTTTGCTCTCTCAACATTAGATGTACAATAAAAACACAGCATAAATTTTTATTGGCACCAAGAAAGGCAGTCACTTTTGTATTTTCACTAGTCAGCTCACATCTGAAAAGGGGTGTAAAAATACCCAACAAACATGGAATTTTCCCATAGGAAAGAGGTCACTCTTCTACTTTGTTACCGTTATTCTACTTTGTTACCGATTTAATATTCCCAAACATTATAGAATTACTTCAGTTACCTACATTATTTAACCTGGTCAGAACTGTTCTGGTTAATACTACGCGTTAATCGTACTGTTGTGTTGATCAATCCCAATGATGTCATCATTCCCTGTAGCTTGGTTACCACACCTTTAATTTCATTACAACTAAAAGTTCTCGTCGCGAAAATGAGTATTTCAGTACAGCAGTTTTCTGCTTGGGCACCGTTGTCATATCATACACAGCTTCCTTACGAATTGCACTACGAATTGGAAATTGGTAAAAAGAAAAATAAAAAAGGAAAGCAAACAAAGACTTGGCCCCCAAGTAAGCAGCATAAGGTTTTAGATTAGTGTTGTTATCGTGATCTCCGCCGGCCGGCAGGGTTTGGTTGGCGCGGGTCGAATTTACACATGACGTAGGACAAAATTAGCTGGCGCAGAGCCAGCGAGGGGCGGGGCCTCTGCGTCATCGCGCGTCGTCCTGGTATAAGAGACTCCTGCGAAGAAAGCGGCTTTAAATTGCGTTAAGCTAACAGAAAAATTGGCTCATATTAAAAAGTCAAGTTCGGTGTGAAGGCGAAGGGCGATCCCGTCGATATCTTTCGTCCAGAATAAGAATACAGCGAAGTATACGTGTTTTTCCGTCTTTCTGCTTTTTTTGCGAAGCGGAATCTCGAGATTATCACCGAAACAAAGAAATCGCGGGCTAAAGAAACAACCAAGGGGCAGTGTATTCGGCACGGTGCCTTTTGGCTTCATTAAACCAGCGAAACCTTCTAACTCCGGAGTCTTTTTTTTATGTATTTAGACTTGACGTTCGTACCGCGTAGTCCTACTATGGTCATAATGGAGGTGCCAAGCATCGACTGCGCGACCTTTCGGGACTTGCTGAAAGATAGCGGCTCCGGCTGCTTGGTGCTGGACTGTCGCTCCTTTTTCTCCTTCAACTCATCCCACATCCCCGGCTCCACTAACGTCCGCTTCAGCACCATAGTGCGGCGCCGGGCGCGGGGCGGCTTGGGCTTGGAGCACATCCTGCCCAACGAGGAGACGCGGAGCCGGCTGGCGTCCGGCCACTACCGCACCGTCGTTTTCGTGGACGATCGCAGCCTGGACTTTAAGCAGGTCAAGAAAGACGGCACCTTGATGCTTGCCGTCACCGCCCTGTGTCGCCACCACTGCGACGCCTCGGTGTCTTTGCTCAAAGGTGAGCTGATGTTTTAAAATGTAACTGCGGTCTTACAGTAATTCTGGGGACAGGCTTGTCACTGCTGTGTGACCTACCCATAGCGGGACTGGCAGTTCATGGTCGCTCTTGTATGTTCGTGTGACAGCTGGACTAATACCACCCCTCTCACTTGCTTAGGTGGCTTTGAGACCTTTTCTTCTAAGTTTCCTGAGATGTGTACCAAGCCGGCTCCACCACAAGGCTTGTGCCTCCCACTGAGTGCCAGCTGCGAGCCCAACAGCGCAGATTCTAGCTGTAGCTCCTGTCATACACCCCTCTACGATCAGGTAATTGTCACGGATGACTGGGGTCAAACCTTTTGAGTTAAATTTGATCTGATCTTAGTGACCTGAAACTTCTGTCGATGGTGTTGTCAAACTTGTGTCGCTGACTTCTCTGTATGGTGCACAGGGTGGTCCTGTGGAGATCCTGCCCTTTCTCTACTTGGGCAGTGCCTACCACGCCTCCAGGAAAGACATGCTGGACGCTTTGGGCATCACGGCCCTCATCAATGTCTCTGCCAACTGTCCCAACCACTTTGAGGGTCACTACCAGTATAAGAGTATTCCAGTAGAAGACAACCACAAGGCTGACATCAGCTGCTGGTTCATCGAAGCCATTGAGTTCATTGGTGAGTCTCTATATATCTCTCTCATATTTTTATATGAGTAAACCTTGCACAGATGGTACAGTGGAGCGAAATGCGCCAAACTGCAGTGGGTGAAAGCCCGCCTTAACTCATCCCCAAATTCAAATGTTTTTTTTTTTCGAAATGAGATTTCCCTCCAAAGTGGGCCAGCTGGTCAGCCAGACCCCCCTGGGTAATGGTGCTGGCTTACATCACTCCTGCTGTTATGGTTCTGAGTGGTGCCCCCTATTCATATTAACCATGGGGCCGTGACCCGGGCCCCCCCGAAGCGGAGGCCACTGTGCCTTCATTCGAATGCGCCAAAACTCCTTTGTTGTTCCGGAAACAAAAGGCGGCTCCTTTATCCCACTGCTCTCTTTTGTGCCTTCCCCGCTAGTCTGTGGGGGCCTGTCCTTTCTAAGGCCTCGCCCACTTAACCCCCCCCCCCCCCCCCCTCATGTTTTGCTCCTCTTCCCGTTTCCTAATCTGGTGTCTACATCATTGGCACAGCCATTAGCAGCTTTATTTGCAACTGAAAGAAGTGGGGGGGGTGACCGCTGTGTTTGTTTGCGTTTTCGCACCTGTTGCTATGGCCCAGTGTTTTTCTTTTTTTTTGAAAGCTAATATAGTAGCATAAACGGAGAGCTTTGCAAGGCATCAACAATGCTAGTGTTTCTAAGAATGCATATCTGGGGGCTCTTGTGGTACTTTTAGGGTTTTTTTTTTTTTTTTTGTGGCTGTGTGATAATTAGGCATTTCTTTCTCACCCAGACTCTGTGCGGAACAAAGGTGGGCGCGTCTTCGTGCACTGCCAGGCGGGCATCTCTCGCTCGGCCACCATCTGCTTGGCGTACCTGATGCGGACCAACCGCGTGAAGCTGGACGAGGCCTTCGAGTTCGTCAAACAGCGGCGCAGTGTCATCTCGCCGAACTTCAGCTTCATGGGACAGCTGCTGCAGTTCGAGTCGCAGGTGCTGGCGTCGTCGACCTGCTCGGCTGAGGCCGGAAGCCCTGCCACGGGCAAGAGCACCAATGTCTTCAGCTTCCCCGTCTCCGTTCCGGTCCGTGCCGGCGCCAGCCCCTTGGCCTTCCTGCACAGCCCCATCGCCTCGTCTCCTAGTTGCTGAGTCGTGGCCCGACACCAGGATCCCTTTTTGGTGCTGTTCTGAACTTGTCAATCTGTCTCTGCGGGACTGAGCAGACGAAACGGACGATGAAGGAATTTGATTTGTTAGTCTGAGATTTTAAGATCCTTGTCTAATCTCTTTAAAGATGGTGACATTTCTGGACTTTACCTGGTCCGCTGGCTTATGTCACGGACCACAGCTCGTGCTGAGACTGAAACAACTGACATCAGTCTTGTGCGATAAAGTTGAATGGCAGTATTATCACTCCTGTCTTGTGAAAAGAAGCATTCAGCTCACACTGAAAAGTGACCCCACCCCCATCCCTATCCCCAACTGACATTTGAGTGTGGACCCAGGAAAACATGTATCTAACAAAAACGAGTCTTGTGCCTGTCACGGGCATATATTTTTACAGTAACCTGAGAATTCAGGTTTGATGCTGGCTGAAAATGTGGCCGGAAAATTCAAGCTGCTGTTGATAATCATTTGTGTAAGGTAGCATAGGGGAGAACCAGTCATATTTATTAATATTCTCAGGTATATTGTTTTGTTTTTGTCCTGCATGGTCCTAAACTCTTATTTATAAGGTAGTCTGCCGGGGAGCCCGTCTGGCATCTCAGCGGCTGCCGTGGTCAGTCACTTAACCCAACAGGAATGTGGCATTGGGGACAGGGTACACAGAATACCTCAATCTTTAAGTATGCTGCAGTCCTGTGAACTTATCCCAAAAGCACTAATATGGGAAAAGACACAGGAAGTCACCGTTTGATATGTGATATTTATAAACCAAAGTTAATATATTCTATTTTTGTACACTCTGCATTTTATACCGTGAAATAAATCTTTTGCGTAACAGTTTTGCTTACCTGTCAAGCTTGTGTGTGGTTTACAGTACTTCCGACTGCAGTGATAATTAGACCATCCGGTGAAATTAACAACGAATGTCAATCGTTACGCCTAATATGTTACTCATGTGCATTCACATTTTCCCAATTTCACATGAAAGCCCACCTACTACTTATACAGATATACATGTGTACATTTTGGCCTCATTCAGCTTACCTTTCTGATAGTTTTAAGAATGGTTGTTTTGTTATGACCCAAACTGTAACGTAAGCCGGCCTGACGGGTGTTAATCTGACGAGGTCAGACACCATTACCTGCGGTACCATGGCAAGAATGATCATTTGGTGGCTGCAAAGCCTTGAATATACCTTTAGAACTTAAATCTTAGAAAGACTCAGACCTAATTTTGCATGTAACTTTTATTTAGAATTTGTGCACCAGTAAATAGTACGCCTTTTCACCTACGCTATTATAATTAATTAGCGTTGGATAAATTATATAAAATCCAGCCCGGATGAGTATTAGTCAACACTTCTCAGTATGGCAATGGAAAGATGGACGAGGATGGCCACCGCGTTCGCTCCTCCAGAAACGTCTGCATTCAGTATTACGCCCGGCCTGGAGTGACCCCATGGCTGTAATGAACATGACTGAGATGATACCATCGGAACGTCATTGCAGGCATAAGACGTGTTAGGCACAGCTGAGGCTGACATATTTCACAGCTGCTGTTTTGGGCTGTAAAAACCTTCACAGCTGTGTGAGATCTCTCCGTAATGCCTGCCTGAGAAAGAAATCGACGCATTAAAGGAAAAAAAGTATTTATTGATTTACTGGTGGTTTTAAATGGCTTTCTAGTATAAATAGATGTTTTTAAAACAAAGCTGTCTGTCTTTCAAAATGTGCAAATGCCAGAATTTCTAAAGACTTGAAATGACAACCTGGAGATTATAAGTCTATGTGCTAAATGCTTTGATGACAACAAAACCAATTATTACGTCTCGAATTAAGTGGCAACCTGTTCACCTTGTGCCCTTTACTGCCCAGCATAGGCTCCAGGGGGCTCCCCCCCCCCCCCCGCCAACCCTGACCAGTATGAGCAGTTGGATGGATGGATGGATGGTTGGATGGAAACCAAATATATGTCATTTATAAAATAACGTCATTATTATGAATAGAAATCACATCACACTGTGTTTTTTTAAATGAACGTTCAAAACATTATTTTTTACTTGTTCTTTTTTCTTTTTTAGTTTGACCTCCCATGAGGGTGTGCGGAGCGGTGTTGAGGCATGCAACCCCTTTAGATTCCTATTCATGGCACAGTGGTGCCATGTCCTCAAAGGGAAAATGTAGATACTGGGGCCTTCGATTGTTCATGAAGCAAAGTTTGCTTTCTGTGAAAAGTGATCTTGGGGTTGGGAGGGGGGGGGTTGGCGTGTTGGCCTTGCAGCAGGGGGGTTAACAGGCTTGTAAATGAGCCAAGACGGGAGCCAGAGCCCGGGAACAATAGAGACAGCTGCAAGGCGTTTGGGAAAAGCTGGATCAGTGAAGGGCCTTTTCACTGCTTGGTCAAGCGGCGGCCAAACGGCCGTCATAAGCCCTCTCAGGGACCCGGCGTTACACATCCCATGCGGAAGGGCACCAGGCAAATTACTGTGGCAAATTAGCACAACACTGACAGCCCCCCCATCCCACACACCACTTGCAACACCTCCCATTGTGCCATATCCTGACTTCTAATAAGCAAACACACCTCCTGCATAAGAACTGATTTATTTTTTTTCTTTTTACAGATTTTCTTGTTCTTAAATATAAATAAATACGTAGCTTTTCACGTGGCAGGGCTACCAAACTATTCGGGTCTTTAGAGGAATATACTTTTGAAACGTTAAAATTACCCTTATAGGAACTAGTCTCGTCGCTCATGACTGCCCGGTGGTGCAGTTCTGTTGCTACATAATGACATCATAGGGCTTTCACATTCCTGGTACTTCCTGTCCCCATATTGTTCGAGCACACCCTATATCACAGGCCAAATGCTCTAGGGGATAGGAAGGGAGGAAGGGGGGGAAGGGGGGGCAGGGCGACGGCCCCCAGCTCAACCTCCCGCCACCAAACCACTTTCCCCCTCCAAACAATGGCCTGCTACATCATCCCAGCCCCATCAGACCCATCAGGAAGAGCTGAAGCCTGCCAGGGCAGAGCAGGCCCTACGCGGTTCTTTGTGTGTTCGGGAGGGAGGAGAAGTCTTCCGAAGGCTACAGTCACACGGCTCGCCAACAGACCTGCTTTGTTCCGCTCTTCTCAAACGAGGCTCGTACCACCCGACCCATACGACACCGGAGACGCAATAAAGAGAAGAATGCATCGAAATCTCGTGTTTTAAACAGATGTGTTCATTCACTGGTGAGGGGAGGGCCGCACAAAGTACTTAGTGTGAAGATATCAGTGTAACTTGTGTAGAAAACCCGAATTATACAAATGTAACTATGCGCTTTTGTTTCATAGTTATGGGGGAGATAAAATCTTAACACAAACCTACAGAAGCCCCCCCCTTTAATTTAAGCATATTGCATTCTTTTATATTTTATGAAAAACATCCTTTATGGAAACAGTACAGAACAGGCTTAGTGCAAAATCAACATTGATAATAAAATGGAAACCCACCACTGAAGTGCATTTACATTGTAAAATTCAGCTGGAAAAGATCCTGCGCACCGTGTCAAAACTCCGTCAGACTCAGAGTTATGTGCCTGCACTAGCTATTACACCTCAAATATAAACTATCTCTCAGTGTGTATTTTAACTGGCAGAGCCAGTATTGAATCCAAGCAGCTACCTCATGTAAGCACTGACTGGCTGTAATGTCTCTTTGAATGCTTTAATGCCTACCTACCTACGTGCGTAACGCACGGGCAACTAACGTCAGAGCACTGGTCCCCACATCCATATCACATCCTGACACTGGCCGCTCTGTCAAAGCAGATATGATGTCATCGCAGGCACTGCTGCCACCATTGGCTGGGAGCAGGGAAGTCACCTGAGGACAACGCAGGAAGATGGGTGTGGCGGACGGGCGAAAGACTGCTGTGGTGTGATGGTCCACCAGCGCCAAACAACGAGAGGCAATGCGGGGAAACAGCAAATCCAAAGTGTGACCATAGAGCAGCATGTTTTTTAAGCACAGCTCCAGCAAGTGTCTAATGCGCTTCAAATAAACTGCAGTATACTTGGAATTAAGTCGACTAAATTATCAGTGGCTTCTATTGTCTTGATCACGGGTCATTACCATGGAAGATTCTGTTGGACATTTTGATGGAACTGCACCGTTTTCCACAGTGTTTAAAAATGTAACATACACAGTTTATGTTCCTCGATCAAAATATTTTGCCCCTGACACAGAAGAGTCATAACAAGGACACGTTAGTCCATGTATGGACATGTTGATAATAGCTAGTCTTGATTACCATTGTAAGGATGATCTATCTATCTGCCTACCTGCCTGTCTGTCTGCCTACCTGCCTGTCTGTCCATCTGCCTGCCTACTTGATGTATCTGTACGTCCGTCTGCCTGCCTACCTCTCTGTCTGTACGTCCGTCTGCCTGCCTACCTCTCTGACTGTAAGTTTGTCTACCTGCCTGTCTGTCTGCCAGCCTGTCTGTCTGCCAACCTGTCTGTCTGCCTGTCTGTCTGCTGGCAAGCCCATTATGACTAACATCCTGTGCAGCCTTGTGTATGGGCATGAATAGCACACAGCTTCATTCAGACTGTCCTCTCACGTGTGGCTCTCACTGACGCTTTCATCGCCTGATCTGCATCCCTTCTTTGTTCCCTACATGAGGATGCCGAGAGATTATATGCGGCAAGCCGGAGGAAGCTGAAATAAACTAGAGTTTGAAAAATAGCTAAAAAAACAAGCGAGCAGCAAATTCAGCAGAGCAAACGCAAAGTGAAACATCACGGCGGCTGATTTTCTCATGGGGGAGTCTCTCACATTACAGTGTCACACTGAGCGGGAGAGGAATAAAAATCCCCAACACAGGAAGTGTGGGCTAACAGTGCTATGCACTTAACACCAAGCCCCCCCACACAGTTCGGTTCAAGTTATTTTTATGGAGCGCTTTTCACAACAAAGTTGCCCCAAGGCGCTTTACATGGGTGTGTTATGAAACATTACAACATCATTAACACAGACAAATATATATTAAGCTAAACACATTACGTGGATGGCCGATACCTATAATCTAACATAGATTACATTTTTTTAGAGAAAATTTACATTAATAAAAGGCAGTTACATGAAAAATATGAGGACATGATTCATATGTGTTCAATAACAGTGATTGAAGAGTCAGGTCAGTTAAAAAGAATTTAAACAAAACACCAGGTCAACCAAAACACATCAGCTCTGATGGACATATAAAACTATGCCTGTTACTGCTGTTCACGTTGTTTGTGTGTGTGTCGAACTGCTTAATGCAGAGAAAATACTACATTTACTCAGATCTGACCACACTTGCCCAGATATAAACAAAAGACTGAGTGGATCCCCCTGTTTGGACCTGTGGTGCAGACAGTTAATGACCAAGGAGCCTGAATTGACGTAAGAGACATCTGCAGGGTCTTCCTCATTCTACACATTCCTGTGACTGACGGCTAAACAAGAGACCCAGAACAGATCTCTGATTGTATCCTTCATAACACGTTGGGAATATTATACATGTTGGGGAATCTTTTTCGTGTCCTAAACAGGCACAAAACTTTCAGCGAACTGCTAACCAACAGTTTGAGTTCACTCTGTGGGGCGGGAACTGCTGTTTTCACAATCTTTTTATTATATACCGTGAAAAGTCAGCAACAAAACAAATCAATTTCCATTAATATGAAGATTAATTGGAAGATTAGAACATCCCATCAACTGTGATGCTTTTCATTAGTAATACGTTTGATGAGAACCAGGCAAACGCTTGGCAAAGTGTGTCACGATGACTTCAGTCCAGCTGAAAAAGGTCAGGGGTCACAGTACTGCAGTGTGTATGAAATGTGATAAGGTTGTCTGGTTAAAAAAGGAACCTCCGGTTATAAACAAGAATGGAATGACAGCCCTCGGTATAATTATTGCTGCTGGTTCCCATCGTGTTATTTTACGTAACGTCAAACACAATCAGTTATATTGTGACACATAAAGCAAATTACAGGAACCATTGGTCTTCCTTGGAAAAGCCCTGTCTGCTGTCACACTGAATTTATAGCCCCTTTACAATTGTGACATACAGAGGAGAATCTACAAATGTCTCCCAGAAGTGTCACAACACAGACGTCTCCCATGCGAGCAGAAGTCTCTTTGCTCGCAGACCGGACATCCGGAGGAATCCGAGGTCTAGTTCCGTTACTGAAAAATCATATGTTTAATCTGAGATATGACAGAAGCAGAATGTAGACGTTCTGTAAATCTCAGATCTTAGTGCTTCACATCAACATCTGAAGGTTAAGGGTCAGCAGGATTTGTGAAATGCAACATAAGGACCACAGCAAATCACCTGGATAGCATACATTTTCACAGCAAAGCGTTCTATGGGCTTCTTATCAAGTGTATGAACTTTGAATCCGGTACAGCAAAGTAATCAAGCATTTGTGTTTTTGTATATTTATTTGAGGTCACCAAAAGATGCTGAAGATTGCAGTTATAAGTATCACATTTACTGTGCTGTACTTCTGATGGGAAGTCAACATTATTTAAAAAACCCAAATATTTCTCCTACGTAAACAGCACCTCACTTCAGTTTGTTATTCAAAATCTATACTTAAGACGAACTACTGCACTATTTTACGGTGTCCAGGAACTGATATTCCTTTCTACGTCACGTTAATTTAATGAAATCTGTTTCTTTGTTCCACTGAAAAGCTAAATGCTGACCCCCGGCGTTTGAATATATGTATTAACCATGTACGGTTTTATTCTAATTTAACATGATGAATCAAGTACTACAGCGCCACTTTGTGGCCAATGTGATATTTTGTTAGGAAGTTAAGTGTCTTACTGGATGGTCAGACCTCATCTTGCAGAGGGTATATGCTGATATTCCTATAAGATTCACTATTAATTTCAATTGTTATATTGAAAATTATACGAATGGCAGTTGCATTACAAGTTTCAGCTGCCAGTCAGGCGATAAGCAACCCGTGAGTCCTGAAAACACTTATACGGCTCCTTCAGATATAATGAAACAAACCAGAGAATCCGAAATTAAACATGTACTTAATACTTTTGTTGCTTTATAAAAATGTCTGAAAATTTATGTTTTATTAAACCTGTCAGGAGTTACTGTTGATTATTATTTCCCCTAGGAAATCTTTATCTGAAGGTGTGGTACC
>JAODKF010000002.1:8948097-8967463 GCA_026779585.1 Mormyrus proboscirostris
ACATAAAGAGTCACAGTCACAGAGTACTCAACTAGTTGGTTGAAAGAAAATCCTGGTTTGGATTTTTACTTTCTGGACCTGAAATGTCCACCTCTGCCAATAGGTACTCTACAGTGAGACAGCTGATTGGATGCTGAGAGCGACGACTTTCTGTTGTCGCCAGGCACCTTGACGGCTATGTGTATGAGGTGGTCTGTATTTGGTGTCATTTACTAGGATGGATTTTTTTTTTTTTTTGGAACGTCCCCGGATTTGGGTGTGTCTGTGCTCGTCTCGGGGGGAGAGTGAAGGGAAGGACAATGTGGGCAGGCAAGAGCAGTGGGTGGGAAGGAATGTAGTCTGGCTCTGCTCAAAATGACTCCCCAAGCAAAGGCCAGAGTAAATCTCAGGACATACAAGCTCCTTGAGATGTTTGCAAATGGCCTCTGGCCAACGAAGCATTCCAGCCCAGGGCGGAAGATTTCATTATACCGAATAAACCCGGTAGACACCTTCCAGGCTGAGGAGTTTTGTGATGTTATCCATTACATGCGGTTGCGTATCACTTTGAGTTAGTGTTTAATAAGATAAGCATTTGTTACCTGTCTCCTCTGTCAGTGTTTTCCACAGATTATATTCTTGTACTGGGATTCTGCGCTGAAATAGCGATTTTGCATATGGTATACGGACCAGCAGGTATGACCAACAGTACCCTTGAATTGTAGTACTGTGTGCAGTCTGTAGGTGGCATACTTTAATTCCTTTCAGAGGGGGAAAAAATGACCATATCGCACATCTTTCACTGTGGATCTCCGGCAATATTCCTTCCTGTAGATCCATATTTAAATTTGTACTCGCGTCAATTACTTTATGCTATATCCTTTAGCATTTTTAAGGCCATTTGTATCTCCGTCTAATTATTAAGGCTCATATTTGTACCATGACTGCTGTTTAAGGCTGCTTGCAACTAATTGGTCTTCAAGTGCTAATTTGGTGTATCTTTCAAATAGATTAGGGTTGAGGGGTGTAAGGGTAAGGGAATGAATGTATACCGGCGGCGCGGAACACTTCAAAGCCCGACATCGCTTGTTGACATGCGACTGATATACTGCCGTGTCATCGCAATGTTGCCTTGAAACCCTTGTTTCTAATTTTAAATGCCGTACCATATGCCTACCTAAATCATGGTTTCGTGACATTACAATAACAGAAGAATATATAAATAATATATAAAGAATATATAAATAAATACGTATATATGTTACCGTATATTAAGAATATGTTTTCATATGATTAGTTATTCTAGGCAAGTTCATAGTCAAAGCAGGTATTTGCATTTTTAGAATTAACGTTAATCATTGGTTTATTAATCAAAAAATATCCACAGGGGATTTCCAGTGACGTGTGTCTTGGATACCATGAAGAAGGACTGCTGTAGCTATCTGATAAAAGACCCTTGAAACAGTCCCTGCAGAACAAACATGAGAAAATGCTCAAGCCCTTGTAAGGGACACAATTTGTGTTTTACAGCCCTTCGTTTTTGTTATTATAGTACATGAGTTGCTGTCTGTAACTTGGGAATAACAGATGTTTGGGAATTAAAACGTTGCAGTGTGATTATCAACACACCTCTGATAATAACTCTGATGGCGATTATGGCATTAGACACGTAGAGGCTTTGAGCAGAGTTTCTCTGAAACTAACTGCATCGAGAACATCTGGGCTCCGGGTGACCGCATATGCAAGAGCGGTGTTTTGCACATGTATAGTCGTTCCGCACAAACATAATGCCTGTTCACAGCCCTTGAAAATAGTTATAGCTTGAGCCCTTTGGGCTGATAGCTGTTTAAAGTTGGGACGTTCCTGTCTCGCAGCAGGGGAATGAACGGGTGGTCACAGGAAGTTTACCATGGTAAATACCCCGTTGCCATGAATCGTTTTTACTCTCGTAATTGCACTTATTCATTTTAAAGGGAGGATTTTTTTTATAAGCCCAGTATATTTCTTAGGTCTATTCCAGAACTTTGTGTTTAGATCAAATATTAAAACTGAGAATAAGGACTGTATTTGTCTTACAAGGTTGTGTCTATTAGGAATCAAATGTGCGCTGGGCGTGTGTACGAATATGACATTGAATAGAATAATAACAATTTAAAAACTCAAAGAAATTAAGTAATTAAGTACTCATAGGGATTAAGGGTCATTGAAAAGATGGTGCATATTAAATCCAGTGACATTGATCAAATTGGATGTTTGACAGCCTGTAATAGCTGTTAATGTACCTGAGGTGGAGCTGTACGGGTTGGACAGTATTACGTCATTATTAAACAGCCACTACTGTGTACCTGTTCTATGGCACCCAGCTCTTCCTCATGATGTCATCGTGCTGGGCTTTGAGGCTCTTTAATCCAAGCTTGTAAAAATACACAGTCATTTATGGTCACTGGGTCGGCCCACATTTTTGGTGTGTGAGGAGAAATGCGCAAAAACATCCAGTAATGTCAATGATGTGTCACGTGACCGTCTCTGCAGCCATATTCTCTCTCCCAGATGGGAGATATGAGTAGAACTTTGTATGTGAAGTTTCTGAGATGTCGGTGCAGCCCAGTGATCCACAAAATGGCCCAGGACTAAAATTCGCTGTATTGACTCATAGAGGAAGCGCCAAGTTGCTCACTTTGCTCCTCAGGGGTGTATTGAGAGGGCTGTTAGCTCCAACAGAAACAGTCACTGTTCTGGATGCAGCGGGGCTTCGCTGAAGATGAGGAACGAACCAGCAGCAGCAGCAGAACAGCCTAGACTCCGGCCCCCTCCCATCTCCTCTCCGTGACTAAATGCTTCAGGTTTCTGACCCGCTACACAGGTGCTCGCCAGTGGGACAATGGGCCCGTTGAATATTTAAAGGACTCTCCATTATTCACGGCCCTGAATAGAGCCTGACAGCCGTCCTGCTCTGTCCTTTTCACCTGCAGCATCATCAACTCTCCACACACTCATGCATTTAGACTGGAGTTCCGGTCTTAAAAGTAGAATGTTTTTAAATATCTGATGAATAGCCTTTTATGACACATGCTGGTCTGGGGAAATTGCGCCATTTGAGAACGTTCCCAATAGGGCCGATATTGTTCTCGTATTGCTAAAATCCAAATGAACACACAGATTTTTGTGTGGGTAATACGCACCTAATAATAATGGTCAGTTTTGATTGGTATGTAAAACAAATAACATACGGTAGCCTGTGAGGTTACGTAACAAACCCTTTGACAAGCTAACAGTCCTGTAAACGGAGCTGTGAGGACAGTTGCGTAACAGTCTCATGCTTCCTCCTCTAATACTCTTTGTTGCTCCTGGAGAATATTTCTAACTGCAAAACTCAGAAAGCCCACATCAAGTACCAAGCAGGCTGAATGAAAATACAGTACAGGCCTAAATTACACGTAAATGTTTTGATATGAAAATTAAAGCAATATATATTACCTATCCAAGTTGATTCTGTTCTGTATACATAGTCAACCCACTGCATTTGTACTATGCTGGATTTATAAATTGTTTACATTTGCTCTCAGGAAATATGGTCTTGTTGGTTTACTTAAGCGTACGGCTGATTTGGTGATCGAGTGTTTGTTAGTTTTCCACTACCCTTGTGACAGGCAGGAATTTAAGAATTAGGTACAGTAGAGACACAAAGTGAAAGTCTAAAGTCTGGTGTCAAAAGGGTCCCCCTCAATCTTTAAACAGACATTGATACCTTCCCAGAATGCACTGCTTCGCCTGCAGGAAGTTCCCTGTGACTCTGTGGCCTCCAGGTCCTTCTCCAGTCTGAGCAGGTTTCTCCAGCTTCTAGAAGAACATACAGCAGCCTGGCAGACCCCGAGCAGGAACGCTGTGAAGGCGTACTTCCCAGCGGGGCCTTGCTCAGGTTACATGCCAAGATCATAAAGAAATGTCTACAAATTCCAAAATTTGGGGCAGAAAAAAACATCTATCACTCCACTTTACTTTGATCCACTTTTGTCATTAATGAATAACAAAAATGTCAGTCTTCACCTTTTTCCAGTTTCCTCATAAGATACATATCCTGTATTGTTGCTTAAAAATAACTGTCTCAGTTACACACCGTACATGATTCCTGCTTTGAATTGTATTTTTTGCGTAAAAGCACAGTTTCAGTTGTATTTCAAAACTTCTAGTTACTATAATAGCTGTAGACCAAGACAAAAATAACAATAAAATTTGTGTCGGCATAAATAAAAATGAATAATAGCCTGAATTGATTAATATAATGATATGCACATTTGTATTGCAGTATGTATGAAAGAATATGCTAAGCAAGAACAGGCCTACCAGTCACTATTACAGTATGTACTTTTTATCTTATAATTTCTATTTCCAAATTATACTTTCTAAAAAGGGAGGTGGCGCAGTGGCTTCACATCTGCACGGTTGGGATTTGAATGTTACTACTTTTTCGTCGCTGCTAAAAACAGTTTTGTTCTCTTCTGCTTTTGCATAATTTATGGGACCAGCACTTTCTCACTTCTTATATCAGTTTTTTATGTTTTATGTTCGTTTGATTTAAATTTTTAATTTTTGTATTTTATTGAATTCAATGATCATCATTGACACACCACAGCACACAATAATGAGATGTGTCCTCTGCATTTTACCCATACTTGACAATGTGACATAACCGGGGGCAGCTAATTCAGCGCCCGGGGGGCAGTCCTTGGGGGCAGTACTTTGCTCAGGGTACCTCGGTGGTGCCTTGCTGGTCAGGGATTCGAACCTGCAAACTTTTAATTACAAGTGTGTTTCCCTGACCATTAAGACACCACTTCAATCTAGTTATGCATTTTATTTCTGTAAAAGCACCCTTGTGTTTGAAAATGTGCTATACAAATAAACTTGACTTCACTTTTTGAAGAAGTCATCATAAAGTCTCCTATGAGCCATTGTCAGATAGATAGATGTTTGGGGCTGAACCCTTTCCTGCCTGAGATAGGTTGCAGATCATTCCCATGGATGGGTGAAGAGGTGGAAATTTCATGTCCAGAAAGTCCAAATCCAGACCAAGATTTTCTTTCAATCGATTAGTTGAGCATTAATAGTAATAGTTACGGAGTACTCAAATGGTTGATTGAAACTAAATCTTGGTCTGGATTTGGACTTTCTGGACCTGAAATTTCCACCTCTGAATGGATAGATATAAGAAGGGAGATATTGTCGAGCAGGCAACAAAAGTAAGAATGTGGTGAAAATGGGAACGGTAACCTTCAATGAAAAATATTTTCCATTCTTTCCTGAATGAAAAAGAAATGCTTAAATTAATGATTGCACTATAATATAGAATATAGAAATCTTATTACTTACATTCATGTGTTTCAGATAAGCTGTTAGCGTCCTGTAAATGTCGTGGTGGTGCTTGATGGACAATGCCAGTCCTATTTGCATGTATAATCCCTATTGGTGTGCAGCAAGAGGGGCAATGCGACTGTGATCCGTTTAAAGGTGACCTCATGTCGAATGATCATTCCGTGGCGAATGATGCATGCAAAACAAAGTCTGTTATGAAGCCAAAATTAGCCCGGCGTGGACTTTGACACGAGTACTAAATGAGTAAAACAGAAGTGAAAACAGAGCGAACAAAGGAGAGCGGCTGCATCAGTTTCCCGTAACATGACAGAGAGCCCCGCGTGTGTCTTTCCCGTTCTTCCACAGGAAACCTCCTGCTTCCTGTCCCGTCTCCCCAAGCTCACTGTCCAATGTGTTGGGTGGGGCCATTTCTGAGGTGAGGTGCCGTAACTGCAGGCCGTTTTCGGCAACCCTCTCTCCACTAACGCAGTATATGTCACACTACAGATGGATGTTTTGGTCGTGCGTAAAGGGGGAGGAATAGGAGCAGAGATGAAGGATCCTATGTTTAGTATAAGTGGGAAAAGAGAATTATACCCCGGAATATGTATAATACAATTCATGACACTTGAGTCCTTGAGCGGGTGAATTAGCACCATATACCCGTCAAGTTTTGGATCTGAAAAAACGGGGAATTTCTGCGCGATCCTGCGGGGTTTCGACCGGCAAATAAGACGCCTGGTCACTATAATTATAAAATACGGCAAATGTACATGAAAATACTATGGATGGGCAGTTAACACACACATAGATACATAGAACAGAACAAATGTGGACAAATTCTCAGCCCTGAGAAGGAGGGGCCAAGAAGACGGACACACCAGTGAGCAAATGGAAGAGAAGCTCGCTGGCCATTTGATAGTGATGGAGGGTGGCTTTAAATTTCCTCTTCATACTTCACTCTCTAGGTTGGTCTTGTAAGCAAACGGCACGTGTCCTCATGTTCTTCATTCGTATATTCATTTACTTGTTTGTTCTAAGGCGTTTATTGTGTCAATACTACATTCCACCTACAGCCAATAAATGGCTTTAGTGACATGAAGCTGACCTGTATCGACATATTCTTGATAAAGTACCTGGGTAATTATCATTTCAATGTAGTCTGCTGAAGCAAAATAGCAGCTTGTTTTTGATGATTTTGTGTATTCTAACAGATTTTTTGTAAGCCAACAGATGGCAAACCTAATAAATATCTAATGCAGAAAAATTGTGAATGTGTGCTTTGGTTCGAATTTTAATTTTGATCATTAAAAAAGTGAACATTGCAAAAAGATCAGTTCTGTTGCTTGTACCTGCTGGATTTTGATAGGCTTGTAGATTGATGGCTTCTCTGATATTTCCCGTTTTTCTAAAATGCTTTATATTAACTTATAACTCTGCCTGGGCTATAGAAACACAGGGAAGGAGTTATAGAGGCTGAGGCTGGTAATCGCCCAGAATGTAAGAGGCTCTTTTGGGTTGTGGGATACATTTGCAGGAAGGGCGGTCTTGTGTTTTGACTTAAAATAGTCCCGTAACCCGGGTACTCTTATCCATGTTGTTTTTACCCCCCCCCCCCCCCCCCCACACACACAAATTTGAGTCCATGGAACTTTTCCTACACTGATGTCATGGTCAGAATGGAAATTCCTGCCTTAACAGAAAGAGAGCCACAGACATGGAGAAGTTGTGGGACGGTGCTCTGAAGACGATGAGAGATTTTGGATTTCATAGGAAGAGGAAGAGCGAGCTGTTCATAGGCGAAGAGTTTGGGGACGTTGGTGAATGTTTAAAAGTCCGTCTTTGTCGTGACGTGGTGTCAGTAAATGGTTAAAGAAAGACGTTAGATCTTTTCAAATATGTTTTTTCTAAGATGAGAGCTATAAAGTAAAACAAGTTGTTAGCTGGCCAGAGGCAGCGGGTGGGGTTCACTTTGTAATTGTGGACGAATTAATCCCCTTCTAGGTTTACATGTGGAATATACAGCTATACATATCAATGTTGGGAAGATAAACACCAAAAATGAAAAGTTGCCCGAACGTCTAACCCCGCAATCAACTGACGGCACATATGGAAGCCTTCACTGTGTTTTTTTAATCCAGTGTGTGTAATGTCTCTGTTATGCCTGTTGAAAAAACATTGTAAGGTAACACCTCATGCATGAAGAAGATTGCTTTGTTATACCTCGGACAGGACGTTTTAGTGTCCAGATAACTGTTTTTCCTATATAAACACTGGGTCCCTTGTGGTCACCGTAGCCGCTGTGTGTTCTGGCCAGAGGTGAACAGGCTGCAGAGGTCATTTTCAGGTCATTAGGTTAAAACGGCGAGGAGAATTTAATTGGAGGCCTTAATTTGATTTAGCAATTATTGGGATGAATGAGAATGTGGTCTTCCTGATGAAGCCTGATAGAGGAGCTTGATTAAGCTCTTGCGAATGAATTGCAAGAGTACATGCAGATAATTTAAGTGAGTTGATTTCTCAAGATGGACTGTGTTTGTTTAGTTACTGGTCTTTTGTCATATATTACGAGTACAAACACAATTAATACAAAATGGACACTAAAGTTTTCCTTTCATTCAACATTGTTTTACTAGTTTTAATTCTAAGCGGTGAATGTCTTTATATGCTTTGGTGGGACATTTCAGTTGTTTTGTAGATAAGAAATTACCACCATGTTCAGTCACAAAATCCGCTCCTCTGAAATGTCAGGGTCAAGGAGAATCAAAGCAGCCCTCAGGTCCCCAAGATGGCAGGTATTTCCTCGGACATCTTGAAAGTCCTGTCCGGACAGGAGCTGGCTGGCATTAAGTATTGATGGTAAGGATTAGGTAGACAGACGACCGGTCCCCAATGATATCCCATGTCTGTTATTCCTATCAGTTTCACATCTAATGATGTTGTGCACATCACATTGTTATCATCACTGTCCTACCTTTTCTTCATCCCTGGCCTCTTATTTACGGTTTGCACAAATAATAATGATTGTGATCACAGATGAAGTCCAACCTATAGTAAGAGGGAGACGATGCAATCGACATGGAAGTCCTTCGCCAGCTGTTCGTCTTTCATTAATTGAAAAAGCTCTTTTACAACACTGTTTACATTGGCGGTGTGCAGCACTGGAGGGGCCAAAATAAGCGGATTGTATCATCACAGAAACAAAGCTGCCGGTTTCAGATTTGGTTTACATGTTCTGGCCTTAGCGGCTGACTCCATGGCTGAACTCTTTCTGGAAGCTTCCCACAGCTGCAGGGCCAGCAGGGTGACTGTGGTGTCCATCTGAGAACCTCCTAGGAGAAACTGACACACTCCATTCTGAATTTTCCTTGAAGGTTAAAATGATTGTTCCCATTCCAGATTCAGTGGTACTTGGCGTGTCGATGCTGAAACGGTAACTGTCTCGGGAGAAACCAAAGGAGATATATAAACTATTTAAGTTTCACCTGTTATACCTGCGGTAAGTTTAGTTCTGGGATTGAGTAAAGGGTTTGTGACACAGCTACCTCCAAATGACCAAATCCTGTTTGGACGGAGCAGTGCGTGTTGTTCGGGGCTCTGTGTTGTTGCTGCACTCTGAGCATAACACTCAGCTCTTGGTTCATTTTGGAGTCTAGATCCCGGGTTTGTGAAGCCAGGGTTAGTCTGTCAGTGGTGTATTTCTGGGTCTCAGTGAGGGTTCCTAGACTGTTCCATTACTGGCTTGGCGGCTGTCTGTACCAGTGTCATTTCATGGTTTTAGTTAACTAGTGACTTGACTTGGGTTTCCTGGGTTTGGTTAGTTAAGGTCTCGTGCTTGTGTTTGAGGCCATTAGGTGAAATTCCGCAGCCGGCATTTTGTTTTTGTCTTGTTGTCTTTATCGTTTCCGTACTTCAACCCCATTTCCTGGATCGCGTGTCCCAGTTCCTGTTGCTGGTTTCCCCAGTTCTCAGTATTTGGAGAATGTTTCTTGCACGCCTCGTCCTGGTGCTGCCCATCGAGTTGGCAGTCCCGAATGTGATCTTCCAGGTGAAACCTTGGAACCGTGGTAGAGGAACCGGATTAGTCCCTCGTGACTGAAGTATGTGCAGATAATTTGAATGAGTTGATTTCTCAGGATGGAGTGTGTTTGTTCAGTTATCGGGCAAAAGAAATATGTGGTGTCCTTTGTGTTATATATTATGAGTGCGAATACACAATAAATATAATATAGACGCGTTTTTTCGGTCATTCAACATTTTATTAATTGTAAGTGGTGAATGTCTTTATATGTTTTGGCAGAACCTTTCAGTTGCTTGGCAGATAAGAAATTAGCTCCCCGTATAACCAGGAAGCCACTTCCCTGGAGTTTTAGAAGCTTGCAGAAATGTCACAGTCAAGGTCACGGTCCCCAACATGGTGAGTATTTCCTCAGAGATCTTTAAAGGCCTGTCCGGACAGGAGTTCCGTCCTTAGGTGCCTCGCCCCGGTGCTCCACATCACGACGGCAGATCCCGAATTCCATCAGTCGCCTGCTTCCTGTGGTGGGCTGTCGGATGCTCCCAGAACCTGACACTGTGGAGGGACCTTCTGGTTCGATGTACCCGGTGTTGGATTCCACTTGTTATAGAAGTCAATGCATGTGTCTTAATCATATAATCTGAGTTCTGGGTGGACAACTCCATGTGTATGCCTGCCAAGGAAGAGTGATATTTCTATATTTAAGTCCTTGAACAGTTGCCTTATGTGTCATGACTTCATGACTGTTATTTAAATATATTTTTCAGTAGGGCCACATTCAGATTTAGTTGAAAATCTGCAGTCTGTCAGCAGGAACATAAACTTCTTCCACTCACGCCAGTGTTAGGGTCAGGGCAGCCAGTAATTTCCCTTTATTTAAACTGAAAGACCATTTAAGCATGCAGTCCAATTAGGAATCAGTCGCTTAATCTAAAGAGCTTGATTTGTGGATTTGAGGTAGAAATGAAGGAACAAATAGTTGCAGTATAATGAATCATAATGAATATCTGAATATTCCGTAGATTTCAGTAAACTTACAGTTTTCCTTATTCCCTGTATGATGATGATGATGCTTTGGTTGGACCTGTGGATACGTAGGGCCGACTGTATAAGTGAATGTCATAGGTGATAAGAACATTGTTTGCAGAATACATTTACTGAGAGATTTTTCCCGGATGGCTTTGTAAGAACACTGGATGGAGAGTGTCGTTATGTGTGTAAGGGGCAGGTGGGTCATCTGCTGGTTATTGAGGAAACTCTCTGTTTGTACAGTCATGGCCAAAAGTTTTGAGAATGACGCAAGTATCAGTTTTCACAAAAGTCTGCTGCCTCGGTTTTTATGATGCCAATTTGCACAAACTCCAGGATGTTATGAAGAGTGATCAGATGAATTGCAATTGATCACAATTCATAATTGCAATCCTCCGAGAGCAACTTCTCCCAACCGTCCAAGAACAGTTTGGTGATGAACAATACCTTTTCCAGCATGCTGGAGCACCTTGCCATAAAGCAAAAGTAATGACTAAGTGGCTCAGGGAACAGAACCTTGCCATTTTAGGTCCATGGCCAGGAAACTCCCCAGACCTTAATCCCATTGAGAACTTGTGGTCAATTCTTAAGAGGCAGGTGGACAAACAAAACCCGACAGATTCTGATAAACTCCAAGCATTGATTATGCAAGAATGGGCTGCCATCAGTCAGGATTTGGCCCAGAAGTTGATTGACAGCAGCCAGGGCGAATGGCAGAGGTCTTGAAAAAGAAGGACCGACATTGCAAATATTGACTCTTTGCAGAAACTTAATGTAATTGCCACTAAAAGCCTTTGACATTATGAAATGCTTGTAATTATACTTCAGTTACCATAGAAACATCTAACAAAAAGATCTACAAATACTGATGCCGAAAAATTTGTGAAAACCAATTCTTGCATCAATCTCAAAACTTTTGGCCACGACTGTATGGGGCAACCCTTGATGTCTCCACGCTGAGAACCTGGAGACGGGAAGTGACCTCAGACTGACAGGCCTCTGTGAGCTAAGCCATGCTAATCTGATATCGTTCTGTTTTTAGGTTTCCGTTGGCAGAGGCCCAGTCCCACACAGTCACCTAGGCTGCCAAAGCATCCTCATGACGTACTTCAGGGCAAAAACTCCAAGCTCTGCTGTAGGTCATAGTAAATCTGTAAACTTGTCCGCTGTACTGACACATGCACTGTTCTTTTGTAGGCCACGCGGCCGGCCTCTCAGTCACTGCAGTAAAACTCTTTTTAAACATGCCAAGTAGCTGTGTCTGGGGGCACTCATTTCTTTTAAACAAAAAATAAATTTGACAAGCCTCACATCTGGATAAACAAACTATGCGTGAAACAGGCCAAAATAGTGGACACCGCTGAGTGAAGCCGCAGTCCGAATTTAGGACTGTGGCGAGATGAAAGCTGGAGGGGAACTGAGAAATCGAGATGACGAAAGCGTTTATTCACTAATTTGTTCAAAATTGATTTTATCTTGATTTAAGTCCAGTGGAAGCTCATGCAAAATCACTTCCCTGTTGACTTGTTTTGAAAAATTATACCACATACAGTATATTGATGTTTTTAATAAGGTCCCCGTATCCTATAAAATATCCCAGTGGTGCCTCTTAAACTACAATCATCTTCTGCAGACAATGAGCACATTTTCCCCATACATGACGGAACCCCCTTGGGGCTGGAGTCGACGGCCCGGAGTGGCTCTGACTACCTCTGGCATGGTTTGGAAATAGGACCATGTCACACTACCACCTGTCAGCCTGTGAAAGCGTGACAGTTCGACAAATGTAGTACATCAATCTCAGCCATCGGATGTGTTTAAGTTGCTGCAGTTGCCCCGTGGGAGACCTGTGGCTTCTGAGTGCTACAAATTGTGTAAATTACTCCACATTCTTATGTGTTTGCTTTGTTTTAAAAAAGCTTTCGGAATCTCGAAACACATAATATAGTGAGGTGAAAAGTGCCGTCAAAGGAATCAGTGATATTCACCTGTTTGGATTACTGTGTTTAAAAGCAGTTTTCTGCACGTTTACACATAAATCGCTAAATTTCGATGTGATTTTTACCAAGAGTTCTACCTGCATCACCAAAGACTGCTTATTATCCTTGATAAGTCTGAGCTATGCAATAAAAACATACAAGAAGACACACGACTGCAGTTTGTCCTGGTGTAGAATGTGCTTCAGTGGGTGAATGAAGGTGGTCGGCACAGCACTGAAGGAAATCTGAGCTGGGCAGGGAGCAACATGCCAAGCAGCTGCTCTTCCATGGAAACCGCGGCTTCCAGGTGACTCTCCTGGGAACAGGAGCTTCAGATTCCAAGTGCTGCTTTGGTTACCTGTAAGGGAAAAGATATGAGTCCCCGGCCCCCATATAGCTCATTTAAAACTAGCCTTTGTGCTTTCGCTCCTGACGAAACCAAGGAGAGGGAGAGGGGAGTTTGGCACAAGAAGAACCTCCATAGTTCTGGAAGCTCCAGAGGACAAAATGGCAGCTAAAGATGGAATAAGGATGGACTGCAAATGCAGCCCTGGGAGAGAAGGTAATGATAGCTGCTTACTTTACCGCTATGAAGATGCCGGCCTGTGCTTGGCCTGTTGCTTTCAGGAGGAAATCCTGAGGCCTTGTGTTTTATTATTTCATATTTCTTGGTGTTTTTGATGGCTGCAGTGACTAAATCCTTTATCTTGTTTTGTTAGTAGCGTACAGCATTAGTCGGCCTTTTAAATTTTAAAAACAACTGCGTATACAGAGAAATGACGCAGCATAATTAAATACAAATAACGTTTCAGAATGTTGTTTTGCAGAGATGAGCCTGGGCGATGCGTATGTTATGCGGCTGCGCCAAATATGGAAAATGATGACTGATTGTTCAGATGCTTTTGTTTTAAATGTAGACTTTCCGGGGGGGGGGATGGGGGAGACGGCAAACCTTAGACACTCTGTTGTAAACACAGGAAGCCGTGTTGAGACATTAGGGGGGCACAGTGAGGACATTGTTCACATTCATGTGAGGACATGCCAGAGTGACCGTGGAATGAAGAGATTACGTTTAAGGTCGGGTGTGTTCTCAGGGGAAAGGGTGCAGAGATGACCTTCAGGGTGAGAAGTGTTTTACGAGCCCCGAAATCCTGCCATGGCATCTCATCTTATTACATTTAGTGCCTGGGACTCAGGTGCTGGCCAAGCCAGCACCCCCTGTAGGGCGTGTGTTTGTGTGCCAGCATCCCAGTCATATCCCGCCTGTTACAGTATGTCATACGTCAGCCCGCCGAGGACAATGAGACGACGCCTCTGCCATAGGGGGAAATTATCTCCTCGGTAATGCTGTGTCAATAGAGTAGTGTTTCCCAATCCGGTCCTCGGGGACCCACAGACAGTCCACGTTTTTGCTCCCTCCCGGCTCTGAGTGGGCAGCAAAAATGTGGACTGTCTGGCAGGGAGCTAGGAGGGAGCAAAAATGTGGACCGTCTGTGGGTCCGGATCAGGAAACACTGTAATAAAGTATTTTTGAGATGTTTCTTGAGAGCTCATGGTTTGCCCTTTCCGTAAGTGCTTCACTGGTAGTTCCCTCTGTGGATTCTCAGTGCTCGTCATATCAGTGGCCATACAACCTGCTGTCTTACAGTCATTTGTCCTCTCACAGCAGCTGCTGTGAACATGCCAGCCGTGGACCGACAGGGTAAAAGATTTTAAATATTTCAATGCAAAGCATTTTGTCAGATTATTGGCACTGTAGGTGAAGGTCAGAATACTTAACACTGAGTTATACTTAAATACTTAAATGATAATATACTGAATGTGCTGCGGCATTTTATAGGGGTGTTTTTCAGGAAAGGTGTCAGAAGTATATTTTTGGAGCTTCAGAGCATTTCTCATTTGGTGCAGCTAAGGCTTAACAAAATTGCCCCCCCTCCAAAAACTAACTCTGAAACCATGGAGGACTTAAACGCCACGATGGTAGTCTTCCAGCACTGATCAAAACCAGTTGATGTCGTGTGTAAAGCTCGGTCTGCGGTTTAGGTCACAGGACACTGTCCGCTACTGGAATGCCCAGTTTCGCTCGCCAAGCTGCTGGGAAGCATTGCGGTCCCTATAGTCCTTGGACAAAAATAGCCCCACACTGACAGACTTAGTGATACATGCTTTAGTGCCCAGTGACCCACTGGTTTCAAAATAATGACAGCTTATTTCCGCCATGTCAGACATGGGAGAGGATCCCCGCTGTGTGCAGGTGATTTTAAATGGAAACACAGCATTAGCTCTCATTTACTGCTCTGGATTCTCTGTTAAGATAAATCCATGATTCTATATTAGTATGTATTGACCCAAATACCTTGTTGCGGTGTTGTTTTAAAAGAATCTAAAATTTAAAGGGGTGTTGCGATCCCAGAAGGGGGGCAGTTTTGAGAGGTTAGCCAATAAATGGGCTGATTGCAAAGACAATTGCAAAGGAAATTACAAGTACCTTTAAATACTATTGTCTAAATTTCCAGAACTTTTTTCTTAAACCCAAATAACATAAAAAATGAACTGTCTGGTCACTTAAAATAGGTTTGCATTTAAGTAATTTGCATGTAATTTGAGTAGCACATGTGGTATTTGCATACGTAAATTAAGGAGAATTATGCACTGTTCGTTCTGTAGACTTCAAGGGTATCACATGGCCATTCACCGTCCAATCAGATGTGGCATCCACAGCTGGCAGCCAAATGTGACTGGACGAGGTGGAATGAGGAAGTGCATGTCAGAGGGGTCTAGGGGGGTCACAGTGGAGAGGGGACAAGTGTGGACAGGGCGGACTGGGGTGTCATGAGACTGGAGAGGCTGTTTCCCACGACCCGAGCACTTGCCCCGGGACAGTCCGGTAGGGAGGTCAGCGGCAAGTTATGCCGCCTCAGACATTTAGGGGGAGAAGCAGTGAGGGAAGCCAAATGCCGATATGGTCACTTACTGATCTGGGGTCGTGCACCTACACGAGTGGCGGGACGAACCAAGTGGGGGGTGGGGCCGGGGGGTGCCATGTCACACGCTGATCGCTCGTTCCATCTGTTTATGGTGGCGTGTTTCTGAGTGAATTTGTGCCAAAGTCAAATAACAGGCTTTCTCCCCCCCGGGCCTGAGATTTACATTGCCGAGCTTTTTAGTTAACAAGCAAAGCTTTAGTTAACCATTAAAGGAACAAGGCGAAAGTAATGAAGCGCGGCGGGCAGAATGTGCAATCAAGCTTTTATTTGCTTTTTATATTAATGCATTATGTTAAATGATGTTAAGTATATTACACCGTTGGGCTGTTGGCATTCACAGCTAGGCAGTTACAATTAAGCCCTTCGGGTTGAATTTTCTGTTCTTGTCACCATCCAAAGTGCTGAGATTAGGACTGTTACTAAAACTGTCCAGTGGGTACACCCTAAACTCCTGTCGCTTTGTTCATATCCAAGCCTGCCCCCCCCTTGCTCTCACGCACTGACGTTCATCGGCTCGTGCTTCCACACCATCTTAGCCGCTAGTCTTCTTTCATCAGTAACATACCTCTGATGACCCAAAGACAGAAGCCTCCAATAATTTCTCCTGTATTACTGTCGGAATAATGGAGCCTTTCTTCTTCAGGCGACGACATCCAAATAAATGGCCAGGAATCGAACTGAATTTTTTATTTTTTTTTTGCTAGCCAGCCTCTCTTAGTCGCTCTTTTGTTGAATCCAAGTTCCACGCATTGTTCTAGGCCTTGTGGAGATAATTTCTGGTCCCGGGTGTTAAAGTCTTTTCTATTGTGAGCCTGGGTGGCAGAGAGCCTGTTGATATGGGCTAATATGTAAAGGCTTCCTGTTTCTGGGGGCACAATAATATCAGAGGGCTGTTTGGCAGGTCAGTGCTATTGTAGGAAAGGGAGACTGTCTAGCGGGTCACCACCTCGGAGCCAGGCCCCCCCGCAGCACAGCATTTCCGCCCCGCTTCACTTTCATCCATTCTGATGCTGATATTCATCTAATATTAATAAAACGGAGCAGAAATAAACACACATTTTTTGCTGCCTTTCTCATTGTCCAGCACAAATTTGTAACAGGAAGTTTTCCTTGAATGAGCAGGATTTTTTCCCTCCAAATTTAATTTTCCTGCATGTACAAAGACTGTGGTATTCCTGGCTTTAAGCACCCATCTGGCCCCCCCCCACTGTGTTCTTAACGTGTTAATACTTGTAGTACGAGGTCTTCGCCTCTCGTGTTCTAATTTTGCAGCGCTCCCATGTTCGCAACAGAAATAGAACTGGCCTCCGTCGAAATGTGAATCACAGTGACAGTTGTGAAGAGGCCCTCGAACCAAATACCTGTCCAAATATTCCTGAAAAACAGCTATTTAGATTTATATAGATGACAGGTTATTTTTTGTTTGTTTTGAATCTTTTAAAGGAGCCACGTTGTAATGTGATATAGGAGAGGTGAAGTATTTACAGGGAGGTCATGTGTTTTTAAACAAAAAGCTACAGACCGGAGCCGTCGGCCTGGCGGCACGTTTCCCGCCAGCGTTTGGTTGCAGCGTTCCGTGGCGTTCCTCTGTGGGGCTGCGCGCTGACACACGTCTGTGTCGACCGATTCACGGCTGAATGCACGGAATAAACAGCAATCACAGCATCTTTGCTCACATGATTGCAGGTGTTTGGCTGCCTAAGTGGGAGTTGCAATCACAGGAACTGTCTAATGGTCCTCTCTCCCTCCATCTCATATTAATAACTTGACACACGTCCCAGCTCAGTCTCCTTTGGAGTCCCCCCTCCCCCACAGTCTTGTCAATGGGTCTGAAAAGAGGCGAAGGCGTGGCTTATTCCTCAGGGAGCCCAAAGCACTTACATGCCCCTCCACTCCTGGAAGCAGCAAGATCTTCAGCTTTAACAGCCTACAACTGTCACCTGGGCTCAAGTCCCATGGCAGAAATGAGCACTGTGGCCTTTTCAGATGTCTGGATTAGCCCTTGCCGACAGCAGCACTCTGTTGTTGATCACGAGAATCCGCAACTCGTTTTGGTTATTGTCGATTTTTCTACGTGTCCCTGAGTCAATAAGGGATGGGCTTGCATTTCACTTCTTTAACCAACCACAGTTTTAATCCTGTGACATCACCGTATTTATTATAACCAGCAGTTTCTGTTAAGCAGAAAGGTGCAACATTTGTGAAGTACCTGTTTTATTGTGAATGCTTTTTGTAAAGGGACACGACGTCATAGATCAACATAGACAAAACATCGAAATTGTCTTACCTGCAAAGACAATGTAAGGGTGTGTCTTTATTTTATGTTGATAACAGTAATAATAATAACATTGAACCAGCAATCTTGCAATCACAGGCTTAGCCTAAGTCACGCACTGCTGTAGCTCATGGCCAGAAGCCTGGAGTTTGAAAATGAGAAAGAAATGGACCAATGTGGTGATGTCATATGAGAATGACTGTGATTGGTTACTGAAGTGAAACGCAAGCCCCTCCCTTGTTGACCTAGGGACACATCGAACTCAGCAAAATTAGGACATCCGGGATACATGGTAGGCAGAAGGCCTGCTCTCCCTTACAGAGGATGGTTGGCGGGGCTCAATGTTTATCAAATACATGTTGTCATGTGGCCAGTGCAAATCAACGCCAAGCAGAATTTGAAATAGTGGAGTATAATTCTTCAAGGCCAGCTCAGAAGGGGTGATCGGAAAACTAAATAAATCAACATGATGGTTTGTTAAAATAGAATCGCAGAGCCTTGTAATTCAGCTGTTCCTCAGAAAACAGGCTGCTTGATTTGTCCCAAACCCGATTTTAGGTTCTGTTTATTCCAGAAAAAAAAAAAATCAATTTTAAATCCGGAGGTCCGAACGCAGGTTCTGCGCTTTCCAGAAAATGCCTGGGGAGCAATTTCCCAAATTGTGTCATAAATTTTAATGATGTGGAGAGGTTGCAACTGGCTTTTCTTCAAGATAGATTCCTGTTTAATATTTCCCACAAGTATTTGCAATACGACCGTACTGCCAAAGGAACAGAGAAGAAACAGTGCGATCGCCTTATTTTGAATACCAACTTTGTATATTTTGCAAGATTGCCTGACGTCAGAACTCAATGAAATTTCATTGCAGGTAGTTTGGACATTAATGACCCACAGTCAGTAAAGCATGCAAAAATGTTTGGTGTCATTATGGAAAGTGGGGAATAATTGTGGATCTCTTAAAACGTGCTCCTAAAATTTGAAACATATTTCACTTCAATTTAAATGTAAGTAATTTTTGCTTACTTGCCGTTTGTGCCATATTGATTACTCCATTTAAAGTTATTAAGTGTCTTACAGCTTCAATTAAAGACTTTTTGCTTAATTTACCTTATACTTGATTTTTCTGTTAATGTGTGCAGCTTGCATGTTCTCCCTCTGTTTGCGTGGGGGGAGTCAAATCGCCACTTCACGCAAAACAAAAACAAGACGTCTGTGACCTGCTGTGAGGTTCTGGGTGCACTTGGATCAGTGACTTTGGAAGCCAGTTATTTGGCTGATCAAAACAATCAATTAAGTCGATACTATGATATAGTAATATTTTTAACTCCTAAATGGCAGTATTTCTTTTGAAAAGAAAAGGTTTGTTAATCATCCTGTTAGATAAATAAACGTTTCCTGCTCAGTTGTAGCTGGAATCACCATTTGTGTTGAAGTGACTGACTGGGAGGACACATTTGAAATAGTTACATGACGTACAGAGATCCCAGTGTCCCTATACTCAGCCTATTGCATGTGGAAATGTGGAACCATAGTCCAGCTAGTATTATGTGCTGCCCTACATTACTTGTTTCTGAAGAACTAGAGCAATGCAAACAAAAACAACCTGTTCTGGTCCAGCTCGAAGTTGACATCCTGAAACGAGGAACGCCCTGAGTGCAGCATCCACTCCACTTAAACATCAGCGAATAAGATCACTACGTCCTGATTACGCCCCGAGTGCAGCATCCACTCCACTGCAATGCACAGT
>JAODKF010000002.1:8967563-8993681 GCA_026779585.1 Mormyrus proboscirostris
GCTTAAACATCAGCGAATAAGATCACTACGTCCTGATTACGCCCCGAGTGCAGCATCCACTCCACTGCAATGCACAGCGCTTAAACATCAGCGAATAAGATCACTACGTCCTGATTCATTAAATACGCACGATTTTCCTGGCCCTTGGTCAGCGCCTTGTAATGTCAGGTTGAGAAAATGATTTTGCAAGCCCGCTCTGAGCATTATGACCTGAGCAGATGTTGCTGGATGCTTGAGCCACGGACAGTGGAAAAGGGGAATTCGCAAGTATTTTAAGCCAAATGGTCTCATCTAAGGAAGACAGATTCAAGAAAAACATTTTTTTTTTTTCAATGGCAGTATGCATTTCCTTCAGCTTTTTCAGTTGCGCTGCCCCGTTTCTCTTGGCTTCCGCTCATGATGCCAAAGAACGCGAGTACAATAGAACAGCTGTGGGAAGCGAAGCCGGGGACCCACATCTGGAAAAAGCACAATTGGGCTATTTTAAGGTGCTCACGCCATTATCCGACTCAAATGAAATACAAATATGTTTAAATGTTTCTCTTCAGTAAGATCTGTTAAGTGAGTCTATAAAACATGCTTTAATGATGCGTTATGGGACAGTTTCTTGGATGCTGGAGTAGTCAGAGATTCCAAGCTCAGAGAGAAGATAAGGAAAGAAAGATGACCAACAACAATATGTTTCGTTTTACTAGTAATATACTTTTGTTGTGAGCGATTCGGCCTTGGTGTGCTATACATCTAGAGCAGGGAATAGCTGGCTTCACTAGGGTTATATAACCTGGTACTTGGCTGCCATGAATGGAAAAGACTTCAGAAAGTTCTCAAGGCATACTCCATTGCGCGGTGCCGTCCATAGCTGCTTGGAGCTGTTTGGAACGGCTCCTCTTGCCACCTAGGACAGCCACGTCCCTGTCCTTTGTGTATATCACATGTCCACCTGGCTCCGCCCAACCCCCCCCGCTCCACTCTAAGTCAGAACCCAATTTCCGAAGCATGCAGTCAGGCGCATTGGTCCGACGTACCAGAATGTGGCAGAAATATGTTCCGCTTTCGAACATATATACAATGTTCGGTAGGAAGTTTAGCTTGCTGGCATTACGCCATGCCTGGGCAGAACCTCATTCTGGAGAGTGCAGGATGATGGAAAGTGCAGATAAATTCTGTTTTTAAAAGGGTCCACTCTGGTCTATAGCATAAGAATTAAAATAAACATACCCATTTGTCTTCATTTCAAGTAAGCGATGTTGGTGGATGATTAGACCCTTAGTAAATGGTGATGCTCACCATGCTGAAATATCTCCCAACTTTCACAGACGGTGAACTATGTGTTACAGCATTTAGGAGGAAACTGTAAACTGCCCATCTATAAATATCTGGCTTGTCTAGGGATGTTTTCTTAACCGTTCAGTACAATAAATCCATCCATCTTTCAATCACAGAAGGTCACTAAAGGCCTGCAGCCGCTCCTAGGTGGCTTAAGGCACCAGGCTGGGGTACACTCTGGATGGAATGCTAGTAATATAGTAGATTGGGTGCAGAAAAATCCAGTTTTACAAATAGCAAATAGAAACAATGCAACATTCGATCTATTATTTATGTTAATTAATTAGTTCACTGTATTCTCCGTATATGGAACACGTGGTTTTCAGACTGGTCTGCTACAATCACTTTCTTGTGAAAACAATAACTCAAAAAGTATTTGATGGATTATTTTCAAATTTCAAGCATTGTATGGGTGATGAACAGGAATTCACAAAAATTTGACGCAGGTCATCCTAAAATTGAAGCAACACTGTACAATAATAGCAAAGAAAAGGGCAATTTTGACACTTCATTGTGTTCAAATGACAACTGAAAAAAGTATCTGAAGGATCCTTATAAATTTTTTACATTGTATGGGTGAGGAACTAGAACTGATCAAATTTTGTAATTTATTGGGAAACCAAAATGTTCTCAAACTGCAAATTATGATTAATCTTAACCAACATTTGCTGTAACCAACTCAAAGCCGCAATTTGCATAATGTTTTTACACTGGCTTGTTTTCCCTGTTTAAATAGTAATAAAAATGAATGCTCTGAGATTGTACTTTCTTTGTATTTCATTGATAGTGTGTATTTAAGTTCCCATGGTCATATTTGTCGAATTTTTTAATTTAGGTCATTGAAATAATCAAATTAATTATATCTAATTGTTATAGAAAATAAAGATCTACAATCAATTAATTCCCTCAATAATCATAACTGAATTGAATCCAATAGCCTTGAGACCAGCTATTTACACTCCTAGTTTCTACTTGTCAGATGGATGCATAGTTTATATGCTTGAAGCCGGTTAGGTCGACATTATCCAATCATACACAACTACAGTCAGAAACTAAAGATACTACTTCTTGATTGGATCATTTTCGAATTCGGCACTTCCTGACATTTTCGTCTCATCTTTATTCTTTGATGAAAATGTCAATACAGGCAGTCCCTGGGTTAAGAACGCCTGACGTATGGACAACTCATACTTACAAATGGACTGCCATAAAGATTATTATATAAAAATGTTAAATACAGTGGTTCCTATGCACGAACACACAACTTTGTCATGAAAACATTGCTGCAGCTTCAGCGATCTGTTGGCTCGAGGTATAGTACCATACAGTATGTAGTTACTTTCATTATTGCTGCATTATTATCATTATTACTATTATTATAATCATTATGTCCTACATTACTATTGTTCTGACTTACCTACAAATTCAGCTTAAAACAGACTTGGGGAACGGATATTGTTCGTAACCTGGGAACTGCCAGTACATTACGTCATAGTTTTTATTTCTTCGCTGAGAAATAAGTTTCAGTGAACACCAGTTCAAATAATTGGGACGTGCCCCCCAGTTTGGGACCTTGTGCTCTGTGTGATCTTTGATGGATCTTATTACCATGTCAGAAAAACATTATATGGATGAGAATCTACACCTGAGACAAATGACCCGAAAAATGAAGCAGTGGCGCTAGGTGACCGCAGAGGGCATGAAAAAAAAGGGACCGGAAGCCATCTTTTGAATCTGAATGCTTTTCAAACTCAACAGATTTGTTCAGCAGCGGTTTGGTAGCGGGTTGGTGAAATTTGTCACGGGAAACTTGGCAAAGTTTATTGTGCAGGACCTGAATCATGTCACTTAGCCCTAATCTTAATCAGAGGTGGTGCATGAAAGAACAGGCACAAGATTGGTGGACCTGATTACATTGCAAAAAGTCAGACTAAGTTGGGCTTTTAATAAGGATCTTCTGGAGACGTGGTGAGAGTCTGTACGGTAGGCTGGGTGGTATTTTCCATAATATTTTCACGATACTTTATAGTACGAAAAATTTGATAAAGCCCAAGCCTACAGTAGGGGTGCTAGACACTACAGTATATATCTCCCAACATTAATGCAAGTAATATACATCTAGATAGTTGTATTACGTTGAACTCAATCTTTAAAAAGCACCGATTTAATATTTGACTTCTTTGATTACTCGTAAATGTGGCGGACAGCAGACTCAAAGAGCCCTGCATCGTGTGAGAGCACTTCACATCAAAAGTGAATGAAAATGCAGCTGTCTTTCAGTACTGCGAAGTAGAAATGAAATATCACAGCAGCAAAACTGCAATGCAACAACGTCTTAAAAAGAAGGCATCCATGGACTCACCCATTCATACATGTTTAGCCATAGGCAGTTATGAAGTATGTGCCCTTTAGTCTTGTAGAATAGCCTGTCTTTGTCATCCCTTTGACTTAAATTTTTAAGCTTAATGTACTTTCTATGATTCTTGTATTTCAAGATAATCAACGTTAAAATGAAGGCTAGTCCTGTCGTTTAGCTGCATCATACACATAATACCCTGCCTAGGACAGGCAGGCAAAAGAGGATGACGTGCGTGACTGGTGGAAGGAACTTCCTCTTGCCATAAGAACGGCCCAGTCCCTTCCTGTCCTCAAGCGTCGCCTGAAGACTCAAAAGGAGTACCTTGGGGACTAATAGCCCCTTACTGTCCACTCTTTCCATTAATAATAATTAAGAAAAAGTCCACGAACATTGTTTACCTGCGCACTGTTTTTTCCTAACACGTTTTCTTATACGACGTCCAAAGCGGTAAATTGATCTTGATGACAGCTGTTGATTTTGGGTCTAATTTATAAATCGAAGAACAGTCATGGACTACAAAGCACTGTTTGTAAATCGCTCTGGAAAAGAGTGTCTGCTAAATGCTGTAAATGTAAATGCATAGAAAATGGATGGGTGTATGCATAATGCGTTACATAATAACCATAGATTAAACATTAAACACACACACACACTGCCCGGCCAAAAAAAAAAAATCACCATTTGAATTCATATCAGCCAATACTTAAGAGCCAATGACTGGTTCTTTATTACAGCACAGCATTGTTATGTAGTATAAAGTAAAGTCAGCTGAGTACCTGAATCTACTGAATGTCCAGGTTACACCTCCATCCATCATCAATGGAGTTTTTCTTCCCTGTTGGCATGGGCATGTTCCAGGACAAGAATGCCAAGAGTCATTGGGTTCAAATTGTCAAAGAGTGGTTCAGGGAGGATGAGGAATCATTATCACGCATGACTTGGTCACCACAGAGTTATGACCTTAACCTCATTGAAGGTCTTTGGGATGTGCTGAAGGAGGCTTTATGGAGTGATTCAACTCACTTGTCAATACAGGACCTCGGTGAGAAATTAACGCAAATCTGGATGAAAATAAAAGGGTGAGATGTTGCATAAGCCTGTGGAAACAACGCCATGACAAATGTGCGCCATAATCAATGCTAAAGGCGGTCCGACGAAAAATTCAAACGGCGACTTTTTTTGTGGCCAGGCAGTGTGTTTGTGTGTGTGTGTGTGTGTGTAGTTGGTGTAGTTTCAGACTTACATGACAGAACTAGGAACATTCAGGTAAAACTACATTTATTGGCTTTCACATTTCCAGTTGATTCGTCCAGCGATTCCAGAACTTGAGGGGTGACGGTGCTGTCCAAGGAACACATTGTCTACTTTATTATAGATTTATTGTTTTATGATCAAATATAAAGGATGGAGAAAGTGCTTTTTTTTTAACTGTCCAAAGCTGATGCTTAAAACAAATCCGATGTGGACTCATGTGTTCTGTAGAAGAGAGCTACCAGCAAACTTTGTTAGTTATTTTGTTACACTTATTGCTGCGTTATTAAATTGAAGTAGGACAATTGTCTTGTTAGTTTAAATGATGTTAGTTCCTCCTTTAATGAAAGTTGAATCCATTCTGGAGGATGTCAGCCACTTTAGAACCATTTTGTCACACCTAGGGTTAGACAGTAAGGACTGTTTAGGTCATATTCATTGACGTGTTAACATTAACGTGTTGTAGGTGAATCAGTGACATTGTTATTTAGATTCCCCTAGAAGCAGGACTGGAAATTAAGGTGAGTAATTCAGAAGAAGAGCGAGTACAAAACTGTCAACTGCTGGCTAGTTGAAAAAGAAAAATGCATGTCTTACTATAATAGTGCACGTTAACAGTCAGTTTGTAGCATGTATAGTTTACACCTAAACCGACTTTTCACCATAGCTAAACTGAATCTGTCAGTCACCATGTACTGTAGATCTGCATCTGTGGATTATCCAGGTGGTTTGTACAGGGGTGGATCGTTCAAGTCCAGAAAGTATGAATCCAGACCAAGATTTTGTTTCAACTGACCAGTTGAGTACTCTGTGGCTGTGACTCTTTATATGCAACTGGTCGGTTGAAAGAAAAGCTTGGTCTGGATTTTTACTTTCTGGACCTGAACTATCCACCTTTGGGTTTTTATTTAATCTGTACACAGATACATATTTTATAACAGCAAAGAAGGCCCAGATCCTCCCATGCCACCCGCGTGCGTGTGAATGTTCACCCGAGTTTGTCCCATTCTTGCTCGTCACTGTTGACTGCTTAGCGTTAAATGTATTCTTGCATGAATGCAGCAATGCAGAACACCAACGCAAGCAGCGTGTCATTGCATGACAGCGGAATGATAGAACACGCTATCTTGCCTCATTACTCAGTATTGACTTTCCTCTTAGTAACCCAAAGCCTTGTAAGAAACATGTCTGTATTATATGTCAGAAATGGGGAAATTTGAACCAAAAAATAATTCTAAGCTTCCATGTAGAAACTTGCTTTGCTGCGCATAACACATTTGTAAGATCTTGGCCAGGGAGCCTTTGTGCCCCTAGAGGTTTTTTCCCCCTTTAATTTCCACAGAACGTTTCTTTTTTCTTTTTTTTGTTCCTCTGCAGTCTTCTGGATATCCAGTTTTACTGTATGACTTTAACCTTTATCTCTAATTTATGATGCCCTTTTGGTAACATTTTTGTTAAGGGATTGGAGCAACTGTATTGGGAAGAGGATAAAAATTGAACTGACTTTTTCAGCCGAGATGAAAATACTTGATATTAGTATGATATTATCGAACATTACTTTGTACGTTTGATCTTTTGCCTTCTTTGTCTACCGAGGTGTGTGTGGTTAATGAGTTGAAGCCTTACTTACTTTACACAGAAACAAGGAAACTGCAGGTTGATGTTAGTGATATAGTAATTGCTTCGATACACATTTTAATTAATGAAGAATTTTGTGCTTATTTTACAAACAATATGTTCTGAGGGGAGATCCCCCCCCCAAAAGGTTAAGCGGATCATTAAAGTGAGATATCTGTGTGAGACAGGCATTATTGATGTGAAACAGGAATTCAACGGTTAATTTTCCTTTCATACTTTGGCATGTTATATAATTTGTCTGAGAGATGATGATTATTATAGGCAGTTGTTTATGTAATATGTAATAGGTACGTGATGTTTTCCTGGTTGCTGTTGTTGTTTACTTGCACTTGGTTTTTGTGAATAACTACCTTAACCATAGTGTCCCGAGCTCTGAAGCTTTCTGTGATGAAAACAGCCTGTGAGATGCAGTACACGTGGCAGGAATTTCCCTTCAAATGACTCCAATTAAAAGCAAATGCTGCTCGCTTGGCTTTGATGAGCAATTGAATTGGCCCAAAACACTGACATCAACAACTTTATTTCATTACTAATGTTCAGTGTACCAGTGTGGGGGAAATTAAAATAATGGCTTTAGTGGTCCTCAGCCAGTGATGGTGACAGGACCCTGTAACTCAGAACTTCAGCTTTATGCCTCAGCTTTATGCCTGGCCCTGTGCAACCCCTGCTTCGCATGCTGTAAACTTTAGCTGTTCTAAGCGCTAATATTCTACACATAGATTTGGTATGGAGACAGAAAAACGGGCTTTTGGATATAAATTAATACTAAAATATCATTTTAAATCCTCAAAAGTTAACAAAATTAGGGTAGCTGGTAACACTATTACATCACAGTGGTTGCCATGGTTGTGCGATTGGTTCCCGCTTCTGTGTGGACAGGATACGTTTATCCTCTCCATACCATGGCTGCTTCCTCCCACAGCCCAAAGGCATGCAGTTAAGATAAGCGCTGTCTCTGAATGGCCGCTAGTATGAGTGCAGGCCTGTCACAGACGTCTTATCTCGGGTGTCCCTCCCCTCCTTGTTCCTCACGCCGCCTGCTAAATGCGAGTGTGCAGAAGATGCATGGATGATTATTCTTTAGAACCCGGAGAACCATCAGAGCTGCCTGTAGAGTAATAATAATAATAATCATCATCACTTTATTAATCCCCGTGGGGAAATTGTCTTTTACGCCTCCCTCAACTTGCTCTTTGTAAGCAAGCTGTCTGTGAAGGGCAGCCACCCATAGCGGCACCCAGGGAGCTGGGGGTTAAGGGCCTTGCTCAAAGAGCCGCCCGCAGACGTGCTGAGTCTGGGTTTGAACTGGCGACCTTGTGATTAGAAGTACCTGTAGTTTGTAATATAGGTTCAAGTCGTTTTAATCTGCATTAATGTACGTAGGTTTCTCAGTTTTGCTTTTTGCCAATTTGCACAATAAAGCAATATATAGTATTTTCTAAAGCTTATCTGCTGAAGCTTACAGAAATTTCGGTTTTTCATTGCTTTATAGCAGTGTAACTGGAATGAATAAATGCCGGTATAAATTAATAAATTGTTAGACTTGGCTGGGGATGCTCAAGTAGTTGGGGTGGCAGGTCAGTGTAAAGCAACTGAATGTGGAGAAAATGTAGAGATTATTGCCCAACCCAGCGAGGCCACCACGTGGCGCGGGATGATGACACGGCATGCTGTGTTCTCAGAGAGGGGCCGTGACTCATGTATTCATGAGACCTGCAAGTGGATTTGGGCAGCGTCTCCCTGCCGCTAACACGACCACATGCGGTTCTTCAAAAAAAAAAAAAAAACCATGGAAAATAAAGGCCATCTGCTTAACATTTCTACAGGGCCGTCGAAACTTAAAGGGAATGAAAACGCTGCAAATCTAACACTTTGCCGTCCAGGCAGCGCTCGCTCTGACGCATGGCAACGATTTCTCCGCTGTACGCCAAGCGATTTTTCGTGAGCGCGCTTCCAGATCTGACTCTTGCGGACTGCTGCTTTCCGTCTCTCTCGTGATTTTTCACTTTGAGGTGCCGTCCCTTCAGCGTGAGGAGCATCTATAAACCTATTTGGGGGGGGGGTGCTTCATCGACATCAAAGTGCTTCCCCCAGCAACCAAAAAATGCCCTTTGTCCCAGTTCAGCTTCCTTCTTGATAAATTATCTGTGAAGCTGATAAACATACTCTGGAAGCTGACCTTTGTGGTCAGCTTAGGTTTCTTAACTTTCGTCCACTCAATAGACAGGAAATGACATACCTGTACTAGCAGGGACTCTGGTGTTAATGTCACCATAATGCAAAATGAGGATAAAAGAGAAAATAACAGATGTCTTTATAAGCTACACTCCCGTTGGTTAATTATTTGAGGTCGAAGCCAATGGTTGTTCTTATAATCTAGTATGCTGAATGGGTAAACACGCTTTATGCTGAAGTATGTTATTAACATATTATTGGCTATTTAATAGGATGAATCTAATAATGCATTCATACATTTTAATAGCGTAATTATTATGATGAATAAAAATGAGTGATATGGGTAAACCAAGTGGTTAATCACAATGCAGAAAGAAAAGAAGTCAACATGCATTAACCTAACTGCAAGTATTATTCAAGTGGACAGTGTTTATGTGCTTGATTAAGTCTGGGCACTCTCGCTCTGCAGACATAAACCACGCTAATGAATGCGCAAGATGCCCTCGGAAACGTCGCGCTGTAATTTCATATTCTTGTTCGCTCTGTTTCTTCTCAACAGAAAGAGAAAAGAAAAAGAAGAAAAAAGAAAAGAAACCACGGCGGCAACCTGCTGCATGCACCCATGCAGCAAATGCGCCGTGTGGGTGACCCGGGACCCGTGTTTGCCTTGCCGAACCCGTTAATTAAACGGCATTCTGGGAAGGAATATTGAGCGTGTAAAATTTCTGTCCGAAAACACTGAGGAGAACCTCGCTGTAAATGACCGCTTCGTCTGTCGTGCGCTCTGCAGATTACTGGGCCTCGTTAGGCGTAATCACGCCAGTTCTAGTCATTGGCTCTTTTTTGGGATCCGGTCTTGATTGCTGCCTATTAGTTTTATCATAAATAACAACGTTATTAATCACATGATTGTAGTCGATGATCATGGCCTTTGAAACCAGAACCTCATCTTAAGAATGTCACAAATGTGTATGAGTGGACGGCTAAAGCGCTGCAGCTTCTGACCTTAGAGTTCCTATCGAGCATCTACTGCCCGTGATTTGTTTTATCAACCTCTGTGCCAGGAAATCCTGGAGATATTGTCTCTGGTGTCGCAGTACACAAGGCCTCTATGTCCTGTGTGGCATTTGTGAAGAGGCTTCTGTCTACATACTCTGGGATCTGGAATTCAACTCATCTCATAAAAAGAATTGGCACTTCTATAAACTGCTTAAAAATCTTGCTTCAGTGTTAGTTTGTTGTTGTTTGGACAGCTGTATACTTTTAACCCATGGCCTGCTGGTGCAGACGACTTGTTTAAACTTCCGCTGCTGTTTCTTTCAACATCAGCTACTTTTGATGGATAGCCAATAATCGATCTGTTATGCAGATGTAATTTCTGACTCTCCCCTGATGAACATGGTGTACAGACTGTGCCCCTGCCTTTGCAGGGTTATATTTAGGATTCAGGGGAAGAATTAGTGCAGAGCTGACTTTAAAAACATTTCTCTGTCAAACAACCTGCAAACATGCTCACAGCCTTATTTACTTGAGTGACTGTGTCTTGCCGTAAGAAACTTACCAAAGCAGGATTTTGTATCTTGTTTATTCACTTGTTTATGTGTCATGGAGTTGATGAATTGTCCTAGAAAGCAATTTTCTCATTGGAATAGAGCATGTTTCTAGTAGTTCCATGCTTCCATTAGTTATTGTATTTTTTTTTTAGTTATTGTCATTCTGTGTTAGTTCTCACATTATCTCTCCTGCCATTAAGAGTCACACCAGAGCCATTGTGATAACAAATAGAAAAAAAAACATTATACGGTAAGATTCATACAGAAAGAGCTCTTGCCACTGTGGTTGACAGGTGCCTGGTTTTGAGCCTTGTAGGCCGTCTGCTTAGAGCTGTTGCTGTTTTCAGTTCTAGACATTCCTACTGTTGTACTGCAGACAGTCTGTGCTGTCACCCAGGTGTGAAAAATGCAGTGGGGTAGAAGAGTTGGCTAAACACAAAACAAACGCCACTCTTGTTGCCAATAAGCGTTTTTAATTTTAATTTTTTTATTTCTAAATTTTGTCATCTCACTTGGTATACAAACAGGGCTTGAGCAGACCAGTTACTCAAGGTTGAGTATTCCATGCGAATGTGTTTGCTGAAGAGGTAGCACGTGGCATGTATAATTGAAGGATTTGTTTGGGCCCACAATGCAGCCCGGGCTGGAAGCGGAGCATCCGGGCCAGAACCGGCCCGGCGGGTTTCTGCAGGCGAAGCTAGATCTTCACGGATACCACACAGCTGTTGAAACGATGTTGAAATTCAGCCACGTGAAGTTTTCCGGCAGCCAAGTCGAAGGCCAAATAATCAGTGTCTGGGATCATCCCTTACAGACAGCAAGACCACCCTGCAAATGTCAGAGCCAATTAAATAGGAGCAGATATCAGAACAGCTCTATGTAAGGATGTTTATTTGAATGTAAGGAGCACAAATGACTGTCTCATTATAATTGGCCCTGTGGGTTTGACCAGGGTTCCCCTCACTCATGAACGCACTCTCTTCAAATGGCCGAAATATGCCAGTCTGGCGTGTACAGGATACAAGCAGCATTTTTCATGAGCTCCTTAACTCAAGCGAGAACCAAAAATGGTTCTGTTTATTAGTCAAAGGGGCTCGATGCAAATTGAGTACATCTTCAAGGCCCGTCTGTCCAGGGACAAAGAGCACGTGAAAATCCGTAAAGCAGAAGGAGACTGCGATTTCCGACGTGGCCCAGAGGAGCAGCGAGCTTTCGCGTTTGCCCCCCCATCACAACCCCCCCTCCAGCCTGCATGTCGGCGGTGGCGAAAGTCGCAGAGAAGGATTCTTCTCGGGGCTGTTTTTCTGCCTGCCTTTCCTGACAACACAAACAGCATTCAAAGTGCTGGAACAAAACGGTTTTGTCTCTTTGCTAAAATTAGGCCTCCACCCCCACCGTCCGCTCCCTCACAAGACCGTCCACTGGGATGTCACACGCCGGTGTATTTTCAGCACAAACTGCTCCCAGTCTCCTTCCTTACGATATCCATAACGGTTTTATGATAAATGTTGTTCTATAGATAAAATCTCTGACTCAGGTGAATCAGTATAAACTATTTTCTATGTCAGAGAAAAATCTTACAGACTGTCTGAAATAAATGGGAGGGAACGTGGGGGTGTATGCCTTGGATTGGAGTTTGTTTCGCATTGAGGCTTAAATAAACGCATCGCTGATTTCGTCACTGGTTTCAACTGGACTGTAAAAACGATGTATTTCAAACATGAAGATATTTTAAGATGTTTAATGCATTATGAAGGCTGTGAAAATTACTGCCTCGATACGTTACTGCAGCCTCAAATTGCACTTTGAAACTGGAACGTGGCTGACTTATTATTTGAGAAATAAAGATTTCAGTATAAACTGTTGATTTTAGATTTAAACATCTCTCTCTACACCACGGACTGCTATTTTGGGAATTATGGTCCAGATCTTAACACATTAAAGCTATTGTTTATGTAAATCTTGCTTTTCATACATTAAAAAAAAAAAAAATCGTGCCTTTTAGAATACAGCCCTAAATTTATCACGTTACGGTGCAAGTGCTCTGAGGCTCTGGTGAAATGAATCTTCATTGTCTGCTGTTTAGCACTTGATTTACTGAAGGCTTGTGTAGACCTTCCATGCCATACAAGGCGGAATGTTCGACACACAGTCTCCATTCCAGTGTTTTTTTTTTAACCACACTTGATCAGTTCAGTTCATGCCTGATGTAGGTTTACCTTCTAAACCAATCCTTTGCATAATCGAAGTGTCAGGCAACAATGAGAACCACACTCGTCTTGATTTGTATATCCTAACACCAGACAATCTCCATCCATTTCTTTACTTTTCCTGTGTCTGCATCGTCTCACACACCGTCCCCCACCCAGTGCCTCTTCTGTGCTTATGACGCTTCTCCCTCATGCTAAAGAACGTGTCTTTCATTTTCACACGTACGGGTGCCTCTGTTGGTGCTTTTCCACTGGCATACAGGAACCAAGCCGTTCTAGAGTTACAGTGCGGTTCCGGCTCGCTTGGATTTTTCACTGCAGAAGGGTCGGATCTGGAAAAGGCGTTGCCTAGTTTGGAGAGCGACAGTGAAGTAAAACCAAACAGATGCTTATTTACCGTTCGCGCGGTACATCATGATTTATTGTGTGCTAATTTCCTAATTTTCTAGCACATCTATGAGAATCGGCATGTTATGTTACCATTCACTTTCGTAAATTTGCATTACGAATCCATTCCGTTTGACTGTTTACTACTACTAAGGGGGTTGGAAATTTTCAAGTTCTTTGTTATCCAGAATTAGAGATGCACCGATTGCAATTTTCTTCACTGATTCTGAAGTGTGAGCGGCCGATACCAGTGTGTACCAATTCAGATTTTTTTTTCTAAGAACTATAATTAACAGCATATACAAACAAAGATCAGTTTTCCTTCAATGAAAAAAAAATATTTTCATATTAAACAAACAAAATGTTATACTTCACAACTTCCCTCAAATTGTACTAAGTAACGGGATCTTCTCTCACTTAAACAATCTCAAAATAAAGTGCTCTGTGACTGGAAAGTGCTCTGTGACTGTGACGTACAAATAATTAACTGAAAATGAGCTGCCGTACGCCCAGCTTTATCTGACAGATTTTACTTTTCCAAACAAGAGCAGGTGCAACAGATTTAAATAACAAAACAAATGTCAGTTACTTACATAATTTTCCTGTAGGATGAAATTCACCAGAGAGCGTAACGTTGACTTTTTTCTCTTTTTTTTTTTACTCGTTTTAAAATAAATAAGTTCATAGGTTGTAAACCTCCAAATAAAACTGAAGTGTACAATAGTCTTCCAAATAATAATAGGTATATGGTAATATTATTAATACCAACATTGCATGTTATGCACATACAATCCATACATCACAAGTAAGCTACAAGCTTTTTCATGCCTTCATACATTATATACATTATAGCACAGGGGGTTAAAGTTTCAGTAAAATGTTCTTACTCTGTCATAGGAAAATATCCTTAGCTAGCTCTGCAATTTTATATGATTATTCCTTTTCAAGATGAACTAGTATGTTTAATAATCAGTTTAACGTTTACCTCTGATGTTTCACCACGTGTTCGTGGTGGTTCCCCCACAGTTTACTTTGGCTTTACGTGTATTACAAATTGCAAGCTTTGTGTCGTATTCAGTCACAGTGAAGAACTTCCATGCTAGCGACATGTGCAACTGTGAGCGTGCAGGCGGCTGTCAGGCCATCACCTGCGCCGCCGTGAGTATGACGTGTGGTGCATGCGTAAAACAGACCGGTTTGGTATCGGAAATGCATGAGACTGACTGGTCCGGGCCGAGCATGCTGAAAATCGGCCGATTCGGGTCCCTGGCCGATCGATAGTACGCATCGATACATCCTGTTTACCATGTGCAGAACACCAGTAACTCTTTCTACCAATCAGGCGGCCAGCTCGGTTCGGTCACGCTTTCCGCCCCGCTGCCGTGTCAGCGCGGGTCCGGCTCGTGTTCCGTTTACAATGGAAAACCGCCGATTCGTGGTGCAGGTCCGGACTGGCTCAGTTCTTGGTGGTCGCTGGAATAGTGCCGTATGCCCCACTTTTTATCTAAATAACTGTGTCCCCACAGCTGCCGCTAATCAGTCTGTTTACGACGCACGGTGAAGGGCAGCCCTTCCTCGGTACCAGAGAAGAGCCCTCAGCAATGAAGAGGCAGAGCAGCCACTGGCGCTTCTCACTGTGTCAAACTGGGAACGGACAGTCTGGCTGCCAACCTACAGCATCGAATCTGGTTGGGAGCCTTGCTAACACAGAACGACCTTTTGACGCATTTTTAATATGATTTTTAAATGCAATCTCACGGCAACTGGGAAGCATTTTTGACCTCAATGCAACGAAACCTGTTTTTTGTATTATTTTCTCATTTTAAAGTCGTACATATGCATTTGGTTTGTCTTCACTCGTCTACCTAACAATGCATGAGCTGTTTTTTCTAAGCATTAAGTGTTTTTAGTTACATGACTAGACCCTCCAGTAGTGAACACCTGTCAAGATTCTTCAGAACAGACAAAAAAAGCTCAGATTACTTCCAGGGGCTCCTTTCATCAAGCCTGTTGGCCTTATCCAGGAAAAATACAGCTCATGATCCATGCCTAGAAAGCTGTATGTGATGACCTGTCTTCCTCTCCATTTAAGTGATACTGCAATCTGCTTCATTAAATTGGGCGTGTGCATTCCATAGTTTATGTCTTTGTGTCAGTTTCCATGGACGATGTTATAATGGTGCTTTATTTATCCCCACGGGGATATTCTCTTATCACACCTCCCCCCGACTTGCTCTCTGTAGATGAAGGAGCAAGCTGGTCTCCACGGACAGCCACCTGTCACAGGGAGCTGGGGGTTAAGAGTCTTGCTCAAAGAGCCACGGATATACCAAGGGTGGGCTTGAACCACTGACCTTCTGATCATAGGGGTTGAGGTTTAGCCCACAGCCACACACTGCCTGACTCTCTGTTATGTTAGATATGTAAGTGATGGCCTTAGGCAAGCTTTACAGTTACAATCTAAATTTTATTTAGTATTTTCTTTTGAGGCAGATATTTAAACAGTAGTTCTGTTTAATGAAGAAATTTAAGAAATCATTTTGCCAGGGCCTGAAATTAAACAGCTACGTTGTATCTTTCCGTGAGCATTATGTGTGATGAATATGATAAACTCAATAAAAGATATAGTCAGAATAAAAAGCTTTATTAGCTTTCCTGTGATTGTTAAATCTTGTAAATTTCTTTTGCAGCTTATTCTCCCCAGGCTATTTAAAATGGGACCATCATAAGACCAGCTAGAGAAAGTACAATCAGCCCCAGAGTTGCTTTGTATAGAAAACTCATATGCCTGCAGCCAAAAGCATGTAGGCTGCAATTTGTGTCTTGTTTTAAGAATGCTGCCTGCTTCTTGTGAGATTAGAGACCGTAACTCAGCCAAAGACTCCCTAATGCCCAGCCTGTGACAGAAGCGGTTGTCAAGACTCATATGTGGAATACAGGTCATGAAGACCCCTGACAGCGCCAGGGACACCGCTTAATGAAAACCTGTTGTATGGCGTTCCGTTTAAAGAGAGCGTCTAAACTGCCAAGGACCAAATTCACAAGTGAATACGGGAAATCGGACACGGCTGTGTTTGATGTTGCAGTGGAATATTTATAGAATATATTCACAGAGACGATCACGTCGGTATGAAAAAGAAGTTAAAGCATTCACATTCTCAATGCTCTGGTGCCATGGAAACGCCGTCTACACGTTTTTATTTACATCGGCTCTTCTGCAGCCTGTATGAGGAGGGAAGGCTGCACAGGGCTGTGTAATGAGGCAATTGCCACACTTGTACTTTTTCACGTTAATAATCCGCTAGGCGGTCCTTGGGATGGGCCAGGAATGCAGTCGTGCTGGATTTCCTGCTCTTGTGTTTGTAGGCCAGGGACAGCACTAGCTTGCAAACCGAACGCCCTTTTGAGTTCGACGTGAATATAATGCAAAATGTCAGCTGACTTGTTGACAAAGGAATGTTTTTGCTGTAATTAATCACTGGGGGAGGGGCCACCTCTGACAATAAATAATGGAACGTTTTCTATTACTGTGCCTTCCGAAGCATGGCATTTTTCAAATTTTACATGCTAATCATGTTGCACGTCTGTTGCGCTTATGACGTGTTTATCCATGCATGCATGCGTGCATGCATACAATCATGAATACATGCATGCATCCTTCCATTCATCTACAGTTCTTTAATGAAACAGCATACAGCTCATTGTGCCTTGTGATTTTCCCATGGAGCTCGGCCGTGCATACAGGTTGGACTCCTTGCCAGAGACAAATTAATGCCTTCTTTTGGCATTTTTGTGAGCGTAAATGTTAACATCACTGCATTCACTGCATTCTTGATTGCAGACCACCGCCGATCGGTCATTCGTATGGATATGCTATTTTCTCATTTCCATAAAAATCTTTTAAATTGATTTGCATAATCTAAGTCTGGAGGATGACCTTATCCTGTTGTAGAAACAGCTTAATACCATCAGGCTACTTTTAGCAGTAAATCCTTGACTTTTATTTGCACTTTCTGTGTCTGCATCATGGTACGTCCAGTTTGTGCTTCTAGAATGAATATATAGTACCCAGCTGGTAGGTGTCAAAGAAATGGTACACTGTCATCAGCAAAGAGACGAAACTTTTGGCATCGTTGGCTTTTAAAATGAGGATTTTCTTGTCTTTTTTGAACATATCTGTACAACTATGCGTTTCCTGTTTGAATAATGGATGAAAGCAGAAGAATGCTGGGACTGTGGTCCATCAGATGTTCAGCCCCTTTCAATAATATGTGTAAAGTAAGTATGTAAATGCAGAATGCCGTCCAACATTTATCTTAGAACACAGGCAATTGTTTTTGCAAAGCACGCTTTTAAGGACTTGTATATATGACAATTCATCATATTTGTGTTATGGTAATTCATCATGTGTATTGATGTGCACGAATGTCACATGAGTGACTGGATCAGAAGCCACTGACAGTCGTTTCTGCCAATATATTCCGTGCTTCACTAATAATAACATTAGAGCCCAAACATAGCATTATCAGATCTAGGAAACCAGCATGACCCCATTCCTCAGCCTGTAGAGAATGGTTCAGTTACCTTTATCTATATGTACAGAGATAAGCCGAGATGATGCTGCGCAGCCGGGCTGCGATCAGCAGACCCTTGAGGATTCAGCCCCAGTCACAAGTAATTGTACCCTCGAAGGTACAAATTGGTACTTTTTTTCTGACAGTGTCGTCCAAGCACACAATGGCCAAGGTGAAAAAGCAGAGGAGATGCTGATGATTTGCAGTCAAACCTGGAATATATCGGCAACCCGAGATGAACTGTATTGTGAATCACTGACCCAAAGCAAGGCGGGATGATCACTTTTGTCTATTTAAAGTCATTGTCACAGAGAATTTAAGTAACTCTGATCCAAGGAGCTCAGTTGTGTTCTTGTATTTCTTGTTTTTAATGTTTGAATATTTAGTCACTTCAATTTTGAAATTTTTTATTAGTAGACAATTAAACTGGTTTTTGAAAGCTTGTTCTGAAGTAATAACCTATTGACTATACATAATTATCCCTAAACTTCAAAATATTTTGAATCCCATACTTAAGTACATCCATTAAAACTCAGCACCTTTTCCAGTTTTAAATCCCAGAACACTGTCTTCCTTTCTGTTTAGCTCTGAAAAAAAAAAGTTTCTATAGAAAATTACTGAAAACAAGAATATTTGGATAAAGTAGAGTTTTGGCAGAATTCTTGAAGGACACAAACAGAACCAACGTCTCTTTGAACACTATGTATGAAGTACTGGGGATCGGCTGGTTTGTTCTGCTGATTTTATAAACATTTGCGATGTTCCAGTATAAAAGAATAGAAAGGTGTTGGTACTGTAAGACCAGACTGTTCTTTTCCGAAGGATTAAACATTGCAATTGTCACTGCATGCATCCTGGGGCAGTCTGTCTGGACAGCTAGATAAGACGCAGAGATGTCGTTTGCTTTGTCTCTGAAAAACAAAAATCATAAAGTAAGCTGTAATGGTCATTTGCTGGTTTACACTGTGATTTTCCCAAGAGCTAAGAATTCATCCGCTCTGAAAGGATTCTTCAGAAAAAGCTCTGACCATCTTAGGTAGAATGCTGTCATTATCTTTTCTGTGGTAGGGATTGCGTGGTTATTATCATTTCCTGGGCAAAAAATAAAGAATAAAAGTAAAACTGAAGGGTTGCTGCTGATTCCTGACAATGCATTAATTTTTATCTAGGGATAATTCCTGCAGGATTACAGAGTGCCAGATGCCGTTTTTTCACTGCGTCTGTCAGCTCCTCTTATGACTCACGCTTTGCAGAGGCTACTTGGGTTCATATTTTACTTTCATACATCTTGTCGTTGGCTTTCGACAAACTTCTTCTACCTGCCGTCATGGGGCTCTGACTATTCTGTGCACCTGTTTTTGTTCCCCGCAATGCTGGACCGCGCTCTTACATGTTGGGCTGTATTGATAAGCCGATGCACCCTGCACCAAGGTTCTGCCAATGGTGGCGAGTTTCTTTGTTGCGATGCCAGCACCAAGAGAGATTCCCATGAACAACAAAGCAGTAAAATGACGCCTGAGATGTCTATCTTTCTTTTTTTTTTCCTACAAAGTCTTAAACATCCAATGTGAAATGTGCTCATGTTTTACCACACAGGAATGACATGTGCAAGAGAGAGACAATGGCAAGCTGACCGAGAAAGGTCATCGTCTGCCTGCTGAACGCACCTCCAGGAGCACTTAGGTCATCAACCCCAGAGACATGGCCCGTTACTGCCAGTGGTCTTGACCGGCACATTCCGGCAAGCCTCCTCAGGCACGCGTGCGGTTCACGAGGCAGGAAACAGCTTGGGGGAATCCCAGTGCTCAAGGTTGATAAAGCAGTGCATAGTGGAGCCGGATATCCTACCCAGGCCTGGGCCCTGTCCGCCCTTAGCCCACTTTTTAAAATCATACCTGTTCCCTGAAGCAGTGGACAGCGGCTTCAGTCCTGTAAATGGCGGGCATAACAGGGGGAGTCACCCCTCCCTGTCTGCCCATCATTTAGCCAAGTCCAGTTTGAGATCCTGTGTGTCATACCAGCATCCATAGCTGCAAAAGCAAGGACATAAAGTCATCTTCCCCATGGGGCAAAAATCTGAAAAACAAAATAAGCCGTACTTCTTGTGTTTTTATTTAGACTTTTCCATTTGTTTAGAGGTGACTGAAAAAAGCAGATAAGCCATGTGAACAAAGTTCTAGCTGATGTGGACGAAGTAAAGAATGAACAGAAAGTACCATGGCGTGGTGTAACTTTCCTGAAACATCACTACGCCAGTCTCATGCCCAGAGGGCAAACAGATATGTGTCATGTTATGCTGCTTCGTAGAAATGCTTAGTTTCAGTTGAAACTAGAGCAAAGTTAGCAACTTCTTGAGGTAGCAGTGACCTATATCTATATTTTTGCAAATCTTCAGGACCGAATTTACAGTAATCTGTCATGCACGTGTGATTTAAAAGGAAAAAAACAAAAACTTTGCGCGTTAATTTGTCCGATTCTTTGACTCCTGAATGCAGGTCAGTGATGCGCTGGAAGTAATGTTCGTTAGAAGACTGACGGCATGCTGTGTCTTTAACGAGCCAGAAGATACTCCAGCGGGGGGGTGGCTCTATAGCAGTGAGGGTGAAGCGCTGCCGCAGATCGGCCAGGGATGAGATAAGCGCTCCGATCCCTATAGTTCGGAAATATTCTGCGCTAACCGAGTCGCGGCATCAGCTGGACGCGAAGCGACATCTATCAATACAAGACGCCGAGATATAATAAATGGAACGAGGACAAGGTTTTGTATTTGGAATTCACATGTCATCGGGGAAGACGATATACTGGAAATAATGGGGAATACTACACCGAAACCACTTATAGGTATGTTCTAACGTGCCGCCCAGACAAAATAATATATGCATGGTCTATATTTGCAAATCTGTGTTTATTTCTGTAGTGCATGATTAATTTTGATCAAGATGGGTAGTGCTGTTTTCATGACTTAAACCTTTTCATTAAATCCCCGGTCGTTGTCGCTTTAGCTGTCCGATCATTGCGTGGGAGCTGTAAACCGCGGTAGTCGAATTTCCGATTGCTTGTCCTAGTTTTAAATACAGATTTTCGTTGTTGTTTATTAATTTATGTTTAAACTTTAAATAACCTTAAGGTATCTTTGGTCTCGTTCGAATAGTTCAGCATTTACATGGGGGGAATCTAATTTGTTTAAGGTAGGCTACCTGTTTCACGCGTTTTTAATCATACGAATAATATATATTCTATTTTACAGTCTATATATATATATATTCGCAGGATATTTTCCCACATAAAGAGCACACATATATATATATATCTATTCGCCAGACATGAAATCTAACGAGAAACAAGTCCGGATTATTTTATTAGTGTGATTAATATGAGATTCAGCAATAAATACCTCAATGGGTTATCTATATCTGTGTTGTTTTTGGAATATTTTATTAGTCTCCTAATAATTAAAGTTGGGTTTGTAAGTTAATTTCAGTTCCTGAGTATGATTTAACTCAGTAGCATATACAGACATTGCGACGTTTTTTACATATTTATTCTAAAGAATTTTGATGCTCATATATTAAATACCGCGTATTTATTCTATGTGACTGTAATATGCGGTATGCCCTGTGGTCCCCCGCACCTCTGCTTGGACTCGAATCCTGTTCCTGCTCTTTGCATGTGGAGTCTTCATATTCTGCCAGTGGCATGTGGGTTTCCTCTGGTTACTCCTGCATGTGTGTTAATTGGCCCCTCAGTACCGAGAGTTTGGACCCTGTAGCTGGCTGCTGTCCCATGCAGGCTGCACCCCGGGCTTGTGGACTAGTTATGCTGACCTCAAGACCCCTGTAACCTTGTCCAGCATAAGCAGTCTGAATGAACAGAGATGTAGTAATTTGCATTGAAATCAGTGAACGTTTATGAGTGATTCTTTAGACTCTAGGCTTGTTGTCTGTCTTTTCAGAATATATGCAGGTAATATTTATGCTTAGAGTTAATGGAACCTGAAATACATCAATATGGTCATCAGTCTGTAAGCCATCTTTAACACAGTTTAGTAGGTATTGAATATTTGCCTGGAATATTTACTATTATATGTTTATTAATGATTCTTCTGCATATTCTAGAATTGTAGGCCAAACTTAATGCCATTGTACAATAATAATTGCTATTTTTAGAGCAATATGTGAAATTACTGTAGTTTTTCCTTTTGGCCACAGCCAAATGTTATAAGGTAATAAGGAATCAAGCACAGATTTACTGTCAGAGAAACTGAGTAACCTTCCGTCACAGTCTCATTATATTTGCAAATAGCTTTCATATTCTTATCTTTATCAATAGTAAAATTGTACAAATTATGAAAGGAATTCGTCAAGGGTTCTGAAATACAGAGGATATAACACCAAACTTCTGTTTGCCTCACCGACTCCCGCAGGGACGCCTTAGAATAACTTTTTTGGGGCTCCGGCATTCCTGCTTGGCTGGTCTTGGAAAAATAAAGCAGCCAGCTGAAGGTATTAAGCGAAGACAAAGGAATATTGGTGATGTCTTGCTATTCTGTCCAGAATCCAGATGCAGCCATGCTGTAGGTGGATGGTACAATGAAGAACATTTTTTTTCCAGTCTGATCATCATAAGGGAGTTGACCTAATAAATGCAGTACCCTCTTCCCACCACAAGGTTTGCTTTTGAGTGCTAACAAGCCTGTTTCGGAAAGCATTAGATCATTGTATCAGTTTCTTTGACGCGTTTACTGTACCTCAGCGTCGAATAGCCCAGATTTAGTGCTCACAAACGGATGGTGTTCAGGTGATATTTTCAGGATGCTCTTCATATTCATTTTCACTGTGCATTTTCTGCTCTCTTTCTACGCATGTAAGTTACACATGCAAGACACCTGTCGGTGAGCTGTCTCTGTCCTGATGCCATTAACACCCATCCATTTCTTCAGCGAGCTGAAAAGTCATCCATTCTCCTTCTTACCTCCTTCACTATCGCTGTGAAACAGTTGGTTCGGTTTCTACAAAATGGATCCCACATTTGTTAGGTGGTTGTGACTCTGGGAGGTGGAACCAATTATCAGACACCGTTTTCTCATCGGTTTTGTGCCTGACATTGATAATCAAGACAGCACACAGCATATGAATTACGGTATATGAATAAGTACATTATAGTCATATTTCATTGCACTGTAATTAATGTAAATAATTTCTACTAATGGTTTCTCTCAGTTATGTGTCAGAAGAAAGCAAATCCACCAGATTTTTATTAAATTTTTTATAGCCCCCTGGGTTGTTTCTAAGCAGCAGATGCTGCTATTGGTGCTGGCATTCGGATTCTCGTTTTGCCTGAATTCTTCAGTGGCGCATGAATACAAAGCTCTGCTCAAATGTACCATAATAAAAATCTGTATCACACATCATGGCATCTCACCAGGTGAAAAAGTCCCACAATAATGACCCCAGCTATTATCACACAAGAGGACAGGCATATATGCATATCAACTATTACACACTAAATCTTTCTTTCCAGAATTAACAGTGTCAATTAGTGCAGTGGCCTGAGACCAGAACTGGGACACATTTAAGCCTTGGAGATAAAGCATATTTAATCTTATTACTTGTGTTGTAAAAATTAATTGGCCTTATTCTGCGGAGATTCTTTGCCTTAGATAAGTCAGTAGTATAATTTGTTTTTGATTCTTACTAGTCATCGGATTCCTGCTGTTAGGGTGTATTTGATTACCATCATGATTTAGTTCACATGTGTTCTGATAACTGCCCTTTGGCTAAAAAGCCTCATTTTTATACTTAATTGAAACAAATTGTATGTGATGATGATGCAAAAACAATTATGCTTGAAGCCCTCAGTTCCATTTTGTTCTTGGCCATTTGTGTTGATTGGCTGTTGAGCCATTTTCAAGCTTTAATGCTCACAGTTCTGTTGTGTGTGTTATTCTGGTTTTAAGGGGAAATAATACGTTGTCTCAGAGAGGTGACTGAGAATGACTAAAATGAGCACGGAGCAGGCGAGTTCCTTTGAATCTCCCATTACATGTACGTGGTTTGCTAAGGAGCTCAGAATTTGAATAGTTGCAATTTTGAGCTAGTATCTTGTCAACAATGTTACCAGGATTTTGCAACTAAATTCTTTCTTTTTGGAATATTAGATTGATATTTAGAAATAAATGTCTATAATGACTCTAAGATCTGTGTTTTCACAAGTAAGAAGAAGTCTTCTTTTGGCTCTTTATGTGGGAAAATCCTGACATTTCCTTTTTGCCTGGGCTATTTCTGTTCAGGGTTGGAGTTCAGCGATATCAGCAAATTCAGGAGATACAACAAAATGAAACTGCAATTAGTGTATGAAATAGCCTTGGATGTGATTATAGCTGTTTTAGTGTCAGGCTTAGCTTTGGTTTGTTTTTTGTTTTGCCGCCATCACATATACCTTCTAACCCTGAAAAACAACATTCTGAGCCACAGTTTCTGTAAGCGGCAATGTTGTTCAAGAATATCATCGCGCTCCAAAGGTTATGGATATTGTTGATGATGATGAACATAAAATTACTTATAAGTGTATATCTATGCATTCTAAAGCAGCAGCTTTCATTACGCTAAAATAGATGTTGGAGGGTTATAATTTACTAAATTCAAGTTTGACAGACCGTTACACAAATCAGCTTCCAAAGGTGTTTGGTTGATCAGGAAACCTTCGCTAGTGCAGTGATTTGCAGTTTCCTTTGGAGTTGTCCCACATCGTTAGAGTAAAGATGCGCTGTCAGGTTCTTGTCCAGGAAAGTATCCTGTCAGCTTCTTCCTTGTGACTTCCTCGGAGGACTGGGCGGTGTTTGAAATGGGTTTTGAAAGCATTCGTCAAACTTGTAGTCAATGATATATACTGTTTGACAGTACTGTCAAATTTTTAAGCTTGACCAAACGTCCTGTCGTAGGCTCTGCACGTTGTCCACATACGGCGGTTATAACATTTGCTGAGAGCCAGCATTTTCACGCCTTCCCTTGCAGCTTGGATCCTCAACACTTTTTAGCTCTTACCTTGCACCTCATTGCGTTGTTGATTCACCGCTTTCACAAAAAAAATATACTTTTATAGCATACTTTATTTACACCCTTTCGCACCTACAAGTAATAGAGCGGATTGCTTTGGAAGGTTCTCGCAGTCGACAGATAAGGGTTTTATAATGTAAAAGCCAGAAATGACCCTCAAACTAATCCAAGTTGAAATAGCAGGTGAAACTGAGATAGTTTTGCTTGCTGCCATTACAGCATAGCAAATTGTCTGTTTTCTACATTGAAAACGGCATGTAGACTTTGTCTAGAGCTCATTGATTTATAATGAAATCAGTCTGTGACCTACATACTGATCTGAAGATTTTGCCAGCATTGTTTACACAGGATAAACGAATCCATTTATTAGTCTGCAATGCTTGGGCAAATTAATGATATCACATGGAGGCATAATCTGAGAAATGTTTAGATTAGTATGCTGTCTGAAAATGTCAGCTAAGATTAAAATGAACTGTATAGCCTCGCATTGTTTCTCAATCACACCTACTAATGACCTTATTGATATAAATGTATTTGATGCAGTTTCTATTAGGTAAGGGAAGTTCTGATTTCAGTCGAATGGCCAATATGAAAAGCAGGGAAAGGGTGTTCTGTTGAGGTGACTAGGATGGTGGACCCAACTGGATCAGCTGAATTATTTGCAGACACATTTTTATACATCAGGCACTCACTGGTAGCCATACATTCATTTTCATGGCACCTGAATACTTTATGACTCAGCCATTTAATTTGAGGGAAAACAATGGAAATTCTTGAATGTCCTAGAAAGCTGTAGTAATTCAGCCCCCCACCCTGTCTGCAGCATCACTTGAGTCTGAATTCGAGCCGTGATGTTTCACACTCTGAATATGTTCTTTTGCTAGAGAATCAGAAGTTCGTCTCCTGATCGAGTAGCCAAGCTTTTCTGCTTGATATTAGGGTTCTAAGTGCAGATATCCATTGATCACAGGAAGACGTATCATTTTGAACACAACTTATAGTAAGAACTGACAAATATTTGCTCTTGGCAGCATCAAAGATCAAAATCAAATGGATTACGAAGCACCTTAGGGCAGTATTTCTGAAACTGGTCCTCAGGACCCGCAGACAGTCCATGTTTTTGCTCCCGCTCAGCTCCCAGAAGGAGCAAAAACATGGACTGTCTGCGCGTCCCCAAAGATCGCATTAGGAAACACGTTCTAGGGTCTTTATCTGCGCACCGGTCAAAAAGACAATGTGGGCACCAAATAGATCTCTGCAGTGCCACATCGGCTGTCTTTGGCCAGGAGGTGCAGAGAGCTGGCCTGCGCTCCGTCAGCTGGGCGGGACAGCTGCACTTCTCTCCCTGTCGTCGCCGGGGGTCCGTAGGCTGGTGGGTGGGAGTGAGCAAGTAGCGTGAAGGAGTTTAGTGAGGCCTGCAGCACGTAGAGGGCCAGGAGACGGCCGGCTTGGCAGCACACTTCAGCGGGGGAGGGCGCTGGTCCTCGGACCTGCTGGCTTGGCACGGCCGCGGCGGGTTGTGGGGGGGTGGGGGCTAGCCCGGGGCACCGGGCGGGGGAACACAGCCTGGAAGGGATGCCTGGTCGCCTG
>JAODKF010000002.1:8993781-9018488 GCA_026779585.1 Mormyrus proboscirostris
ATACGAGCGGTGCTGGGGGAAACGCAACCCCCCCCCCCAAACCTGAGAAAAGGCCACCACTAATCAGAAAAATCACTCAACAACAAGCGTGAAACCTTCAATGATGAGCTGTATGGCAAAGATATATATCAGACACAGAGATAGTTATATTGCAAAGTAAAAATCCTTTTAAATGACATTAAGGTGAAATACAGTAATTTGTTTTTCATTTTTAGTTGACAGTCATTGCATCGTCCATGTCTGTATTTATAATATGCCATTCCAGTCTACTTAATGGTAACGGAAATAAATCTAAAATTCTAAAGATTTTAATCGTGAATTGTAATCAAACTAAAAAAAAAAATCTGTATTTTCTTTACACTGTATTTTTTTTGCACTTATTTTTTCTTGTAATGATCACTTGGAATTTTGCTGGAGCTTTTTCACACCAACCAGAAGTGGGTCAGCGACATGAAAATTCATAGAAAACGGATAGCAAACACGTTTTTTTAAAATTGTCTCATCTATGCCTCAGTTCGATATCTTTAATGTTTGGAATAATGTGGAATTACGTTTTTCACCGAAAGCAATACATTTGCTGCATATGTTCAACTACAACACACACATGACTGCGTGTCTCGCACTTTCCTGAATGCTAGCACATGGTGAACACCTCGAATTTTACCTCCAGCTTCCAGGTTTCCGAAAAATCCTGATGTTTCGTTGGATGGGCTATTGCTACATGATATTGAGGCACTTGTGCCACAAGCATTGAATGCTGACACAAATATTTTTATTGGAATGTGATTAATGTTGATGGCGTTTATATTTGATGCGATAAATGACAAATAAAAATGGATGTAAAGGGTTTGCTGCTGCTTACTCATATTAAAAGAGGCAAAATGAAACCTCAGGACTTTCATCCCAGTAAACCCACCAAATGTAAAAGTCAATAAATATACAAGACATTAAGCAAAAGAACAGTTACAAAACAGTTATATATAAAAAAAAAATCATAGCGCAGCCTTTATTTAGTTATTTGTTTTTAAAAATTCAGCCAGTAATCCATGGGAGCAAAGTATCGACGACGCTTGCATGTCGTCCCTCCGGACACAAATCTGCTGCTCCATCTGTAATCCTAACTTGCACAAATTATTAAAAAAATCTACAGTCCAATAATCTGAATTTTAGGCCTAAAAATATGTTGAATACAATTTAGACAGGAATTAAACATTGAATTGGGTTATGAAGTCAATGTTACTTTTATAGAGTTGCAAAAGTCTCGCTTTTAAATCTGTGTTTGAGAATTGTTTTTTTTTTAATTAATCACAGTGTAAGAAATCTACAGAACGAAATCCGCATGGAACCAATAATTACCAACCACTAACTGCAAACAAGCCTGGCCAGAATTACCGGAGCACACCCAGTTAGCGTGTTGCGGTGTGGTATCTGGGGTAACCTGATGTCTCCTCTCATCAAAAAACAAACTAAACAACAACAAAAAAGCAATGAGCTGAATGATCCCATTGAGTATGAATAAATTAATTTACTTTGCTAGTAATTTTAGTTTTCCTTTATATCTTTCATACGTTTTTGCCAGTATGGACTTGAAATAGGCCTACGACTTGAATTGCATTCAGAATGGTCTTAAAAAGGTCTTAAAAAGTCTTAAATTAAACTTGTTGAAACCTGCCGAAACCCTGTTATAAATTGTATATTCTCCAGAAATTAACCCAAGAATGGTTGCTTTGTGTCTAATGGAAACTATGGTTTCCGAAGTCTGCAGTTGTTGTCCCTGCGATACGTGTAATGGAAGCAGCACAGCACGTTATCAGCTGCATACGGCCGAAAGAATGCACTAATGTGGACAAAGGACTATTGTAATAGAAATATTTATTGTATGAGGAACACAGGTGAGGAGAAAAGCAAAACACAATTTATTTTTTATTTATATAGGCTGGTTTTAGGCAGATTGCAAACAGTTGGATCAATGCATTTCTTTGTAGGCGTGGGTATAAAGATACGGGAAAAATCGATTCAGTTATGTATTGCGAATAGATTCATGTATCACCACATTAACTCTGAAATCAATATTTTATTAATTTATAATTTATATGCATTTGGATTCGAAGGTTGCAGTACATTGCAGTTCCTCTATAATCCTACAGGTGGCGTGCTCTGAACTATTCTCACATTGACAGGCAGCACAGCATTCAGTGTAGTTGGAATATTTCTAGCTTATAGCAATAATAGGAATGGAGCTGTTAAATAAAACTTTAACGGTATTACTCTTTTAAAAATTCTAAAAAAGAAAAAAAAAACGGAAATATCATAGAATTGAATCAGGATATTCATAGAATCGCAATACTTACAAAATGACAATACATATCAAATCGGCACCTAGTTATTGTGATAATATCGTATCGGGAGGTGATTCCCATCCCTACTGTTAATAACATATTGTCTTCATTCGGATTCAGTGGTAGATGGCTGTGTGAAATGATTAATAAGGTATTTATTGATATCAGCCGCATTCATTTGCTTTACAGTGTGATTAAAGTCATAAGATGATCTTTAGTAAAATTTAAATAATGTGAGAATTAAGGAATTGGGTTAAAACCATCTTTATGCTTTTGTGGGTTGAATTCTATTTCTACATCAGGTTAGCAATATCAACAAGAAAAAATCAAGGCGTCAAAAATATCGAGGCATTACTGAGTTTATAAGTTAATAAACAAAGTAAACTTTTAAACATACTTGTGGATTGAATCATTCTATATTCAGCAGGAATAGACAGGACAGATATGTAGGTATATATAAAATGCAGTTCATTTACCATATCAGATATTAGAAAGCTCTCCCTTTGTCACCAGTCTCTGTGAGGCCTTTATGAAGGCCTTTTTTTGTCTTACTCGTCTTGAGAAACAAAAATTTCTCACAACTAGATCAAACATCAGCCCCCTTCCCTTGACTACCTGACATGACTGCAGGTGTGGGAACTGAGAATGCTGGTAAATGGAGCTGGGCCAAGTGTTCCACCACGGTGGGAGACGGCATGAACACGAAACCCTGCAAAGTGAAGTCGTCTGTACAAATAGCCCTGAGGGATTTCTCTCCTGATTGTGTAGAGCAGTGCTTCCCAGTCCGCTCCTCCCAGCTCCTGGGGGAGCAAAAACATGGACCGTCTGGAGGTCTCCAAGGACCGGGCTGAGAATCAGTGACCTACAGATTACCTTACATCACCACAGTGCTGTGACCAGCATGTAAAATGTAGTAACCTCTTAGTTTTGACTTGTGACTTTGACTGATCTCACCAATGTTAGTAGCTGCTTTTATTCACCTGGGGCACCCAGGAAGGAGCTAAGAGACAGCAAAAACGTGAACTGTCAGTGGGTCCCCGAGGAGCGGGTTGGGTAACTCAGCTGAATCAGAGTAAGAGGCGATGCATAGTGCCGGCTCCGTCTTTTGGCTAAACAGAGAAAATTCTTTAAGATGCTCAATTTCCCATCATTTATATTTTAGAAACTTACTGTCACATACGACCCTAGATAACCTGCTATGGTAGATGAATGGATTCATGAATGGATGGTTTTAACTATTATTAGCAGCCTAGTCAAACTGTAGGATAATTATGATATCATGCAGTAGTTTGAAATGTAATCCACTGTACCACCATTTCGTGGCTGTATATCTTATTTCAGAAAGCTAATTATCACTGAGATGGAGATTTGGAAATCCAGCTTTGTGTTACTGTGTCGCAATAAGACCAGGTACACCGCCCCCGGCCCCCTCCCCCCCGCCCCCCCCCCTCCTGAGCATGGGATGTCATCATACCCTCTGATGTATAAATCTCTTATGGGGCCGACGTTCTCTGATAGCTTTTGGCGACGAACCTGGTCTGAAGCCCGGTTCAGCTGTCGTCCCTTCGGCCTGCTGGCGCTCCCTGGCTGGTGCGCCGTGCGGCACAGAGGAGCAGGATCTATATTTGGAAGCCGGGGAAGCCTCTTTTACGGACCATTGGCGGAGCGGTGTCAGAATTCACTGCAAACTCCTTCAGCCGTCTCGGCGGTAGGAAGGAAGGGTTTGGCCACAAGGCACCGGCATTCCGTCACGTGCCACCGTAAGTGCCAAGTACGCCCTGAGCCCCGCACCGCTGTCCCAGAACGTAAGGGAAGCACGGAGATTAATGGGCAGCCATCTCACCGCGAGCCCTGTCACGTGATGCTCGCTTTCTGTTCCACTATCCTTTTTCATTTAATACCTGTCTGTCTCACACACACAGACACACAGATTAGCTATCTATATCTTTATGGGGAATCTCCACTCATTTCTATGGCAATAACTCTAATCCCAACAATGATAACCTTAACACCTACCCAGCCCTAACCGGGACCATAGGTAACCAAACAAAGTACAAGGCTTTTGGCATTTTTGGTTTTTTGATTTCAGCTACAGATTTTTATGAAAAAAAAAATGTCCCCACAATGGTGAAATAAAAAGTTTTTATCACATTGTGGGGACATTTGGTCCCCACGATGTAGTATGTAAATTACCCACATATGCACACACACACGGATTATGTAATACATACACGCCCAAACACATATATAACAAAAGACGATTTATAAGGGATGTTTAAATGAGTATTTAAACCAGTGCACTCCTGCTGCTAACTGGACTCTGCCTTCTGGGTTGCACAATAGTCTGACATGGCTTTTAATTTTAGTATAATTCCTTCATGTAACATACAGTAATGTGGTGGAAAAAGATGCAAAATAAAGGTATGTGAAGAGTAACATTTTAAGTTGCCTTCAAAAGATGTGTGCTTTTCTTCATCCGTCCTTTTTTGCTTCATCTTGTGTTCTTTTATTTTGATACATTGCTAAAAGGTTGTTATCATGTTATCAAAGGTATGTTTAAAATCAAGAGGCTTGCTAGAGTAAAGTCGGCCTTGCTTTTGAAGTATCTCAATTTATTTACCACCGTCTTCTCTGTGTTCGTTCGTTAGTCTCCAGGGTGTCTCAGGCCTTTAATCTATGGCCCAACTGTTTGTGGAAAAGATTACTCAAAGCATTACTTTCTAATTTCATTTTAAAAGCTTCCAGTTCTTCAAAGGCTTCCAAGTGTCACCTGCAGCAATGGAATTGGATAGTCTGATTAAAGAATGCAAGCTTAAGAAATGCTTTTTACGGTTATGATGTAACATGTACTACTTTGAACTGTAAAAATATTGGTCTAATGGATTCAGTGTTGCGGTGGAATTCTCAGAACTCTCAATTCTTTTTAAAAATGCGAGCAACTAAGTAACCAGCTGGAATTTATTTGTTCCTTAATAAGGCTACCTTGACATACCTGTAAGATCATAACCTTCAGATCTGCAAGATCTGTAAATATATCTCTCACCGACATGCGTGTGCTTTATCCTGTTCTTTCAATAACCTTCTCTTTCTTTTGTCTTGCAAACTAAGCACATTTATTGGCAGAAAACGCAGACTCTGCATCTTGAGCACTGCAGGTTCTAACACAAATAGTTAAATGTGGGCTGGTAATGCATGTAAAGTACCAGACCTGCCAGCAAACATTCTGGGTGGCGTTCGATGCAGTAACATCGACTGTTCTAGGTTCCCTTATGAAAATTCACTGTGGTTTCCCATGGTTTTTATGCAGTAACCATAGTTTTACTATGGTACCTCATGGTACTTTGGTACAACCCAGAGTACTACCACGGTTTATCCATAGCACTTCATGGTAAAACAAAAACCATGGTTTATGACCAAGATTATACTAGGGTTTAACTGTAGCGAAACCATGATAAAACCATAGCCATGATTTCCATAGTTACCCAAAAAAACATGAAAAACGGCAAACCATTGTAAACCATGGTTATTTAATCATAGTAAAACCATGGCTAATTTTCGTAAGGGTTGCCCATCTCTACCTGGCTGTGCGTGGTTCCGCCGGAACCTTTGCCCGTGACCAGATGGTTGCCCATTCAGATCTCGGGGCTGACTGTGATTTCGTTGTCTGGCCTTTGAGCGAAGCTCTTAGCTCAAATTGCTAACTCCAGATGTCACTTTGGGCCGAAGCGTCTACTTAATAAATAAACGTTGCTGCCACAAAAAGTTCACCATACCTCCAACTGGTAACACAGATTTTCCTCAGTGCAATATATTGTAAATGTCCAAATTAGACATATTTTGAGTGGCGAATTGATTTTAAAAGGTGTAAAATACAATTTTAAATGATTTTGGCAGATCCGTTTGTTTAAATAGATGGTTTTCTGCCAGTTTTGAAATTTGCACCATCCTGCTAAGATTTGCAGCAAAAGGGCTGATTATAGTTTATAGTACAATAATATAACAAATGGTAAATTAATCACAGACTGCTGAATGTGCTCGAATGGGGTATTTGCCAGCCTCGCTTTGCTTGATTTCTGTGGATATCAGTGAAATCACAAAACACAACAGGCCCAGTTCTTCGGATTGCTAACCAGCTCTGTTCCAAAACAATGGAAATCAGACTCATGAAATGACTGCACATTAATATAAATGCTTATTGTGCAGGGAACTCCTGCTTTTTGCATTTGAAGGGAGAGGAGAGTCGAGCTGGTGTACAGTATGTGTGTAAGTGAGCTTCAGCATGGATATCGGCACAATGGCATTAAAGGAGAACGTCTCCTCATCCTTTCCGTTTCCTAATCTTCAATTCTCCATAAATTTTAGCTCCATGAAAAAAATATAAGCATATGAGATGCTTACTGCTATTGTAATGGTATTGTGAAATCCTTCTTAACGCAATCACAAATGTTAAATAAAGACTTTCGGTTGAGAGGCACAAAACACATAATTGTGTCATTTTGGCAGGCATGTCTTTTCAAGCACCTTTCTGTACGTCGCCATCTACTTTTCCAGTGCATTCACACCTCGGCCCGACGCTGAGTGCAAACAAACGTGCAGACTGAGGAATCAGACAGCTGAGCTGTTTCATAATGCTTTGGATTTGATGTGAGCTCAGAAAATTGCACTAGGAAAAATCGTGTGTTTTCATCCTGGCTGATCAGGATGGGGGGGGGGGGGGCAGAACTCACCGGTAGTGTTGCAATGCTACTGTCTGCTGTATTTCTACATGCAGCCATGCTCTTGTTCTAAAGTGGCTTGAGTCTCGGACGTACTGCAATAAATAGAAGTGTGCAGACAGCAGGAGTGCGGCTGGAATTGTTCAAGCAGGCCATGTGGTCATGTTAGCTGCTGCCTTACCTGTCGTCCCGTCCGGCTTATCCAGCCCCCCCCGGAGTGCCTGCAGCAAGGCAATAGCTGTTCTGTCAACTGATTTTAATGCTCCTGCAGAGGATGGTGTATCCCCCCCCATCCCAGGTTTAAAAAAACCACCACCGGTTTCCGGGAAATATGAATGAGGAAAGATCGTACGTGCTCAGCCTTCGCAGTTTACTCACAGCAGTCGACTGGGATATTTGAGTGATCTGAATGCAAGACACGGTTCTATTTGGGGTTGATAATGAACCCATTTGTCTTCATAGCTCCTGAAATGAGCTATTCGGTGCTGATTTCCTAATTCCACTAACAGGAACCCAAAAGGACAATTGAGGTTCTAAAGCATGTTTATTGGCTGCACTGCCCCATCGTTCATCTTTATCAAGCGATCTTCCATGGTCGACAAATGTTCCTGGGATTACAGAGAAGGTACACGTCTGCCTTGTCAGATGTTCGCTTTCGTTGCTGTGCTTCTCTTCAGCGCGTAATTAAGGGTAATGTCTAATTTGGGAAATGCGCTGTGGTACATTGAGCTGAGTGATTCCCCTCGAAGATCTGAGCAGATTACTGAGTAATACTCAAGCAGAAACTCAGGCACAGTAAATCAGGGCCATAATCAAATGCGGGAACTTTATCCTCAAAGGACAGCTCTGTTAGACTAAGAACCACAGTAGCATTTTACACAATTAGCCAACCACAGAAACAGACAGAGTGGGACCCTTTTCTTTATGGAGGCCGTGACGCATCACAGAATCTCTATTGGGCAATATTTTTGATCGGTAGGGCTGCATTTGGGCATTGTTTTGAAATCACTTTTTCTGTCCATCGATCTTCCAACCACTTTTTCTGGACAGGGTTGTGGGGGGGGGGGTGGCATTTGGAACCTTTCCAGGCAGCAAAGGACATATGCTGGGTTACATTTCAGCAAAGCAGGGGCACGCCCAGAGATGGATAGTCTTTTAAATGGTATACAGTACAAATCCAGAACATGCAGCATGCAGAGGAAACCCATGACAGGGAGGGAAGGGCCATTCAAACCCTAACCCTGAAGTGGTGAGGAAATGGTACGAGCCACCATGTCAACCTGCAGTGGTGAGGAAATGGTACGAGCCACCATGCCAACCCATGTTTCTATCATTAATAATATTATGATCAGTCCTGGACACATTGTACATCTGGAAAGTGTATCTTTTATAAATTAATCAGCATGCAGCCTAAATTTGATTGTTCCCAATACTGTCAAACTAGCAGAAGCTGTCAATATTTACTGAGCCACAACTGACAATACTTCTGGCAATAATTTATGTATGTTTATTTATGTAAGCTACTGCACCATGATAAGCCAGGGACATCAATAATCAGTAAAACTTTACTTGAGGGGCCACAAGTAACTTAGTAACTCAGTCACTACTCAAGTACAAATCATGACCAAATATAGTAACTGCATGAAGTACGTGAACCGTTATGACTGATCAGAATCAGCATCAGCTTTATTGGCCAATTTTGTTTACACATATTTTTTTACTACTACTGCCACACAGTTTTTACCCATTTCACCTGTCTTATTACCACAAATAATGCTATTTATCCAACCTTTGTCCAGAGGCTGTTAAGGAAGGCCTATGTTGTTTTTTTTTTTTTAAAGGAGGCACACATCTGATTGAAATGGGGAAAAAAAAAACATTAGTAGTTTTTTTATGGCAGCTCTTTTGAAGGAGCTGGTGTTACTACAGACATCTGGTGTGTATCAGACAGGAGGAAACCTCTTGCCACGGCCTCTAATGGTTATGAACTAGGCTTTCCAATACAATTCTTCACTGCTTACAAAACAGGCCTCGGCCTCGTCCAGGAAATGCATCTGCGTGCAGTCCACGCTTCCAAGCCGCGGTCGGGCTGTATCTGCAGCAAGACGGTAATCTTGGGAGATTGCTGGGATCAGAGCCGGTGGAGTCGTCGTGCCATGAAGGATGGTGCATATCCTGCCGGCTTACTAAGATGGCCGGTCTGGCTGCGTTTGCTTCTGTTGCCGTTGGACCTGTACTTAAGCCGCCGTTTATGGCTTCCTACTGTTCGCCTCACAGTTTAATCCCGTTTTCCTGTGGCCGTGCAGCACCGTAGGGAAATTGCGATCTGTGATAGTCACTGACTTGTAGCTCACAGACAATACGTTCTGTTTCACAGCGAACCAAGTAACCGAAGGGTTTTGTCACTGCTATAAATAAGCGCACATCCACAAAGATTCTCTGGAAGAGTCTTATCAGCCTTTGTGCAGCTTTTGTTGCCATTTTTCTTAGGCATTATTTAACCATTTCAAGCTGCAATTTGCACGTCTGCCTCTGAAGCCCCAGTCTGATGAGTCTACATATTTATAAGCAGTGACATGCATGAAGTTGCAACGTGCATGTCACTTTAGTGAATGTGAATGATACCGCGAGTACTGGGTAATCACCGTGTTCATAAAGGATAATTAAGTCAGTGCATTTCTCAGTGATTTGTAAATGTTCTGTTGATGCCTTTCATATATAACATGTATATGATTACATACCAGCATTATGCCACTCACATAAGTATAAATGTCATGGTCACACGACTGTACTGGCGAACAAGAAAATATTACATGAATATTCATGTTACATACAGAATGCATATATAGATTATATTTTGTTCAGCTGAGGGGACTTTTGTTTTGCTTCTTTTGGTCTTTGTACAATAATGCAGCCATGTGTGCTTAACTGGGCAATGAAAGTTAATTCCCTTGTACAAGTGTGCACCAGCGGAATCCCTCCTTGGACTCACACCCACATAATTTTTTTCACAGATTCCTTGTTTCCCCATGAAGGATGTATTTCTCCTATCTGTCCTTGGCCACATACTCATCACTCAGCAGACCTTTCTGAAACACATCTGTAAGAAGCAGCATCCCTTGATCTTAAAGTAATTAGTGCGGGGGAGGAGGGTCAAGCCTGTGGTGGAGGACCAAAGTCTGAAAACTTGTGGGAAAGTCCGCTTTTACTGGAATTGCTGGGTAACAGGCTGGGGCTCTCGATGTTTGGGGCAGTGACAGTGCAGAATGATCTAATGCAGTTTCTGTGGGAAAGGAAGTCGCTATATAGCTATGAAACCCCCTTTGATAAATAGCTGCAGTCCACTGGGTATAAAGTTTCTACAAATACAGGGGTACTGTGCTGACCTTCTGCGTCACGTATTAACAGCAACCGATGTAAGAAAGGCTATAAAACTGGTGCCAGCCTTGTTCACTGGCGCAACTTGCTGGTGCAATTATTTACATTAAGTTAAACTGCTAATTCTGTACCGTGGTCAAGAATTTAAGGAATTTAGCTCTCAGCAAAATAAATAATTCAGGCTGCCATCCTTGAATTGTGGATGATGCTGTCTCAAGTCCTGCAAGTCTGGATGCGCATTAATGCGGAGTGTGGCATCGAAGCTGCCCCTTGAGAACATTAAGAACATGAACCCTCCGAAGGCCTGGCTGTCTCAGAGGCCAATGAGCCACCTAGCCACCTCTTCCACTTGCGCAGATGGATGCACTTTTTAGGCAGATGGGACACAAACAAACGGAGCGAATCATCGATTATGACAGCAGACTTGGAGGTAAAGGGCATTCCATTGGCCAGACGGAACCAGCCACTACGCAGCCGAGAAGTGTTTTCTGTGTGCAGTCTGAAGGAAGACTATCAAACGGAGAACAGGACACGTCAAGGGGAGGGATGCTGACACACAGGATATAAAGCAAGTAAAAATTAAATAAATAAAGGCGAGAACAGACAGTACTGCTTCCCAGAGGACCTGCAGTGCTGCTTGCTGTTGTCCCAGTGACCAGTTTGAGCTGGATCTGCACACTGCATCCATTCAGGCCAGCGCGATTGGTTCTCCTGCTCTCCGGTCGTGCCTCCTAATTACTCAGCATCACTAATTAGATTTTTACACCGAATGATTACGGCTCATTGTCTCATTGTTCCCCTGCATATAATGAATCACAAGACTGCCGTTATAAATAGAACATATTCTTAATTACTGATCGGCCGCAGGAACTGGGCTGAAAGGAAGAGTGGAATTTGTGTGACCCTCCAGGGCCTGAATGTGTCAACTTGGGAAAGGGCAGGGAAAAGGGCTGGGGGGGGTGACCCATCTTATTTGACAGAGGCCAAGAGAACAAACATGCAATGAGGCAAATGGTAAAATGCAGTCTAGTTCTGTGTAGTGAAAATCAGTATCCATTCTATATCAAAAGACCAGTAAAGTTTTAGAGACATCATTGGTGACTAGTAGCCAGTGATGGGAAAGCAAGATACTTAAAATGGGAAAGCAGTGAAAGCTTAAATTTTTCTAAACTGGATTAACCCAGACACTGATTGGATGTTGTAATGGGACCCTCATACCGATTATTCCTAGTTGGGTGTCAGAATCCTGCTCTGTCATATCCTTGCCTGGCCAGCAGGTGTTGCTGGTCACCCCTCGCCTAGTGTTTGAGTCTTTTGAGATTTGTCAATTGACGCTTACCCGCTTCTTGTTGCTCCTAATCTTTAGTGTTTGTTTGATTGTAATGGCTCACACCTGTTCCCTTTTGCCCTTGTGTGTATATGTATGCCTGCCCTTGCTATGTTCCCTTGTGGTCACTGTGTTTGCTTCCTGCCTGTTCTCTAATGTTAGTCTTGTCGTAATTGTTTATAGGTGTTTTGCTTGTGTTCTCTCTGTTTGTCCTCTTATAGTTTTAGCCTGTACATATCCCTGCGTAGCCTACCTGCCTTTGTTTTGCCCCAGCATGGTCATTTTGTTCCATGTCTAGTCTGTTTAATGTCTAATCAAGTTCCCTGATTGTCAGTACAGTAATCCACATTGTGGATCATCCCTTCACCATGCCTGGCCATAACAGTTAGCTTCTTTTTTCTTACTATTGTATCCTAGTATGATTTCTAAATGAACTATTTTCCATCACATCCATTTGAGCCTTGATGGCCTTCAGAGGTACCCAGCACCATTAAGTGCTGCTGCAGGATCATCTGTGATCATCTCAGCTTCTTCATTCTCAATCTGCGTGACCGGGTCAGACACTGGGTGCATGGCTCTAACATTTAATCATGGGCACTTTAACAGCTTGTTGCCTCTAAATTTATGCGGATGGAGATAGATGTGGATTCGCACCATAAATAATAAGAAAGAAAATGGGGGGTGAGTCAGCCAGTTCCCAGCCATTATTATGGTTCACAACATTCCTTACCGGAATACTATTCCCAAGGCGTTTAATCTTTGAACTTCCTCAATGTAAGGACATTCATTTCATTTGATCAGACTGAGTTGACTTTTCAAGAAATATTGTTACAATCTCAGTTTCCATCATATTTGAACATCTGGCGGAGAAAGTCAAAGAACAAGACCATTAGTCATCACCTTATCTTCTCATCAGTCTACGGAGTGCTGTCCACATGGTTCCAGAAAATTTGACCGCCAGTGTAAAGCAAATGTAAAATTCGGCTTTGTTGTATAATAAATAACTGTAATCAAATCCCTATTGTCTATGAAATGGTCGTCGTGTCATATTAACCACTGTGAGCGAATGCGAGAAAGCGGCCCATGGTCCATTCCTTTGGGATGAGTCACACTGCACACTGCACCGCAGTGCTGAAGGGGGCATGTTGCTGATGAGGTGCTCAGTGGCTCGATCCTGTTCCCACCACAATCCACAAAGCGTTTGTTTTCATTTTTATTCTTTTGTGGTGTTGAAAAAGACTGCCGTGTGTAACTTTATGAGCATTGATCAGTCTGCTTAATAGAATGCCATCTGAAGGGTAAAAAATGTTGTTGTTTTTTTTCAAATATATGTTGAAAAATTGCAATGAAGTGTATTTAAGTATCCGTATCATTGGAATTTTGAGTAATTCATATCCAATCATACGCTTAAACATATAACCAGGATGTTATGTAGCAGTTTTTATAGTATTTAATCATTAATTGTGTGTAGTCTGCTTTGATTTCTGTCATGTACTCTGAAATCGCTCGAAGTTATGCCTTTATAGTCCTTGTCCAATTGAATTGAATACCCATGAGCCTGATGGTCACTGTTGATAAAAGCGATTTGTCCCACAGATGCTAATCTTCAGTACCGTCCAGTGGCCAGCAGGCATTACTACACGCTACCCGCCAACAGCATCGAGCGCCGGGTGTTGCCTCCGCCGCTCAGCTTCAGCATCGAGCCGCCCCGATTCCACCCGCACGCCAAGGGCAAGAACATCCGGCTGGACTCGCAGCTGCGGCGGGCAGCACGCAAGAGCAGCTTCTGCAATGGCGTCACCTTTAGCCAGCGGCCGGTGCGGCTCTACGAGAAGGTGCGCCTGCGTCTGTCCGGCGTGCACAGCGGCTGGAGCGGCGCGCTGCGCTTCGGCTTCACCAGCCTGGACCCTGGCGAGCTGCCCGCCGCCGACATCCCCAAGTACGCCTGCCCGGACCTGGTGACGCGGCCCGGCTACTGGGCCAAGGCGCTGCCCGAGAGGCTGGCGCTCAGGGACAACGTGTTGGCCTTTTGGGCCGACCGGCACGGCAGGGTCTTCTACAGCATCAACGAGGGCGAGCCCGTGCTCTTCCACTGCGGCCTGAACGTCGGCTCCCCGCTCTGGGCCATCATCGACATCTACGGCATCACGCAGGAGGTCACGCTGCTCGGTGAGTCATCCGAATCCACCACGAAGTAACGGGCGAATTAATGCTATGGCGGGGGCATTGGGGTCAGCTATATCGGCAACTCCCAAGTGGCCATTCTGATGCCAGTTTAGGGTCCCCAGATAAGGTAATCCATCCCATGTGAACCTTGTGGCTTTGAATCACCAGGGATATGAAGGGACGATGGCATCCAGGCAGGTTATTAAAGGTTTTGAAGTTGAAGTACAAAGCCAGACCAAGGTTTTGTTTGAACCAGCCGGTTGAGTACTCTGTGACGGTGACTCTTTATACTCAACTGGTTGGTTGAAACAAAGTCTTGGTCTGGATTTGTACTTCCTGGACCTGAACTTTCCACCTGTGTTTGTGTGGCATTAATTGGGAGCTTGGACTTTATCATTCAGGCTGCGGTAGCGGGCAGCTTATGGAATGTGTTACAACTTAGCCCAGAATAGCAGCTGAGGTCAGCATGGGGGTTAAGCGGATGGGGGGGTGGGGGGTCACTATCTCGTCCTCTCTGGGCTGTGGGTCTCAGGCCGGGGCTTCAAGAGGCCAGAGCCTAAGAATATGCAGTGATATTCCCACCTGGGAATCGGGGAAGGGGCCTCCCTCAGCGCCGCCGCATTGTTTTGCTCCATCTGGCAGAAGGCCTGACCATGTTTGGTAAAGCCTGCGGCAGATCCTGCTGCCGCTGCCGGCGCGTTCAGACGCCGGCTGTGCGGGGGCCCCGCGGGTCGGGGCACTCGGCACATTGCTGCCTTTTTAGCATGCATTGTAAAGCTTCCCTTTGAAACAGATCGCAGAGGCTTCGCCACAGAAATAGGGATGACGGTGGGATACTTACCTGCTAATTACATGTAAAGATACGCGGGTCGTGAAATTGGCTAAAATCAACTGGACAGAAACCATTTTACCCTGAACCTTTTAAAATAATGACGTGATGATGATGGCGATGATGATGATCTTTAATAACCCTGCCTTTGCTGTGTGCTTTGCTGTACCTGGTTCTGTTTTCATTATGTGAGAAGCTTCTCTTTTTCTCTTCTAATTTAATTCAGTTTTTGAGTAAACGCAGACAGTGATGTGTAGTTTGTCCAGTGGTGTTACCAGGATGCCAGGCTGGAGTGGGCATTTGGGTTTGTTCTGTAGCCACCCCAGTGTTCAATGAAACAGTGGTGCTAAGATTTTCCAGTGTCTGTGAGTGAGAGTGAATACCTGTACCTGTAACTGTACCTTATGACCTATGCTTCCTGGTACCACCTCCCAGTAACGGCAGCCGTGATTGGTGGAAAAGGAAGATGGGTGTGGTTAAGGTGGAATCAAGTTTGAAATACTCAGTGAGATTAAGGTGGCACAGTGACCTGGCTGGTGCTGACGTTGTGACCCCTCCGCAGAGAGCACCTTTGCCGACAGCATGAGCTCGAGCCGCCTCAGTGCCGCTCGCCTCAGCGCCTACCTGCCGCAGAGCAATCACGACTCAGCCAACTACAGCAACAACCAGCTGGAGACCAATCAGGCAGCCGCTGCCAAGATGGCCACCCTGCAGCTTGGCCACTGCAACCAGCTCATCCCGTGCTGCTCACCACCGTCTTCGTCCGCCGTGTCGGCCGGTGGGCCCCGGTCCCCGCGGGGCCCACCCTCCCCACTGGACACCGAGCTGCACTTCCACCCAGTGCGCGGCTCCGACATCATCCTGTCGGCGGACCGCTCCTCGGCCTGCATCCACTTCCTGGACAGCAGTCGGACTCTGGTGTTCAGCGAGCGCCCGCTGCGTGTGGGCGAGACGCTCTTCGTGCAGGCGGGCCACCTGGGCCTGCCCTACTTTGGCGCGCTCCTCTTCGGCGTGACCTCCTGTGACCCCAGCACCCTGCGCCCCAGTGATCTGCCCGCTGACCCTGATGTCCTTCTGGATCGTAAGGAGTACTGGGTGGTGTACCGGGGCATCCCTACGCCCAGCTCAGGTGACGTGCTCAGCTTCACGCTGCTGTCCAATGGGGAGGTTCACCACGGCGTCAACGGCACGGCACGAGGGCGCCTGCTCTGCGTTGACGCCTCTCAGGTCCTGTGGGTCTTCTTCACCCTCCACGGCGCCGTCAACCGCCTGCGCATCCTTGGTATGCATTTTGCACAGCCGGGTTTTGAGTATTCTGAACCTCTTTTTCACGAAATGAACTTAACACTCTGATCTACATCTGTCATGTTCAGGGACGGTGCAGTCCAGTGCCATCTCTAGCTCCCCATCGAGCTCACCCGGCGGAACCCCAGATGACAGCGACTCGGACCTGGCATTCAGTGTGAACCGGTCCTCGTCAGCTTCAGAATCCTCACTGGGTAAGTACTGTGCATCCAATCAGGTATCCAGTACTAGGTACCAGTCGCTGGTAAAGTAACTGTGCCTGTCTATGTGCTGTGCTGTCACACATAGACACACACCCACACCATGCATGTTTGTATTCATATCTTTGTAGAAACTCATTATTCATTTCTATGGGAGAAACCCTAATCTCAACAATGACAACCTTAACCCCTACCCAGCCTTAACCCTACCAGGGCACACTCACACACCAGTCACTTGCCCATATACACCTACGGGCAATTTGACAACTGCAAATAACCTCAGCATGTGTTCGGACTGGGTGGGAGATCAGATTAACCAGAAGAAACCCCACAATGACACAGGGAGAACATGCAAATGCCAATCAGGTATCCAGTGCGGGGTACCAGCTGTTGATGATCCAGAGTAACTGTACCTGTTCATGTGCTTATGGCTGGATTATGCACCAAGGCCCTCGGCTGGAGAGGCCATCAGAGCACTAGTGGCTGCGAGTTGCAGCATTTATAGTGCAAGATAAACACTGCAGCCTTCACATACAACGCAGGTTCACCTCTAGGGCTCCTCTTCATATAGACTAGAGCAAAAGAGACCACCCAGGGCCCTCTGTATATAGAGTAAGAGAGACCACCAAGGGCCCTCTGTATATAGAGCAAGAGAGACCACCTGGTCCCCAGGGCCTTCTACATATAGAGCAAGAAAGACCACCCAGGGCCATCTATATATAGAGTAAGAGAGACCACCCAGGGTTCTCTGTATATAGTGTAAGAGAGAGCACCTGGTACCCAGGGCCCTCTGTATATAGAGCAAGAGAGACCACCACCACCCAGGGCCCTTTGAATACAGAGCCAGAGAGACCACCCGGTCCCCAGGGCCCTCTGCATATACAGCAAGAGAGACCACCCAGGGCCCTCTGCCTATAGAGAAAGAGAGACAGCCCAGGGCCCTTTGAAATATAGGGCCATCAGCATACATACTGTATCTCAATTAACTACCAGGGCCTCCCAGAACCCTCTGCATATACAGCACAAGTTGAGCCCCACCAGGTTGCCTGGGCCCCTCAGTGTATACAGTGAGCATTGACCAGCACCAGGGCCCTCTGTATCTATAGTAAGAGTTGACCCCCTGGGCATATACAGCACAAGTTAACCACAAGGGCCCCCAACCTATAGGGTGCAAGCTGATTACCAGGGCTTATCCACCCCATGCTAGAGTATGTAAGATGCAAAAAGCTCACTCTTAAGCGTGAGAGCAGCCCCCACAATTTGCCGTTTGCCTCACACGCCTTCCTCTGTCTTCTGCCCCCCCCAGTGACAGCCCCCAGTTCGCCTCTGAGCCCCCCCTTGTCGCCGGCCTTCTCCCCACTGGAGCTGCCCCTGACCAGCAGGAATGGCGAGTGCACCGTGTGCTTCGATCAGGAGGTGGACACCGTCATTTACACCTGCGGACACATGTGCCTCTGCAACGACTGCGGCCTGAAGCTGAAGAAGCAGATCAATGCCTGCTGCCCCATCTGTCGCAGGCCCATCAAGGACGTCATCAAGACGTACCGGCCGTGAGGGCGACTCGGGCCATGCGGACAACTCTGGTCATATGTGGCCCAAGCGCGGCTTGACCGCGGGCTCCTTTCGTGGCTGAACATGAACTCCTCTGGCCTTCTCCTCCCCCTGTGTCTCTTCTCTCTGTCGGTAACCTTACAGAAATGTTACACACAACCAAATTGGAGGGTCAGGGGTCTTTATCGCTACCTGTCTTTTTATCGGAAACCTGCCAGTGCCTTTGACAGTCTGGTGAAAAAATGTCTATTTTGTTCTTGCACATAATACATGTTCGACAATCATGATTGCTATATTTTTACAAGAAAAGGTGAAAAGAGTCGGTGGTACTTTTGACACTCAAAAATGCGCAAAAGTTTATTTTTAACCAAATGAGAAGGAAGATGTGCTAATTTCACATAAGCCCAGACATGTTAATGAGGAAGAGAATAAGGAAAGTGCTGCTGGATGGGGGGTAAAATCCGTGTCCCTGGAACAGGCAGATGAAACAGATAGATGGGAGGAATAGTGAGGGACGAGTGAAGAAGATCACCTGCATACCGCTGTGTGTTTGGCCAGCCAGCCTCATATATGCGAGGAAAGTGTCACTCTGAGGTATTTCTGTCGGCGAATGTTGGACATAGTTAATATTCCTGCATTGTTAGAGAAAACATAGTATGCAAATTTAGGAAGCCAAATATGTAAAATGCAGCAAAATACTGTGATTTGAAGTTGAAGTGTACAGGGAAATATTCTAAATATTTTTTGGTGGGCATACATTGCATTTGATAAAGGTTTAAGCAAAAGCTGATGGACCTTTATGATTTGTGGAGGTAAATTGGGGAAAGACAATTCCTCCAGACTGTCCACACAACCATGTGTACTGTTAAAAGCATGATGGAGGCAAATTCTTCATCACCAGACCTGTATTTGATTCAGGGCTACATATACAGCCAAGGTTTCTTGTGTTCTTAGCAATCGTGTACATGGAGCAGAAAGGAAATTCTCAGCTACCAACAAATCGCCATTCACCACTTAGCAATCGTGTACGCGGGGCAGAAAGGAAATTCTCAGCTACCAGCAAATCGCCGTTCACCACAAAGCCGATGCAGTAAACGCTTTTGATATCGGCAGGAACAGACACAGAAAACTCTTTTGACATTACACAGAATACACTGTCCATGTCTCAATATGTTTCTTCTGTCATGCTTTGCATTTTGTAAGCAAAATGTGGTTTTCAGCAAGTTCCTTTACTGATACACTATATTCATAGCGTATAAGATAGTTTTCAGTACCCGGCTGTCGTTAATTCATCAAACTATGTTAAAATAATTCAGAATTAGAGTATCTGTAGATAAACAGAATGTAGTTTTTTTTAATGAATGGAGAAGTAATTTATTTCTCAAACACTTTTAGCAGTGTATTTACAGGGGTTTTTTTTGTTGTCTGCTAAACATATTTCTGCTGGTAAATTTGACATAATGGTCGCTGTTCCCAGCTGGCTTACGTGAGAGTATCTCACATTGCAGAAATGTTTTGGGGCTCACAAATAACATTACACAGATCTCCTTCAATAAACCCTGTTCCTGTTTTGTAGCCATCATGGTGGGACTTGTTTTTAGTGTCACCCAGTTGCTGTCCACCCTGAAGAGTGTGAGAGTTAAGATGACGGGCTGCTTTCGCAGGCCACGCTTCGGTCCTGAGTGGAAAACTCTGCCTATAATGTCTCCCCAGCAGAATCGGGAGAGTAAATCCTTACAGTGCCTTATGCAAGCCTTTGCACTACTTCCTGGAGAAATTACGTCAGGCGCAAATATTTCACGAATCACTAAAAGTACTTTGGCATTACCCGAGGGCCGTGCTACACCATATGCAAGGAATGGGTATAAAGCATCATACACTGAAATATCAGTCGATAGAAATGACATGAACTCATGTTTGTTTTACTGGAACCCAGTGTGTAGTACTTTAGTCACCCAGCTGCTGGCAGAATTACACACTTCATTGTTTGACAGACTGGAAAGTCTCTGGTTTGCAGTAGGACCCAATCAAAATGGTGAAGTAGGAGTATTAACTCAGTATGCTCTGTAGGAATTCAGATCAATATCCTCTGAGGAAGCTATAGAAGAGGACTATAGGCTCATTTTGAAGCTTTTTTTGTGCGCAGAGCAACATCACCGCAAATCAAATAAAGGTTTTCTAGGCAAAATCAAGTGGAACACTAGAGGGCAGCAAAGAGCTACATTAACTGTGTTTGCTTTCCACATCTTAAATACACTATATATTATCTATATCACTTTTCAGACATTTCTCAGCTTTTATATATAAATATATATGTGTGTGTGTGTGTGTGTGTGTGTGTGTGTGTTAGATTAAATCACATATTGTTTTGTTATGCTCTGGTTTGTCTTAGTATGCAGAGAAAGTGTGCAGGTTGTACATTGTGTGTGTGTGTGTGTGTTTGAGGTCATTCATTTGCATGTAATTTTTTTCTTTTAGAACTGTGTTGAGCTGTGTGATATTTTTTGTAATGCATTTAAGATCCTCTTAGAATTGGTGTAGCACAATTAAGTATTTAAAGAACCTTTTTAAAAATTCTAAACTATATAAACATTGTCCATAAAAACAGTATCCAATAACATAAGTCTAATGATGAGAAAAAAAATCCAGAGGTAGTTCATTTAAATTTGGTGTTTTGTTCTTTACTGGAGTGAAAGTATCCTGTACTTGCGTATTAGCCCTCGGACACATGTGTCATTAGCGGTCTAAGTTGTGCCCTTGCCTTATCACTCAGACGTGATGTTCTTCTCGCTAACCGTGACATATGACCAGCTTTGTTTGGTGCCTTCCTGTTTCTCAGATAACTTATGGACCCGACGCAGTTTCGCTTTTAAGTGTGTCAGTGTGTACATGTGCACTAAGAAGTGGGCGTCATTCTATGAACTGAAAATCTGGACATTTTTTTTTGTATTTACAGCACTGCAGGTATTGAGTTGCAGCAGGAATGTTTGTAAGACCTTCATTCTAACGTTCGGAGTCCTTATGAAGACTTTTGTAGTTGCCACAGTTATGTGTCAAAGCTTAATTCTGCCAGAAAGACTCATATGTCGCAGATTCATTTTATAAATAATCATTTGCAAGTGGGTCTAATTGAAGAAGAACAATGACACAGTGATATAGGCAGATATAACACAAAACAACAGTGTCAGGCAAACAAAAGACAGGCTTCTACATTTTTATTATCATAAATACTGCAGAATCATGATGCTCTTCTAAGTCTCTGCTGTTGGTGTGAAGTGACTTCAAGATGCAGCTTTAATGATTATCTTTGTGTAGCAAAGACATGGAATAGGATAAATGACTGAAGGCGTAAGTGACTGAGCCTGCCCTTACACCCCGTCGTTTATCCACGTTCTGAGAAACAATCAGGTAAAAAAAAAAAAAAAACAAGGTATAACATTAAAATGACTGTAAGGGGATTTTCAGAAAACTTTGTAATAAGACGACCCGATGCAGACTTTCTAACGCTCTGCGGCTTTATGACGTGTCTATAAAACGAAACAGCAGCTCAAAGTTCCGCCACCCGAGGGAAAGAAGTCAAGCGATTGTATTTAAAACAAAAAAACTTGTGATTTGTGTTGTGATTTTGTTGCATTTTCCCCTCCATAGTAAATAAAGCGATGCCAGCCTATTTAGTAGTCAGTTATTAAGTATCACTTTGGCAACAATTAAGAGCTGCTGATACAACTTAAGCATGTAAGAACTAACAACAAGCATGCGATTTCATTTCAGTGGGACTTTTATTCTGTTAAATTAAGTAATGCCTTAGTAATACTGGGAGAGAGAATAGTGTCTTTATTGGGAAAATTGGTTATCAATCCTGGGAACACTTTCCTACAGACGTACAGAAATCTTGCAATGAGCATCATGTGAGTTTTACGATATAAATGCACTGAGTCTGGAAACATGCTGCTAAAAATGACATTATAAGCACTGTTATCTAAAATGGGCTCCACTGAAAACAAGCTGTTTTGAAAGAGCTGAACCACATTAAAATGTACTTAAAATATGTATAAACATTTCACTTTGGCGTCTGGAGTAATTCATTGAGAGTAGCGGGGCCTGCAGCATGTCTGGGTAAATTAATTATGTCATCCGCAATTGAGGTCCTGGCAAAAATAAGTCAGATTTACAAAAAAGAATCTTTTGTATGTGAAAGTGACAGCTACGTTACCGTTCTTTGATTTGTGCTTTAATTTCATTCCTGGAAACATTTTTTTGCTTCTGTAATGGAATCATTCTGCACCTGTTCTGAAGCAGAAAAAATTGTTAAAAATGGTGACTCAGTTGAATAAAAGTAGCTACGAACCTGGGGTAAGGAAGTTAATAATTGGTAATAATTGCGTCATATGACACTCAATGACTGAGATCCGTCAGAGTCACAAGTCAAAACTAAAGGGTTGCTACATTTTACATGCTTGTCACTGCACTGTGGTGATGTAAGGTAATCTGTAGGCCACTGATTCTCAGCCTGGTCCTTGGAGACCTCCAGACGGTCCATGTTTTTGCTCCCCCCAGCTTGCTGCCAGGACTGTCTGGGGGTTCTTGGTGACCGGGTTGGGAAATGCTGCTCTAGGGTAACCCCTCCCCACTCACACACCCAGAAAGTGCACATACCGTACCTGTCTATTTCTCTGCTCTGTATCTCGGAATACAGCCATAATGTTAATCATTGTTTCTTCCTGTGGCAGTACAGAACAGATTGTCCTACATTTTCGGCAATGCCAAACTGATTTAACTTTTCAAAATGAAAGTTGACAACGGTATCAAGTTACTGGAAGGAAGTTCTAGAAGGAAGAACTGAAGCTTTTAACACAAAATGACCATCAATTCAAAACTTATATTTGTATTTGATAAAACATTTATAAAAACACTGGCCCTAGATCGTCGCTGGTCCACTCAGCAGAGTCTTTGCTTCTGACGAGCTCATCTGTGCCAGATTTCACGAACAGATAAAACTGATATTCAAGCCATCAAAGTAATAACCGGAAGGTGAACAAAGCAGTGCAGCACCGTCGCAGGAAGAGCAGCTCCTGAAATACAAACACACATGCAGAGCATATGCCTGTTACGGATGCAATAGCGTCTGTTTTGTAACAGAATGATTCCAGACACTTAACTGAGGCACCTTAATGCTGGTCGTTCAGGACTGAGGCCACTGCTCCATCACCAGAGACGCCCTGGGATGCAGCTGCCTGGTAGCGTCTACGGTACGCTAAGAAGAATGTGGATGCTTGCATCCGGTGTAACTCGGAGTGCGATCAACAAGGCTTCTGGAACAATATTTATCTGACGGTTAAGAGTAGAGAGACCAGTAATAGCAGGAAGCATTTGGATGAAGTCGTCGTCGCTGAAGGTGTCGGTTGTTGGTTGTGTGAGATTGTATTCCTTCTTTTTCACATCAGAGGAGTTAGACGCTGCACAAAATTCCCGAGAATTGGCATGAGCACCAGAACGTCTGATTGGTTGACGCTGCCCTCCTTTTTTGGGTGGCTCAGTGGGGGGGCATTGTTGCCTCACGTCTCTGTGGCTGGGGGGTTTGAATCTCACCTGGGCTCTTTGCTTGCGGAGTTTGCATGTCCTCGCGCATTGCTGGCTCTCTCTAAAATGCCCATAGCTTGTGATTATGTGTGTGTTATGTGCCCTGCATCCCATACAGGGTTAGGGTGACCCCCTAATCCATGGCAGGGGGGACACTATGAGCTTTTAAAACTGAAAAGCTCCCCTGCTTGGCTAAATAGTTCAACCCTTCTTGTGCTTTTACTGGTTTGAAATCGTTATGCAGCTGCTCCGAAGCAGAAAAATTGTGGTCACTCTGTATAGGTTGTATCTAAGCCATGTGCTCCATGCTGCCCGACATGGGCTCCAGGCCCGTGACCCCCACCAGAAGAAGCGATTAGAAAATGGATGGATGGAAATCATTCAAACCAAAAGCATTCAACGCATAAATCAGATAGGAAGAAGGTCCTCTTTCGTGTTGCTGTGTCTTCTCAGATACTTTTAAAGGGGAAAATGTGGAGCTCTCGCTTGTTGGCTACATCATTTCTTGAAGTCGCTGTTGGAAGAAAAAAAAGCATAAAACGAGATACAAAAAATAAAAAACCTGGAAGGCATAATTGGAATTTTGAGTTGACATGTATAAATTTGAGACCTTATTGTGCTGTCATGACAAGTTGGCCTCGTAAAATAGTTGACTTGAAGATATGGCTTCCAGTACGATTGCAGGAGTCTATCTTCTGTTTAGCTGAACCTGCAATGATATATTTAAAGATTATTTATCATGAAAGAAGCATTATTCAAATCAGTAAGTCTAATAATTCTTCTGCTGTGGTAATTTCAAAAATCTGCAGTAAAGAAAATCAGAGTTGAAATAATCCCAAACAATTCTTTCTCTTGGCCAGTGCATGTCTGTGACATCCATAATTAAACTGCATTGTATCACAGAATTAGATTAAAATTCATTAATTGTTTTTAAAATTCACTATTCTTTTGATCCTGCACCATTTCAAAGATTTTCTCAAGCACAGTTTACATGATTGTCCATTCTACTAACTGAACTACAGGTGTTTGTAAACTCCAAATGAAATTGTCATTAGTTCAGCAAAGGTGCATCCTGGGAGGGACACCATCCCATCACAGGACACATAAACGAAGACATTCAAGCTCTGATTTAGATTTCTTCTCTGCTAGTAAGGTAGGACTCTGTCTTTGATTACTTTCTGTCTTGGACTCTGTCTCTGTTGAAACTGTGTGCTAGTTTCTGTTAATCAGTTTCAGGTAATTAATTAAGTGTAGTTTCGGTCACCCTGAAGGTGTGAATTAGGGGTGGGGCTGACTCAGGTATAATTGAAGGTGATT
>JAODKF010000002.1:9026615-9040336 GCA_026779585.1 Mormyrus proboscirostris
GTAGATTTCTCCAGCTGGGGTTAGGTGGTCTCCTTCTGTAGATTTCACCAACTGCTGGGTCCACTTTGGTAGAGAAGAGTGCTAACCATGCTGCCCCTGGGATCATAATCACACATGCTAAGCCTTACCCATAGAATCATTATGACTTTTGCTGTATGGATGGAGAAGGTGGATTTTGGAGGGATTCTTCAAGACCCCAAAGTATATGACAACTATAATATGAACTACGCTTAATTTTGGGAGTATATTCTTAAAACTGAACAAAATTATTCGTAGGTTATAGTGATCTGTATTGGGGGGGGGGGGGGGGGCATGTTATTTGCTAAATGCCAATGAAGTCGCTGGCTGAAAAGGCTAGATGATGTATTCTGATCTAGCTAGGAAAATTAAGTGTATTAGATAAGAAAAAAAGTAAATACAGAAAACTTAAAATAGAAACCACGGAAAATGAGTAAACAAGCAAGGTGAGCATGCATCTAAGTGAACAACTCGTGTAAGTACAACAAGCCACGAGCTTTTAAAACACAATGCAATATACAACAGTGCAGTTTACCCAAGTAATGCAGCAGTTTTATATGCAGTGCAAGTTAAACGCAAAAAAGATCAGTCAGCGATGCCTGGAAGGCTTTCTCTTTCTCATACACGAGTGACTGGTATTGAGATGGGAGAAGATCCCGCGTCATGAATACTGGGAAAATGAAGGAGAGTGTGGTACATCCTTTTTATTCTAACAACCGTTTATTGACCAGCGCTATAAAGGATCTTTTTTGTCGACGTGACAACCAAGTCCATTATGGGGTTGATTGGCACACATGAAGGTGGTGGTTGTCAAAATATTATTCAGTGTTTTTTTTTTTTTTGGTACTTTTAAATACATCCATACGACTTGTTTCTAAGCTAGGCACACCAGAGTAACTTTTAAAATGTATAAAGACAACAATAATAAACACATCATTATATCATGCCATATTTATTAGTAAACACTAAGAACAGGCTAATTAGTGAACCAACCGTTGATGAATCTGCATGTAACAACTATCCCCGAAGTCGATGTCTCCACCTGCCTCAACCCGTCTTGTCTGATGTTTTTTCTTGCTGTCCTGCTAGTTTGTAGTTGTAACGTTACTAAAAAACACTCTAGAGTCCTTGCTCCTTCCAGAGGTTTTCTAACTTTATTAAGTAATACAAAAAAACCCACATATTACTAAATTGAGCGACATGGTAGTTCAGTGGTTAGCACTGTTGCCTGGGTTTGAGTCTCTGCCAGGGTTCTGTGTCATCGTGGGGGAATCCCCCCCCCCCCCAGTCAAAAAACATGCTGAGGCTAATTGGTGTTACCAAATTGCCCTGTGTGATGGGTGGTGCCCCATCCCGGGTTGTTCCCTGCTTTGTACCCATAGGTTCCAGACCCCCTGTCACCCTGAACAGGATAAGTGCTTTCATGGATAGATGGATTTGTGGGTGGGAGATTTTTCTCCCTGAAAATAACAACTTAATTCCTTATGTTAATCTCAGTTCAGTGGACACAGTTAAGAAAAATATGGGAATTTTTTTAAGACCTTCTATATTTCTAACAGCATTTTCAAAATTTGTGTATTAATTATGTACTTCAGAGGAGTGGTTCTCAAACTGCAGTACTGAGGTATCACTGCATGTAAACATTGCTCATAATCAGGAGCGGCATAGAGCAGAGGGAAGTTAGGAAAATTCCGGGGGCCCCCGAGTGACAACGGCCCTAAAAAATTTGGAACAGAATTCGAATGATCAGGGTTGGGGGCCCAATACAGCATCTTTAGCGGCTCCCCTGGTCATAATGCTGTGTGGTTTCAGTTTACCGTCGTCCTCTCCGTCTCCAGTTTTTTCAGCACTGGTGCAGTGTTGCCATGGATGTGGTATGCAGTGAGAACTGTTTGGAAACCACTGCTCTGGACAGTTCTGGACGGTACACTGATGTTTTAAGATAATAAAATCTTTTTAATTAAATCATTCTCTACAGAGACTGAAGAACGATAACCTGCACCTCCAGCAACACCCACAGTTGACGGCTCTTAACCAGCTGTTTAGGCTCATCCATATAGTTTTTTCACCTTTTCTTTCAACTAAAAAAAAAAAAATGAAGATTTCTGCTTGGTGACACGTGTGGAGAGGTAGGTTGTTGGATGACTCAATATTATAGTTTTTCATAGCATTCTTAATTTAAAATAACGTATATTATTTTTCAGACATGGCCCAGCCTTGACATCAAAGATTTTCAAACATTAAATCAGCAAATACTGGATTGAATGAAAGAGGAGTTCTGCTGTCATTTATAATAACATAGATATTACTTAAAAAAACTGATTTTAGTTATATAACTGGGGATTAATAGTAAAACTAGCCCCATTTGGCCTGGCATCACCACTGTGGACTTCTAGCTATCACTACCTTCACACCATACAAACGTGGTCAGCTACTACCCTCTTTTCACAAGTTCACTCTAAACTGGTTCAGTTTATACTGCCTAATTTCTAAAAATGTTTTCCACTTGTGTCACCAAAATCACATTACACAATACTGTAATTACCCTTGGTTTACCGTAACCTTTTCATATACAGCTGGGCCTTAAACCTACAACCATTAATATACATGACTTTGGTCATAAGCATTTAAAATATTAAGGGCATACAGTTTTGGAAAAAAAAACAAGAGTCCAGTCCTTATTTTAAAAAATAAAAAGTCTGCATTTTTAAATCCTGGTTTAATCCTGGCTCTGCTGGCAGGAGGCTACACTGAGCAGCAGGGAGCTTTCAGGTTCAAAATTTCTAAGACAACAGCAGACAAGACCAAGGTGAAACAGGAGACACGGGGAATGAACAAAAACCAGCCAGGTAAAGGGTGGAAGCGACTTTCTAAAGCCAGAGATGACCGTCAACTTATCCGACAGTTTCTCATGAATTGAAGGATGACGTCAGGTGACCTTCAAAAGGAACAGGAAACATTAAGTGCAGGTGTGAAGTGCACAGCTAGGACAGTTCATATCAGGCTCCGAGAAGCAGGACTGAAGTCCCATAAAGCAAGGAAGAAGCCCTTCATTAATGAGAAACAGAGAACCAGGCTGCAGTTTACACCCGTAAATCGAGGAATGAGTGAAACAAAAACTTGTGCCGTTGTCTTTTTTCCACAGCTGTATTTTTAAAAGCCCCGAATGCAGTACCAGGCAAGCAAAAATGTGCCTGTTTTTCAGAAATTAGGCTATACTGGAGAAAAAATGGACAACAAAAAACAGGAACAAATGCTGGGGTCGTGACACGAAGACAGCACAGATGGGCCACGAGCTGCTAAAACAGGAAGTCGCACTCGCCGTTTCCCGCTCAGAGTGGCACGTTCATAGGTATCAGTACGAACATGTCTGCAAATAACCTGCGTTTACTGATTACAGATGCAAAACAAAGTCAAATTAATCATAAACATTTATTTAACGTTTCATTGATGAAAACATAAAAAAGTATAAATATTTATAATACAGCATTGTACACCTTTTCACAGCAAAAGTTTATGGATAAGTTATTGTATTCAAACTTTTGCACAACCGTTTACGTAGAAAAGCAGAACTTCACATCAAGAACCTATCTAACATTTCTATATAAAGCAGTGGTTTGTAAATTTTCTTTGACCTGTACGAAAAGATGGGAAAATTAATGGATTACTTTATCAATAATGCTTACTAGTTTTTTGGTAAATAAATATTCATTTTGAAAGGGGGTGAGCAGGTGACACCATCATTTGCATATAAGAGGCGCATCCACAAAAGGCTCCAAGAGGAACAGTTAAGGAGTGTATCTGTTCAACAGAGGTGGCAATTTAGGTCCAGAGAGTACAAATCCAGACCAGGATTTTATTTCAACCAACCAGTTGAGTATAAAGTGTCACAGTGACAGTGTAGTCAACTGGTTGGTTGAAACAAAATTCTGGTCTGGATTTGTACTCTCTGGACCTGACATCTCCACTTCTGCTGTTCAGGATGTTTTTTTGCACATTCCACAATGTTCCTAGTCTTACACCACACTGTCTCAACTGTTCTGGATCATGTTACAGGCACCAAATTCACAAGAGCATATATCAGCAAAAAGACAAAGCTGATAAGGTAAAACAACATTTCTGTCTTTTTTCGATTTGATAGAGGTCAAGATGGATATACAGATCACTGCTTTCTGCTTTTGTTTGCATTTTACTCACTTTCCAAACTGTACTGGTTTGTATAACATAGGGTGGGTAAATCTGCTCTTGCAGGGCTCTGGGCTGTGCTGGATTTTATTTCATGTGGACAATCAGGCTTCACAACTGCTGCGTCAGCCGTTAAGTCACTAATTAAAAGGCATCTAAAATACGCAGATCTGTGGCCCATGAGCATGTGAATTGCCCTGCCCCACTACACCAGTAACTGGGGAAACTGGTGCGATGAACCTATCCAAACTATTCTGGTATTGTCTACTGCGTTGCGTACCCTTCACAAACAAAGTAGTTTGGCAACTGGCGTGCTCTAGATTTCCTCAATTTGTGTCTATTTTTTTGGTACTCTACATTATAAAATGAACACACCTGAAAGACACAGCTGGCTTACGCGCATATTTTTAAAGTCCAATCCAAACCGCCATTGTAAAATCCATTGTCTCTTTACTCCCATGTTATCCATCCACTGCCTGGTTACAACCGTACCTGTGATATTCAAACTTTTGACCCCACCCTCGTGATCCCCCCCCAAACTTTACGACTGGGGAGGTGGTTGCGGCGGAGGCTGGGCAGGCGGCGGTTCTGGGTCCACGCGGCTACGCTTGGCAGGTAGCCCGTGGTCATGCGCCTTGCGGATGTGGCGGTAGAGATCACCGGACTGCGTGTAACTACGGTAACAATAGCGGCACTCGTAGGGCCGTTCGCGGGTGTGCACGATGGCGTGCCGCCGGAGGGTGTAGGCGCAGGAGAATGTCTTGCCACAGGTAGTGCAGGTGGGGACATCCTCCACGTAGGGGCCCAGAGGGTCCTGGAAGTCCTGAAAGTACATCGCCGGCTGGTCGGCCTGCTGGGAGTGCTGGTGGTGCGAGGTGGATGGGAACAGGGTGGCCGAGAAAGAGGCGGAGTCTGACGTGTTGGGGCCCTGGGGCGAGAGGGGGAAGGTCAGTGTCTCGTGGTGGTGAGGCAGGTGTAGGAGCGAGGGGTGCGGTAGGAACACTTGCTCATTCTCTTCAAATTCAGCACCTTCCACTCCCTCTGCGCCTCGCCGCCCTTCCCTGTCCAGCATCCCCTCCATGTCATCAAGTTCTTCATCAGAAATGACGATAGCCTCCACCTTCACTTTCACCTTCACCCCATCATCTTCCTGCTCTTCTTCCTCACCCCCTCTCGCTGTGGTCGTCTCTCTCATCACAATCTGCAAGTCGCCCACGGTCACTTCCTGACTCGTACACGCTCTCTCTTGCCCCTGCATCGTTTCCTCTGTCAGAGTTTGGGCCTGCACGTGTAGGTGGTGCTCTGGGGGACTCTGTGATGAGAGCTGAGCCGCTACTGGCTTCGGCAACGGCGTCTGAGCGCCGCCTCCCTGCGTCAGCTCCGCGGTACCATCGCTGGAGATCGTCAGAGCTCCCCGCTCGGGGCTGTCGTTGCTGGTTTGAGTCGGCGTGACAGCCGTGGCCCAGGTGCTCTGTGTCTCGGAGATGGTGCAGCGATGCGGAAGTGGTACAAGGGAAGAGGACGAAGAAGAGGATGGATGGTTGTTAGCGTACAACTCGGTGGAGCTGCAGGGACTTGCTAGGGCGGTGTCCCCATTGCTGCGAGGTCGGACTGCAGCACACACCGAACCAATCCCCGCTGGGAGAGAGTCCATGCCAGGCTGGGTGGTGTCCGCTAGGTCTGGACTGGCTGAGCCGGATTTGACAGGATCATTGGGACTGGGAGACTCCTCACGCTCATCTATTTTGCTCTCTGGTCCATGAGGGGCGAACTGGTTGAGGAGGGGGTAGGGGGGCACAGATGATGCCGTTGCCTTAGTCAAAGCAGTCGTTCCCTCAGCTCCACCTCCCCCAGCGTCCTCTCCAGAGCCACTCCGGGGGGTCACACTAATTCCCGTCACACCTCCCCCGACTATTATGCACTCCTCCTCGGCCTTGGTGCTGTCCGCCTCGGCCAGTCCCCGGCCCTGCAGCCTCTTCTTGCAGACGCGCACAATGTCGTTCATATGCAGGAAGCTTGCGGCGGCTAACACATCCTCCGGCGGCGGCTGGGCGGCCAGCTTTAAGGTACCCTCGTACATGAAGTCCAGGAGCAGCCCAAAGGCCAGCGGGGTAACGATCTCCCCATTGATGGTGACCGTCTCCCTCTTGCCTAGCGGCTGCTCTGAGTAGAACATGTGGAAGAAGGGTGAGCAGGAAGCGAGAACGGCGCGATGGGCCAGGAAGCGGGTGGCGCCCACCTGGACAGTGCAGTCACAGAGAAATCCTTGCAGGCGCTGGGCACGCAGACTGGCCAGGAGCTGTTGACTATGCTGCGGGAACTCCATTGCCCCAGCAGCCTAGCAGAGGAGCGTGAGAAGCAGACAGATAAAATGAAGCAAGACAGCAGTAGAGGTGAAAGTGTAAGGTTATCGAAGGAAGGACTGAATATGAATAGCTGCAGAAAGGCTAGAAGTGGCAAAGTGTTCTGCTCTGCAGACACTAGTATCCTGCTTAGCGTCTCATGGCAGAAGCGTTACCACCGCCTCTTGCTTTCCGTGGGCCTACAGCTCGTTGTGGTCGGACAGAGAGTATAAACGCTACAAGCACTCCATCCCTCATGCCTCTTCCTGTGGGCCAGCAAGGAAGAAGGCAGAAGTCTAGCTGGAAAAGACAGACAAGCATGAAAAATAAAACCACTAAGAAATTTAACGTCGATTTTATTCAATACAAAAAACGGCTAGAAACTTCATTATAACACAACTGAGATGTTTGAAAAAGCCGCTTATTATTTGGAGGTATCACCAATAAAACCGCACTGTTCCTCATTTACTACACTAGTACTACACGATATACTATAGCATTTCGTTGCAATTCGTCATCGTCAGCCACTCTGTACGAGTGAACCATTTTAAATGGTAGCTTCGGAAACAATGGTAACTACTAGTATCAATGACACTTATCTAACTGTTCCATTTAGGTACCTCCATAACCAGTTACTTCGTGGCAACATTCCTAGCGTTGCAGCATGCACGGGCAAAACAGGTACAGTACAGAACGTTATCAAAGTTTGAATCAGAATGAAAAATCTTTATTATGGTGCAATCATGAAAGCAACGCCATCTGTAATCAACATTTCTACAATTACCGGTTTTCTATAAGGGTTCAAATATCATTTAGCACCTTTGATCATACAATACTTCAGTGAGCAAGCCAGGATAACACGAGAAAATGACAGCTATATGAGAATATAGCTTTAAAAGCTGTACCACAAATGTACCGGCATACAAATATATAGAGCAGGCATTCATAATTTACTGGAAACATGAGACAGGAGTCATCCTGCTTCTATTAGCTAGCTAGCTAAGCAAACAAACCGGCCTTTTCTGCTCTCGCTCGAACGACCTGTCACTGACAGCAGCGCTAACTTTGAAAACACCCGTTTTCACATGTGACCTCATAATAAACAACAGAGCAAACGCAAGAAACATTTATCAGTAATAAACAGCAAACGAATGCCTCACCGACACACTAAAGCAAGACAGATGTCTGCCTCTCGTTTTCTCTGTTCTCAGCAAAAATGGCGCTGGGTAAGACCAGCCCACTAGGGGAGCAATCTCTTCGTCCGATTGGTTCAGAGGTTTGCCGAGTAAGCCGATTGGTCGCATTTTTCGGTATTTCCAGCCTGCAGACGCTTTTCACGCTGGTGTTTTTTCTACTTTTGGGGGAGGCATGGTGCTGTAGTTTGTTCAGTCTTGACAGAAGAGCAGCTGTATGTCTCGACAAGTCTTGTGTCTATTTCCCAATTCTGTGTCCTTGAGCGGCAAATAAGATTAAGGTATGCGCTCCTTAGTCACGATTATAGACAATGGTCAGAGTTCCGCCTGGCTAGCGTTTAATCTGAAATTGTTAACAGTAAGATCTGTAAGGGGTTCTTATGCACGCGAGAAACTCAGGCCATAGTAAACAAGTGCCCGGTGCTGTCGCCTTGTTAGATGTTTCATTTATCATTTAGTGGATGCTAGTATTGTTCCGGTTTTTTTACGGAGTTGTATGTGGGATTGACCTGGGAACAAAAGCAAAGCATGACGTTTTTCTACTCGTTGTTTAGAAACATATTTTTGCCATCATCACATTATTCGTTTTAGGTGATACTAAATGACTAAATACTAAATTACATCACTTAAATGTGATGTAATTTAATTTATTTAATGTCTATAATCGGTATAAAACAAATCGTGAAATATACAGTAGTATACACCCACCGGCCACTTTATTAGGAACACCATTCTTTATTAGGAACATCATCTCCTCTCAGAACAGATTGAATTCTTAAGGTAATGATATACACAAGGCAGCTTTTTCACTAATGTTGCCAAGCAACTGCCAAGCAGGTGAGACAAAGGACAACTCATCTGGATCTGGATGATAGCGTAAAGTTGCCCTCTGTCTGTTGGCTGGTATCAATGGAAACGTGCCCAAGCAACATTGGTCAACAACACTGTCCAGCAACATTGCTCAACAAGTTGCCGCGTGTATCATCACCTTCAGTGTGGGAAGGTTATGGGAACATTCCATAGAGGTTCTAATTCATGTTGACATGATTGCTGCAATTTTGTTAACTCCATGTTGAATCTCCCATTCCACCACATCTCAAACAAATTTAGAGCCAGTGACTGGGGAAGCCTTTGTGGGGCACATGAGCGTGTCATTGTCATGCTCATGGAGCCAGTTTCAGATGACTTGTGTCTAATTCCTGCTGGGGGCAGCATGTGGCTCAGTGGGCTAATCCTGTGTGCCTGTAATCTGAAGGTCACCAGATCAAACCCAGCCTCAACACATCTGCATCTCCTTGAGCAAGGCCCTTAACCCCCAGCTCCTTGGGTGCCACAACGGGAGGCTACCCTTCACAGACAACCACTTAGATCGCAGTTTCTTTTTGAGGAAGGCATAAAGACAATTTCCCCTCAAGGATCAATAGAGTATCGCTTATTATTAATTAGCCAATATAAAATAGATAATTTGTGCCCGTAAAGGGATGCACAAGGTCAGTAACTGTACTCACATGGGGAACTCCGTGTACCAAGAATGCAATCTCTATATTATTGCAGCACCAGCAACAGCCTGAACTGTTGACACAAGGCAGGTTGGGTCCATGAATTCATGGTGTTTACCTCAGATTCTTCCATCCGTCTGGTTCAGCTGTTCATAGCCTGTCAGGAGTGGAACCCGATGTCGGCTTCTGCAGTTGTAGCCCATCCTCCTCCGGGTTCAGTGCGATACGTTTCACTGTTGTAAATTGTGGTTATTTGACTTAATGGGGACTTCCTGTCAGCTTGAGTGAGTATCAACACCTCTGTCATCAACAAGGTGTTTCTGCATATAGAACTGCCTTTCACTGGATGTTTCTTGTTTTTCGCACAGTTCTCTGTAAACTCTAGAGACTTGTCTGTCAAAATCGCAGGAGATTAGCAGTTATGGAAATGCACAAATTGGCCCATCTGGCACCAACAGCCATGCCTTGGTCAAAGTCACTTAGATAACAGTTTTTTCCCCATGTTTGATCTAAAATCCTTGACCCACATCTGTATGATTTTATGCGGTCGGGTGCTGCCAGGTGCCAATAATACAGCCTTTGCTAAATATAAATTTATTTCAGCATATTTTCTACTAGTGAGCTAATAAACATGCATTTTGTTAACCCGTCATTATATGTTACACATGTATATTGAATCCATATACATTATAATCTATATGCATTAAACCTTTAATGCATGAGACTTTATACTTTTAATATGTGAAATTTAAATGTATAATTATATTAGGCTCTGTAGTTTTATTGATCTTACTGATTTCCGTTCTATCTAAGCAACTTCTAATGAAATTTCAGAATTCCTTTGATGTCTCAATAGTCACCTTTACTAAGAGGTATGAGATAGAATATGGAGAGAGATGTGAGAGGGAGTGGACAAAGAGGAAGAGGAGGCAGAAAACGACATGGTAATCGTGATGAAGAGGTGAGAAGATGATGTGATTTCTGTAGTGATAGCCAATAGCAAGCGACGTGTGGTGGTAATGATGGAAGTTTCTGTTGTGTTTTGTAGGACAGAGATGTTCACCTCTCTAAGTCTCTGTCCTACGCTTTGCGCCATGGAGCAGTTCAGATGGGCCTAAACATGACCTCTGGTAAGAGTTTGGTAGGGCTTAATTAGTCATGGCTCTGTAAAAGCGTTATCACTGGTTTCTCTTGTAGTAAAATGGATACCTTGGCAGACATTTGACTTTATATGATCATAAGCCTTTGGATGACCAAAGTGGTTTAATGTACAGTAATTTATGTATGAGTATGAAATTTAACTGTTGCTTAAGCAGTAATGATATTGTCACCCTCAGGTGGATTTGTGTTGGTGGATGACTTATTGTCACACCGTCAGTTTTGTGGCTTCTCATTGGAGGACATAGAGAAAGTGGTGGCCAATAATGACAAGCAGCGCTTTAAGCTTTCCCGGCATCCAGATAATGGAAAGCTACAGATCCGGGCCAATCAGGGTCATTCTCTGCAGGTGAGCCTTCTCCTCTTCACCATCATATAGACTAAAAGTGGTCACACAGTCGTGCTTCACAGCACCAGGATTGCTACTTTGTATGTGGGTGAGCGTCTACATTTCTTGTCCCTCTGACTCAGGTTGCAGATCTAGATCTTCGGGAGGTTCAGCTGGATGCTCCAGACTGTCCCAGGGAGGCAGTCCATGGCTCATATTTCCAGCACTGGCCTTCCATTCGTACTCAGGGCCTGAACCGAATGGCACGGACCCACATTCATCTGGCACCTGGATTGCCTGGAGCAGAGGGAGTAATCAGTGGTTAGTGAGAGTGTAGGGAACAAGGGCGCAGCTGCATAAGGGGGAAGGGGGAGGGGACATAGGGCTGTGTTTTTATCTGCGTGATTGTTGTTGGTGGAAATCTGTTTTCCTGTACAGGCATGCGGCACAACTGCACACTGGCAGTTTATATTGATGTCCCCAAGGCGCTGGCAGGTAAAAACATATGCGACCGTTTTTTAACTGTCCTGCATGTCCTGCATGTCATGCTAGGTGAACCGATTAGTTGTCCAAATTAATACTCTAAGCAGTTGTGGTCATGCAAAACAAATCTGCCACAAGTTGTGGGCTAAGCCTCCCTGTACTAGTTAACCGAAGCCAATATTAAATGCTGATCCTATTGATATTCTTATGTAAACATGTGATTTTTATAACCGAAAGATGGCGTCCGGTTCTTCTGGTCATCCAATGGGGTCCTACTGACGCCTGGCAATGCAGAAGGGAAGCTGCTTCCCCAGTATTTCACCCGTGCTGTCAGGCTGAAACCTACAAGTGAGGCTTCTCTCTTGCAGAGTCTGCCTGCCGGCGCCGCTGTAATGTTAGATCTTTGATGAGGATGTAGTTCTTTTTGTTGGTCCGTAATTTATGGTGCGTTTACCGTTTTACAGGCTGTGAACTTCCATTGATGTAGGTAGAAGACATGAGCGTGGCTATGAGCGTTGCATAGCCGGCATTGCACTGCTGCATTTGGTGAACAGGGGAGCTGCTGGATTCAACTGCAGTGGAAAGTAAAGAATAACTTCCTGCGAAGCTTCGGCTAATATGGCCACGTGGGTCTTTAAAGTGGTGAAGATTACTGCTCCATTCTTTGCAGAAGTATTTCTTAGTTGAAGATAAATTAAGGAATAAACTTGAAATTGCCCGAAACAAAGGATAAAAGTATTTTTATAAATGTGTCAATAAAAAACGAGTTTCCCACTCCATCCTGTTAGGGAAAATGCTGAGCTAATAAACCTTGAATAACTGGCGGATAAAGCGAGCAGCGGCCTTGTGCACACTTTAGTGGGTTAGACGTGCAGAATCTCCAGAGCCGCTGAGTTCAACTGTCTTTATGAAACGTTCATTCAAGTCAGGCAGCGTGTGCAGCTACAGATAGGGCCTTGTGGCTTCCTGTGGTGTAACAGGCCTTGGTTTCACAGAGAGTACCTCCCTGCAATGATGCAACTGAAAGCAGAAAAGGGAGAAATTTTTACCTTTTGACCCGCTAACCCGCAGGCCCAGTACCTTATTGGTCACCCAAGATTATCCAAAGCTGTGTTGCACTTAGTCGATCAAAATGCAATACATCAAACAAGCTGTTGTCACTGAAGCATGACGGTAAGAGGCCGCTTTGCCGCCTAAGCGGCTTACAGTCATTCAGGGTCTGATGAAGCTACGTTATATGGACAAAGTATTGGGACATCGGGGCTTTAAACCCACAGTAACTTTCATGACATCCCATTCTAAATCCATAGGCATCAATATGGAGCTGGTCCCCTCATTGCAGTTATAACAGCTGCCACTCTTCTGGAAAAGCTTTCCAAAAGATTTTGGAGTGTGTCAGTGGGAATTTTTCATGCAGAAGTGCATTTGTGAGGTCAGGCATCTGATGTCATGTTGGACATGAAGACCTGGCTCACAATCTCCGTTCTAGTTCATCCCAAAGGTCTTAGATGGGGTTGAGGTCAAGGCTCTGTGTGGGCCAGTCAAGTTCTTCCACGCCAAACTCACCCGACTGTGTCTTTATGGACCTTGCACTGTGCACTGGGGCACGGTCATGCCGGAATAAAAAAGGGCCTTCACATACGTCAGTGACCTGGATTTAAAGCATTCATTCAAAATACTCACAGCAATATAAAATGTTCTATGTCCTGTTTGTTAAATAAGACTTTATTATGACTTGAATAAAGATCATGTGAAATATTGGGAGCATTTCATGTAGAGATCCAGATAATTCCAACTGTTGTAATTCTACAGTTCATAGTCAAATATTTGAGTAAAAGATGATATGTTAAACAAAATGTAAGCATATTTTGTTATAATTTATTGTAGAGCAGTTTGATATTTTTAAACACCTAAATATTATATCAGTTGCTAGCTTCATTCTCCAAGCATTTTAATATTGCCCTTATACAGTAGTACATCATTTCATTTTGTTTCAGGTGCAAATCACTCTGTAATTTATTTTCAAACTTTCAAACGTTTCAATGTAAGATTGGTTTCTGCATTCAACAGACACGATTCAGCAGTATCCTGGCAACATAATATTCTCTAAGCTCTCGTTTATCGCCAAAACATGAATCAGCAAACCCTAATCCATGCCAGCCCTTTAGGAAATTTATTAAATGCCATTACTAGAACCCATAAAAAACTGTCAAGTTGCAGAATGTATCATCTGCATGTCCATCAGTTTCAATGCTGTTTTTATTATTATTATTATTATTATTATTACTATTATTATTATTATTAGGTGTGAAAATGCAAATGTTACATACAGTTGAACTTATTGAAACATATAAACCAGGGGTAGCCAAACTTATCCTCAAAGGGTCGGTGTGTATGCAGGTTTTTGTGATAACCTGTAGGTCAGCTGTTCAAACCCAGGTGTGAGGACTTTTCAGCCAATCAGACCTCTAATTAGTACTCTAATTAGGCAGTTGCAGCGAAAACCCGCATACAC
>JAODKF010000002.1:9040346-9055874 GCA_026779585.1 Mormyrus proboscirostris
TCTTCCATCACTGCAAGTGTTAAACTGCAAATCATTTATAAATAGACATGGATTAAACATTCTTAATGATGCCAATATAGAAACAAAAATGAAAAAAATGAATCTCTGTGACTGGTAGCTTGTGAATGCTTCGGCAGAAAAACAAGGCTGCTGGAGAACGGAGATGTGACTGAGGTTGCTGCATTTTCATAAGGCCTCGTGTCCCCCGGTTAGCTTGTGGAACAACTCCTCATTGAGGATGTCGCTCTGTTCACGGGCGCGGGTGGACATAAATATGTAGCCGCCAATGTATTCGTGCACAATCTTGCAGTCTGCCGTCACGCAGCCGAAGGCTACGTTCACATTGCCGTCAAACTCAATGGCCACCTGGAGGAACATGGGAAGGGTGGAGGTTAGTAACCGGATACCAGGGTGAGCGTTATTAACAACTGTGTATCCAACTTGCTGCTACTGTAGTATATAGTACAAACCTCAAATGAAGACATGAACATGATTAAGGAATCATGTTGTTATTTGAATGTGAGTCAACCTTACTGCTGAACAGGTGCATGTTGGGTTGTGGAGCAATCATAATAACTTTGTTTTTTAGCCTTGGGTTTGCTCCATGTAAGAAAGTATCAGATTAAAATAACCAGAATGGTACGGACTATATTCAATCAACTAGTGCAGTGTTTCCCAATCCTGTCCTCGGTGACCCAGAGACAGTCCACATTTTCGCTCCTGGGAGGAAGCAAAAACCTGCACTGGCTATGGGTCCCCGAGGACCGGACTGGGAAACACTAGTATATAATGCTATATTGAAGTTAAAGGTCGCAGAGTGTTTGACTGTAAGCATATAACAGTCAGGAGTTACTCCTCAAACCACAGCAGAAGCTTAGCCTCTGATGTGAAACTTAGGCATGCTTCTCAGAAGCTTCCATACATACAAACACATATATAAACCCAAATTATATGGAGTCTCACTGGGGGCTTTTTAATTAGTAACACCTTTGCAGTAACATAAGACACCAAACATTTGTGTTTAGTGTCCATTTGGGAACCAATGACAATTGCAATTAATAGCAAAATGGCAAGAACAGAACTGGATGGGTCTGTCTAAAAATGATGACACAATAAAAATAAAGCGTCTGTGCGGAATATTTCTCCAGATGTGTTGAACGTTGCTTGTCGGTGGAATTTTGTTATGGAACCAATAAATTTGCAGCACTTTTACAGAATTAAGCAAGCGTCCCAAGGCTTTTCAAACACAGTGAATGTACTGACAGAAGCGTTCATCCAGACTCATTACTGCCAATGTAATGGGGTCCGTGGGGTGCAGAGTCTTGTACATCCTTCCCACTTTCAGAAACGCTGCCATCGCTTATGGCCACACCGATGCAGAGAAGTACAGCCCACCTGCCGGATGTCCCAGTTGACATTCCACTGCCTCATGTTGTTGTAGCGCCAGGTCTTTACTACATCCCCGACACCCAGGTCTATGCGGATCAGCCGGTTGTTGGCGATACCGAGGACCTCGTCTTTCCGGCTGCCCTTGAACCTGCCGGGGGGGGGATCGCTTCTTTAGCCCTCTGTTATAATGCATGAATCAAATTATGCCAAACTAGGATCGTGCCTGGAGGTGATTTTGTCCCCTGAACATGACACTACAATATATCTTGACTTCATCTGTCAGACCTATGTGTTAAACCAGGGGTGTCAAACTCCAGTCCTGGGGGGCCGGAGCCCTGTGTAGCTTTAGTTCTTTCCCTGATCCACCACAAATGATTCAGCTCAAGAGCCGTGTGGTAATTAGCACATGGAGTTGAATCAGGTGTGCTAAATGAGGGGAAACCCAAAAATGTGCAGGTCTCCGGCCCCCCAGGACTGGGAGTTTGATACCCGTGTATTAAACCTTATCTGTCAACATGCTTATGAATGGAATAAGCAGAAAATATTGTACCACGTTACAATAAGGCTACCCATATATAGAGTTTATGAATGGTTTATAATCTGGTTATTAATTAGGTGGTAACACTTATTATTAGTAGACAGTTTTAAACAAGTTATAGCATAGTTTTCTTGTTATTAACAAGTTACAACCATTTACAAGTGGCAAAAGGGAGCCTTATTGTAAAGCGGAACCAAAAATATTATATCTGGAATTTATATCATAATTTATGTAATGAAATGCAGGTATTCTTTGGTCATGAACCCCATGTAGTGGCAAGATGTCATACAATTGTGATATATGTCTTTCATTCTATTGAGGAACATTTGTCTTCTGCTTCCCTAATGTATGTTGGTACAGGCATACACACACAACAGGGCCCTGTTTACATCACTTTCTTATAGCTGACTGACTTTCTGTAGACTGTACAATAACGCCATGAGTTTGTGTCACCCCTAAGCTAAGCATATTCCGACTCATTTACTGATGAAACTAATTTAGACTTCGAACTGGGAAATATGCGGCCCTAGGACAGCCAGCCTACCTCACCACGAAGTAGGACACCCCAAAGTCAGGCAGTGCCTGCCAGATCTGCAGGAATTTCAGGATGCCATCGGTTAGGGAGAGCTGCGCCACATTCTGATAGGACTCCAGGATGCGAGGGGTTAACTGGAGCAGGGAGGTTCAGCTGTCAGTGGAGCTCAGGGTGGGATTCAGGCTACATCCTGAATCATTCGACTCATTTTTCATCAGTCAGCTCAGGGATTTTGGAGAGATATGAATACTGAATTATTCGTAGCAAAGGAAATAAGGAATGAGTGACCTCAGAAACCGTCTCTTTCCCCATCAGAGAACATGCTGCAACAGGGTTATAAAACGGCAAAATAATTAATTTTCATGAGTGTAGGATCATGTCAGACCTGCTTGGTCTTGTACTTCTTGTGGTAGCGGGGGGAGACCAGGCTGTGGGTGTTGATGTTGTCGTCGGCTTGGGCGGACGTGGTCCCAGGGTTGGTGCGCTGCATGGTGAGGAAGTTCTGGATATTCTCCACCTCGCTGGTGAAGGAGCTGTCTGCCAGGTTCTTGCCTTTGGAGGCCAGCCGGCAGGCAGCCATCCACCGGGAATACTGCTGCTCCTGTTGGGGGCAAGATGTACCCATGAGTCTTCTGCCTTTGTGTGGGGGGGGCATGTCTTCTGGTTAAGAATGTGAACTAACCAAAAGTTAGCTGATCCATACCGCAGAGCAACAGCTGCTGTGATCAACAGCAAACCAACTACTTTTAATCTATTAAATTATTTGCTCAACAATACCCAGTTCTATAATCTGATGTAATATTGTAAACTTTGAATGACAGCATCAACTAAAGAATTGCTAATAGCTGACAGATATTAAAATATCTCTCAGGATATAGAAAAACTGTCTTCTGCGTTAAATATTTTATGAACAAAAAACCTGCTTAACAGCGGGATTATAGGATTTATAGCATTTTTAAATAAAGTTTGTGGGTGTGCTGAGTGTTGCTGACATCCACCCGTATGACTCCGAAGTCATTCACTTTACTCATAAATGGGCGTTGCTCTCTCACATTTTCGCAGCGGAGATACACTTCGTTCATGCCCTCTGGACTCGGGATCAAGAGCTTGATGCAGAACTTCTGGCCCGCCACATTGACATCGCCCGCGACTTCGCAGCCTGGTGAAGCACAAAGTGTCATTCACACGATCCAATTCGAATTTGGAATGTGTGTCTGTCACACAAGATGGTACGTTAGTCTCAATGCGAATGATATGTCTTTGTCCAGCCCTGTGTGTCAGTATGTCCCTTACAGTGTAAGTGGACAGATATTTTTAAAAAGCTGAATATTCTGGGCTTTTTTATTTGAGGCATTAGGATTCGTTCTTTTGAAGATTGTGTCTGTGTGAATCCCTCACAAAGACAGAGAAACCGTGTTTGTGTTCAGTACCCTTTAGATCCATCTTCTGAATGGGCTCTCCGATGCTTTCTTCTTTGCTCTTGAAGTAAGAGATTGAGGTGTCCTTAAATGAAAACCAGTACTGCTTATACCCTTTGAGTGTCAGCCTCTTTGGTCTGCATCAGCGTCAGAGAAAGAGATATAAAAAAATGAATGACCTGTATCTGTTTTCTCCATATAAAGTTTTGTTGACTTGTATTTGAAGCATGACTGCTTAACCACTGAACCTTAGTTAACTCAGACAGACACATCCTTCTAGGGAAACATCGGTAATGTCAGTTGACTTGTGAAATCGTTCGTTTGCATAATATTTTATTGAAGTTTTACCGAAATATCTTCAAGTAGTCATGCAGTTCAGGAGCTGTTGTCATGGTTTCCTGTTTAATTAGAAAAGCATGATCATTTACCGGTGTTACTCCCCACAGTCCTTTGCCCTGTTTACAGTGAATCTTTTGCAACACTTCATTTGAGGTGGTTAACTTAGTAACTCAGGTACTAGTCATGCACGAATCATGAACAAATATAGTATGCATGAAATACATGAACTGTTATGGTTGATTAATGATTAACCAACATGGGATCAGTATGTAATTGTCACTTAGTTTCTAGTTAATTAATGCATTAAGTAAGAGTGCACCTACTACATTCCCGTGCTCCCTCAAGTAGAGTGTTACCCAAAATATTTATGGCATACAGTCTTACAGTCATATTTTTCATACAAATACACATATCCAAAAACCACTTACCTTTGATTAGAAAAACATGATAGTTCACCAGTGTTACTACTCCAAGTATGATCTCCTTTGTTCTTTGTTACCAGTGAGTCTCTTATGCTAGTGGATGATAACACGATAGAAGAGCCGGCTGACTGACCAACATATCCATGGAGCTGCTCTCGCCTTCCATTTTGACCTCCAAGGACTGCAGGGCAGATTCTAGGTCATCCATTGCTGGACAAGTCATCATGGCCTGGGGCTCCGACTGTGAGACTTTGCTGATGTGGTACTGTGTGAGAGACACCAAATCTGTGCTTACTATTCTTCCTCCAAAGAATGTTTTTTGGTGACACTTTACTTGAAGTTGTCACCTATAATGCACTATAGATACCTCCATAATGCATTATAATGGTCGGTGTGAGACTTAATGCAGCATTACAGCATCTTTTACTGACAATCATAAGGCATTATAATGTTAATTAAAATACTTCATCTATAATGCACTATAGATACCTTCATAATGCATTATAATGGTTGGTGTGAAACTTAATGAAGCATTACAGCATCTTCTATTGACAGTCATAAGGCATTATAATGTTCTAATTATATATAAGTACATAATTACAATACTTCATTTATAATGCATCATAGATACATTCATAATGAATTATGCAATGGGGGCCATGAGTGGCTCTGTGGGCTAAGCCTCTGATTCCTTGATCAGACGGTCGCCGATTCAAGCCCCAGCATCGGTAAAAGAGTCACATGTTCATGGCCCCTTAAGCAAGATGGACCAGGCAAGGAGAAGAATTCCCAAGTACTCATACTTGTGCAAATAACTAATAAATGATTCATCATTTAATGGTTACTACAAAAATTAAGGATGCTTTGTCCTGCATTATGAAGGTATCCATAGTGCATTATAGATGAGAGCTTCATAAAGCATTCATGATGCAAAAACATGGCTATAATATCTTTAGCTTTTTTATAAATATTTATAAACATGTCTATAATGCTTTTTGAATGCATTAAAATGTGTTATGAATGTGTTCACAGGTTCTTATGCACATGGCAATTCATAGAAAGTGTTACTTAAAGTGTTACTGTTTCTGCTTATTTTTAGTGGTAGGGCATTTTTTTTAGTCACATATATTGTCAAATTGATCTGACTATATCTGATCTCTTCTGAAAACACAGAGTTCATGATAACATAGCACTACAAGTTAACATATGCCTGCTGGGTGATGTTGTTTTATTCTGCATGCTAAGCTAATGAAGCCCCTTCTATCACCTGCAGGGCAGCAAACACCATCATCTCCTCCTCTGTGCAGTCAATGTCCTCCAGGAGGATGGCCCACCGGGCCTGTTCGTATAGCTGGGTCAGACGGACAGCATCATACTGAGGGAGATGGACAGAGATACGAAGCTTCAGAGTGCTGCAGCATAGACACAACACCCATGCGGGATTCGATCCAGAGTACAATCTCCAACCAATGCCATTACAGGTAGAGGTCACATGATCAGTCAGATGCAAATAGTGATAGATTTTCAAATAAAAATTATATTTGTTCACCACAAGTCCATCATTTGGCCATAGCAGGGGTTGGGGGGAAGGTTGCGTGTGATATTTCACAGGTTTGTAACAATTGCCTTTAGTCTAGACATTATACCAGGTAACTGCTTTGAATGTTTCTTACAGATAATTGCATAACGATCATAGTTTGTCTTACTGAATGTTAACAAGTCTCATCTGAATTAAGCACGCACTTGTCTCAGAGGAATAGTTCTTAGCTGCTGATATTTTATCTAGTAATATGTAACTTCAAATTTTTTTCAGTTCTAAAAAAATGACCAAGGTCCAGACTGCATAGCTGGCTATGGGCACGATGTCCACTTTATGACGTTTGCAACTTTTTACTATAGATGGAATAGGCCCATTCTCCTCTGTCCAATGATAGCGTTTGACATCTAATTTGAAAGTGTTCCTCTGACATTAACCACCATACCAAAGACTTGCCATGAAGTTATATGTTTGTGTCTCACTGTATTTATGTCTTTCATAGTACTTACTAGTTAACATTTGCATTGATGATGGCTGTATGTATGGATTACTTCACATTCTTTATTTTAACGACAACATTGATAGCTAGATACAGTAGCTAGCTAACTAATATCATTGTTAATTCTGAATACAAAGCGAAATTAGTTTGTATATTGTTGACTCTGACATATTTGCCTTGCAGGCAACAGTTCACATAAGTCTACTTAAAACATGAAACTTTTCACTGACGGCTGTGTAAAAATAGATTTCCCTTTGTGGTCTTGAAGATTTCTCATGACATTGTTTTAGGTTTATTTTGTAAAGTAATTTCTGAAAAAATGTGTATATTTAGCACTCCTGAAATGAAGGGCTTTTGGAGATATGCATTTTTCGTTGGACAGCAACAATATGGCAATTTTCCAATGGAAAAATGGGAGAAAAGCTTAAAAAAAAAAAAAAAAAAGACAATACCTTAGGCTCTAGTTCATGGAAGGTGTAATATTTAAAACGCAGGCTCAGTTTGTCGTTCTCCTGGATGCCCTGCTGCATCAGGGACCGGGAGGAGTCCAGCCACCTGTGAGATTTGTGAGTTTATAGTTAGGGAAGCAAAAAATGAAAAGCAAAGGCAGAGAGGGTCTCTCTCACACACACACAGTCAAGCACGCAAGCTGAAGGAGGTTCAGATGCTGAGGAAATCCAAACGACAGAAAGACAGATGGGCCACTCGCTAGGTGACGTCACAGCCTGCGTCACACCTGCTGTGGATGTGCGCTTTGTCCACCACACTGGCTGGACGGTACATTTTGGCGATGGTCTCGGGGGCCGGAGGTGGCTGGCTGACAGAGAGCATCTTATAGACAGCCTCCGTCTCTGGGGAGATGGCAAAGTGGACTGGCATGCCGTTTTGGAGGCTGCTTATATTACCTGGGGGGGGGGGGGGAAATGCCATGTTACAGACTGTTCTCTGTTTACGCGGCGGAGAATCTAAGCCCTGCTTCGTCCCTCACCTACTGTCAGGGGAACTTCCGTGAGGTCATACACTTGCTCCTGTGTATCTTTGTCTTTTTTCTTCTTCTTTTCCTCAACGGGGCGCAGGAGTGAGAGCTCCTCGGGGTGACGGATGTCTTTCAGGAATATGGAGAACACGAGATCCGTCACGATGGAAATACGGGTCAAAACATACAGTACAGGAGAGGACGACTAAGAACTGGTGGGCGTTACTGGTAATAAAAATCAGCATGACCTCGATCAGACATAATCAAGACAGTCATGCATAGGATTGTTGTTGGAATCTGTAATTTTTTTATATTTTATGTGCATTTCTTTTTATTATTGCCTCAGCAAGTCTTTCTGTTGCCTCATTCCTCCAGAGTTGGGGGTGTGGATGCTGCTCTATTCAACTGTGTACTCTAAAGGCACACAGTTATCCAAACTGACTACTCCATAGTGTGACTGTACCTGTGTGTGGTCTATAATGAAGTCAGATACCTCATTCCAGGCCACCTGCAACCCTGTACCGGATACGCAGACAGAAGATGTCTATGGATGGAAGGTACTCTTTGAGGTGTTCAGGGAATAACTTATTTCATTTTGTTTTTTGGTCCTTTTTGGAAAATGTACTGGTGTGAAACACTCAATGAAGACTTTGCTCGTAAAAATGTCGAATAAACAAAAATAAATTAAGATAATCGATCGGTTATTTTTCCCAATATAGTGTGACAGGGTGCAGGCTGTAACGTGTTTGACATGAAGAGCCTTATCCATGTACTTACTCAGGATTCTGCAGATGCCGATGATGGAGTGAAAGAGGGGCCCTGAGAAGCAGGCCCGGAGCCTCACCACCGCCCCGTTGGGCAGGCCCAGCCGCAGCGGCTTGTGCTGGGGAATGAAGGTCAGCCGTGCGTCGGCATGGATGCCACACTTATCCAGGGTCCAGGCGGGTCGCAGGAGCCACTGCTGTTTCTGCTCCCACCAGAGGGCGTGGTCCGACCAGTCCTTCTTGATTTCTTTTGGAGAGCGGGGAGGCATGAAGTATAACGCATTAAAAATAAGATCATAAGGCTCAAAGACCTGTATCCGGGACCAGTGTATCTCAACCCGTTTCTTGGGGACCCCCAGAGCATCTATGTTTTTGCTCCTGGTAGGGAGCTGCAAGGGAGCCAGAACATGGAGCGTAAATATAAATATAATGTATCTTAACATTGTTTTTCTTTGTAAACTTGAACTGTGTGCTAATTAAAGAAAGAATTTGAAGAGAACCCTTAGGATCGCCGGTCCACCGAAACACACTTAACAGAGAGGAAATCAACAAGAAAAGCTCCTTTTTTGCTAAATGTACTGACATACCTAGAAATGTACTGACATACCTAAAAATGTACTGACATACCTAAAAATGTACTGACATACCTAGAAGTAAAGCATGACTGGAACAGGTTCATGACACTATTGTGACAGGCTATCTTTTGGGGACTCACGTGTCATCTCCACGATTTTGAGGATCACCCCACCAATGTGCAGGTCAGAGGTCACGCTGATAGAGAGGGGGGGAGCCTCTGGGCCAAGCTCCTCCACCGTGACAGACAGGTCCCATACGGCCATCCTGCAAGTGTGACCAAGACAGAAGTAGTGGATGGGTCATGTAGTCTGAGGCCCGCTGCCGGTCTCATCCTGTGTTTGTTCTTTGCTTTAATGTAGTAGGATATGTACAAACACTATAACTCTAATTCTAACAATATATATATATATGACAATAACTGTATGACTAAGTGCTCTGTGTGCCATCACAGAGTCAACAACAATTCATTTTCAGTTTTCCTTCATCTGCCAGTATTTTCGGAGACTGAATTTACCAGCAAGCTGATATCACCTGAACATTATATACCACGTCAAAACAGTTGGCTGTGCATCTTCACTCCTGCTCCTGAAATCACCTCCAGTGTTCAAGAACTACAAGGAATGTTGAGTTCGAATTCCAAATCTTCCCACTAACATTACTATGGGTACTTTCCACCAGGCTGATGTTTCAGATTAAATTAAAATCGACCAAAAATTGATCATTAAGCTTAACCCAGGATTTTTAACCAACACATTAATGGAGAAATAAACCGTTTCCTTGCCAGGGATGATGCTTTGATAGAAGGAACTGAGTAGTTTGGTGATGCTGTTTTGACACCATATCAAGGCCTGGATAAGGCGAGCCATATTTTCAGGAATCCACGGCTACTTCTTCACATGACAGCGCTGGTTCCCAGCCCACGGTCACTTCCTGTTTCCAGCTCCCACTATCAGGGTGACCCATGCTTCCCAGTCGGAAGACAAGACCCACAAGCCAGCTCAGGTGACCCACACCCCAGGCTCTCAGCCATACAAACATCGCGTTTAGGGACCAAATGTTGGTCTAACATGGTACCTTTCATCTGGGAAAACATTTTACTTCATTTTACTTTTACTTCATAGTTACTTCATAATTATTCACAGACGACGCGGACGAATGGTTCTGTCAGACCACTCATTTTAAAAAACAGCTATACAAATATTGAAAACACGGATGCAGTTTCTTAAAAAACGATTTGATAGCTTGCGAGATGATTCAACTGAAGAGAACGAATGCCAAAAGACATCAGTAGGAAGGCTATACACGGGGCATATAAGAAAAGGCCACTCCTTACTTCAGCTCTCATTTCCTATGGTGCAAAGTCAGTCGTTCCCTGGCACTACTAAATAGCCCTGGTCACCCAAAAATGCACTAATAACTAGTAACTACAGTAACTCTCCATTGGCCTTTAGCAAAATTTTTGGAAGAGAAATATCGCTCAGGGGTTGACTGGTTATTTTCCAGAGTAGGCCATAAAGAGCAAGACGTCTTAGAATGTTAGAGCTTATCTACCACAGCTTTCTTGCACATCTTTCACCCTCCATCTCTCCGTGTCCAAAAACACTGAAATCGGCCACTTCAAATCTTGAAAAGTCTTACCTTTTTTGGTTTTCTGAACAAAGTTCTTGATCTTAGAACCCCTTAGGAAGGTCCCCCGCCTGTTCTCTTCTGTCGTCGCGTTTTCGTTGTGAGCTTTCCCCAATGTATCTCACTTCCCCCTTGAGCACTCTCTCACTACATCTACTTGTGGTTTCTGTTAAGGCTGTTTGAACGAGTGTTCCTCTGATATCAACTTCCGTACTGAACACATTTCAAGAGCTATGTTTGTGTGTCACCGAGAGATTACTTTTTAGGGGTCTATGGAAGCATCTGCCCTCTACAAGGCACATGTATCATCAGTCAAGATCATAGACTGATCACAAACGAATATCCTGCGCTTGAGGAAGTAAGTCAACTACTTTTTAACCTTGGTAGCTTGTTTTGTTAGACATTAGCATTAACCCATAAATCCACTTACAATAAACATCACCTCTTACTGAAGTCTTTATGTGATGACAATTGTTTGGGATTTTTAAAAAAATAAAGAATCACCAAAGAGCAAAAACAAGCAGCACCTTGTATTTCAGAAGTTCCATATCTGTCTATTATACTGGGTAAGACAGCATTTCCAGCAGTTACATTTACTTTATTGCTGACAAAAATACAATCATGCAATTCGTAGCAATACAACAGACCCTCCGATTGTTCAATGTGGTACGTTGCCATTCCTGCAAGTTTCGCAATTTTTTTTTTTTTTGCATTAAACCCAAAGACCAACCTGAACACTCTGAATGAGTCTTGCTGAAGCAGTAATGAGCATTGAAAGGCGTGTGAAAGGCTAGCAGTTGGTTAGACAGACAATACGAAGCATGACAAGTGATTCTAAATGGCAACAGGCAACCTAAGAGACTGTTGCTTATTTGGAACGTCACTGCATTCATTCCATTCGCCCTTCGTTTTTAAGCCTACTGGCATGTATTTTCATCTCACCAAGTCAATTCTATCTGCAAACCAGATTGCAGTTTCCAGTTGTGTAATGTAGTTTTTATGACATAGCTGTGGACAAACACACCCTATCTATACCTAGTGCACTGGATAGACAACTAATACAGTAAGTGATACAGGTGAATAGAAAGCACTTATACTATCCCAGCTCTTCTAAGGTCTAACAAAGCCTAATTTACAGTGTTTCGGGGAAGATTGTTGGAAGTTTTTGATTTCCTTCAATCAGCATTTCTGACCAAAGCCATTTCCCCTCCAGCACAACCATCAACTTCTTCACTTTGGGTCGGCTGAAGTTTAATAATGCAATGTGAGACAAGCATGTGCTTGAAGGTCCTGTTCAATGGGAGCGGGTGACTTCTGGAATACAATCAGTGACAAATAGTGAGTTTAATGATCTACTACATGTTAGAATAGTAAGTTAACCTGTTCCAATAAGTGCTACAAATTGTTGGGTTCATAAAGCCTTAATCCTGACACTGCAACTGAACCCAAAATCTTCATAGAAATATGTAGCACAGTCACCAATTGTTAGATGTATGAAACTAAGCTTATATTTGTGTTTCCTTAGAAAATAACAAATGCAAAAATCATTTGATATTAATGAAAATGAAGAATGGGCATCCTTTTACTGATAAGCGAACCTCATTACAGCATCAATGTCAAAACCAAATTAAACAAAATGTGGTTCAAGGCCCAGGTGCAGAAATACCACATCTTCATAGCCCATGCTTGACTGAAATCCCATTACTGCATTAGTATAAATGACAAAGCAATATAGCAATACCTGGGAAAATCATATAGACTTTCAAATGTTCCACAGAGGGAACCAATCATTAAGTGCTAGGCTAACATGTCATAAATATTGCAGTGAGGCTTGGCAACCAGCACTACCTCTCCCAGTCGTACAGAAATACAGAAGTTCTGTGTGGTTGTGGTGCAAAATGGACAAGAATTCTAGTTAAGATGTAGGTAAAGTGCACCCTCTAGTGGGTGAAAGCAGCCGGCGCAGGGCAGAGCAGCTGTGAAACGTTCCTCGATGTCATTTTTCGGGCCAACACAGCATCCAGGTAGAACATTGCCTTTTGAGGTCCGATTACATTTATATATATAAAAAAAAAAAATACAAAAAAAAAAAAAAAAAACACACCACACATTCATACTGCGGCCAGATACTGGGCTATCTCAAGCATCTTTAAGATCATTTAGCCAAAGACAAAAGAACAACCATTTAGGATCAAACAGCAATATGCTTCTTTCATGCATGATCAATGCATGAAATTGCACAATTCAAGAAGGGGCACAAGAAAACGTTCAGAGAACTGATCTTTTTGTTTTTCAAATGGGGGAAGGGGGATCACAGATATAAAGTGGGATTATGATTCAATTTAACAAGTTACAATTATAGAGTATTTGCTGTAATCACGCAGCAACTCCAGATGTGTGCGCATAGTGAAGAACAAATCTAAATCAGATCTAATTGACTGCTATAGTAAGCATAATTGTATGGCTTAAAATGACAAACCTACAAAATCAAAATTAACCCCTGCTCAAGAACAGTTAAAGCATGCATTTCAAAATATTTAGAAATTCTGGGATGTGAATCATTAAGTCTTCTGGAACTGGTTGCTGTTGCCTTAAACACTGTTTTGGCTGAGAGTAAAGTTGGGACCACTGTAGATCTTGATGTCTAATGGAGGTAAGAGATGATAGGGGGGGTTGTGTTGTTCTTCTGTAGCCTCAATGTCATCTCGTTCTGTGCTTGAACCATACTTGGGTTTCCCTCCAATCACCGAATGGCTATCAGGCCGACATCGATGAGCTTCTGGATCTTCTGAGCAATGACTGGATTCTTCAGGTGGCTGGAAGGGAAGAGGAGCTCTTTAACAAGGCTAGATGGCTTAGCTTCCTCTTGTGTGTGTTTATATGACAGCTTCACACAGCATCCATACAATGCATTCAGTATTCTCAACCTAGCTATACATATGTGCACTTACATCAGAGCATTTATGCTACAGACTGCAGGTATGTGACAAATGGAATAGGCAACAACTGAGTTTTAGAAACAGCTCTGGTCAGGCCCATTACTGCAGGTTTGATTTGCTTTGCAATTTGATAAAATAAAATTGAGGGATAACGACTTCATCACATTAAACTCAATTCATAATGTAACCACAAATTCATATGCATCTGGATGACTGACTAATAATGACCTTACTTAACTAGCTGTCTAAGTAAAATCAGTGGATCTAGTAATAAAATCAACATTGGAGTGTTATTGGAGTGTCACTGCACTGCTATTAGGCAACAGAACTTAGGTCTATGTGGAATAATGAGGTAGAAAGCGCCTTCAAATCACAACTGCTAATAAACACTCCGTGTAGCGGCCATGACGGTAGAGGCCTCCTTACTCGCTGAGTGCCTGGGGGTCCTTCTGCATCTGCTCCAGGATGAGGCGCATGGCCGGGTCGCTCATGATCTGCTGCACCTCTGGGTCGGCCATGGCCCTGCGCTTCACGTCCTCAGGGTCGTCGTTGCGCATCGCCTGGTTGACTAAGCAACGCTGCAGCCCCTCCGAGGCCTCCTGCAGGGTTTGCACACCCACAGGTCCCACGTTACCTCAGATACCAAGCCAGCGAATTCAGCCTGGAGATCAAATCTGACTTCTGAGTAATTCAGAAAACCACCTCACAAAAATTCCATTTTCATATTAATTATCACCTCCCCATCTATATAGACACTCAAATATGTGGAACACAACATCCCACAGATCAACCCAGAAGTACGTAATGAGAAAGCTTCTCTTAAAAAGGTCACTGTTTAGAAAATAGAGACCCTCCTACCCACCCGGCACCTTTACAGAGTGTAGTTAGAGTATGGAATAGTCTTCCTGTCAGTGTAGTGCAAACTAAAATCATGGATACCTTTAAAAACCAAAGCTAGAAAACATTTTAACATCTTTGACCTATTAGCCGAGTTCTCCCCAGACGAGCTTGAGGGGCCGAATGGCCTCCTATCGTTTGTAAATTTCTTATGTTCTTAAACCTGCAGTGCAGCATAAATAAGAAAGATGTGTTCATACTTTGGCTGCAACAACTCATCGAGCAAGTCAAATAACTTGATCGCAAAAAATTGCTTCGTTTAATCCACAGGACTATGTACTGCTCAGTGGTCACCGTGTTCCACACGGAGGATCATTACTGTCGCACAGTGTGCTTACGCTGCATTATGTGTAGCAGAGCGGTGACAAAGCAGAGTGGGAACACTCCCATAGGGACCCACTGTGGAAAAATGGCAGAGAAATTACCGGCTAACCTCTGGGTTCCAAACGTTGACGTTCGCAGCATAGAATCACGCTCATTTCCATTGTTTGCCAAGCACTTTAAGCGGTATGTTGATAAAGTAATATTTTGTTAAAAAGCGTTTAATACATCAGCTGTCATTAATAGAATTATTTTGCTTTTATATGTGCTCAGCATTAGTTGTTAATGTTTATCATAATTAATAGTTATGACCGAAAGTAGCTTAACATTCCCGTTTCACTAAAGAGTTTAATTAGTATAGACACTGTGCATATTTTAAGCTGTTTTGGTTATGAATGGAAAACTACAGTTAGCAGCATTGCTAGCATGTTAATACACCTAATTAAAATATCAATTTAAGGCTCTCCTCGGGTCACATGGTTCAGTGTGAATTTATTACCAAATTAATGATAAAATAGATTAAAATAGTTTCTGGTAATTGGCAAAAAAAATAGTACGTTGCCCTAAAGTGTCTATTTTTTTACGTGCGGTAAGAGCTACACTCAATGTTTTGTTCACACCATTTTGCCTCCATCATGTTGAATTGCTTTGACTATCATTGAAATAAAATAAACTTCAGTTTGTCAATACTGACACATATATATATATATATACACATATATACATATATATATACACACACACATATATAC
>JAODKF010000002.1:9055974-9087193 GCA_026779585.1 Mormyrus proboscirostris
TAAGCTTGTTTTGTGGATTAAAATGGATTTTGATCACTAGACACTTTTGGAGGTGGGTACTTTCTAAACAAGAAAATAAACCAGAAGGCCTATTTTGCCCAGCAGCCTTTATGAATTATACAGTATTATTCGTACACTACTTCATTTGGAAAATGAGTCAAAATTGTTTGAAAGTTTAATATTTCTATGTTAATTCCTTAATTTTAGGTTTAGCATGCTCCATGCGAAAATAGCAACTAAAAAAATCTATATATGCAAAAAGTTACAAGTGGTTAGAAACTGTTCTTAGTGTTCGCGGAATATGTATTCAATAAAAGTCTGCACTGTTACGGTTATTTTTGGCTTGACTTTTAAATATAGCCTATATATGCTGGGTCACTAAAGATCCAAGGTATGTCACAGTGTTTTCTGCAAGTCCCATGTACACAAGAGTTGAAGTCTTTTCTTAAAAATATACATTTATAAATGCACCAAAAGGTTTAGTTCTTTTGATATTGTATGCAGTGTATCCATTGAAAAACTTTCTAAAAAAAAAAAAAAAATGAGTTGTTCATTTTAAGAGACCTGTCTTTTTTCTTTTGACTAGTTACTATTCATCAAGATAACAAGACAAGTATTTCTTATCCAATTACTAGTGACCAATTTCCAGGATGTTGCGCATCATTTGCAGGTATCAGAGAGCTGCTGTCAATTTGCAGGAGACTCCCAGAAACTTCCGGAAGAGGCGGGACATCAGGCATCGACTGTGCATACGCAAGAACCCGATGGCTTGCTGGAATACGATTGCTGTACCCATGTGATGACTGCGACCGGATGCGGACTTGGACAAACATCCGTGCAAAAGTCAACGCCGTCGAACATGTGCGGAGCGAAATGGCACGCATGCAAGTGAAGTGTATACTAAGCTTAATGCGTCTTGGTACCTTGGAGTTGGAGTCAAGATCCAGGGCTTTCTGGTAAAAGTCCATCGCTTTGCTAAACTCCTTCATGGCCTCCAGGGCTGCGGCCTTGCGCGTGTAGCCCTTTACTGCAAGCAGAAGACCAGGCGTGTGATGGAGACAGGAAGGAATGGAGGCATGGGAAGAGTCAGGACTTAAGACCGCGAGCAGGGTGGCTGTAACTTACTGAAAGCAGGCTCCAGTCTGATGCACTCTTCACAGTCCTACAACGAGAACAGAATGCTCAAGGACAACTTTACCTTAAGCTTTTACCATTCAGGTAAAAGTCAAGTTAAAAAAATAAAACCATAAGACCCATATAGGGTCTTATTCATGGCTAATAACACTTACTTTAATACGAATGGATTGAGCTTCAAACTATAATTACAGACCTTTCGGTGGTTTAGTCAAATCAGTGGCACCATTCTGCTATTTAAGCACCAATCACGTGTGATTCAGCAAAGAACATCCCCTTGGATGGCTAGCAGAACACTGCCAATATATCTTCAAGCATCCAAGCACGGGCTGAGGCTAAAAGGACTTTCCAGAGCAGCGTTTCTCAATCTGGTCCTCGGGGACCTGCAGATGGGCCGCATATTTCCTCCCTGCCAGACAGTCCAGCTGGGAGGGAGGAAAGACGAACCCGAGTATCATCTGCATAACATGCGATCAATGAGCAGTGAATCCCAGGGAAAACCACAAGATCTTCTCTAAGACGACCAGGGTGTTGATTGCAGCACTAAGCCCTACCTTCAGGGCCAGCTGGAACTCCAGCAGCTTGGTGTAGCAGGCGGCACGGTTGCTGAACAGCTTGGCGTCCTGGGGGTTCCTCTTGATGGCCTCTGTGTAATGCTTCATGGCTAGCGGATAGTCACCTGCAGCGGTCAGGGAGGAGATGTGGTACAGAAATAGAACACAAATTAGGCAAAAGTACAGGCATATTGGCATTCGCAACGAGTCACCAACCCGCCACAGACTTCGGAAACACGGGTGTATATGTGCGGACTCCGAAAAGTTGTTAAGTTGCTACGAGGTGTGAATCTGCGGCCCCCTACCCTTTTGGAAGGCCTCATTCCCTTTGTTCTTCTCCTCCAAGGCCAACTCAGGGTTGATGTAGGCCATCTTTTCCTGCTCCTTCACAATCTTCTCTGCCTGGAGGAACAAGGGTATTTAAAGACCATCTGGGGGTCATGGAGATAGGGCAGCAGACCCTGGTGACACTGACATCTCCATACCTGCTGGCATTTCTTCAGCACTTCAGGGGTGCGATGCTCAGTTAAGCTCTTGTTATAGAAGTGGATGGCATCTGTGTACCTCTCCTGCTTAAAGTAGGAGTTTCCAATCCTTGCATAAGCCCTAATTGGGGGGGGGGGGGAATTCAGGAATTAATCAACACCTTTAAAAGAAGGTTAACAGCGGTTCCCAATCTGGTCCTCAAGGACCCACAAAGTCCACATTCTCGCTCCCTTCATTCTCCCAGGAGGGAGCAAAATTTGGACTGTCTGGCAGGGAACAAAAATGTGGACCAGCTGTGGGTCCTTGAAGACTATAGGGAAAGACTGGCTTGTAAAGCTTATAGAGCCAAAAAAGACCCAGATAACAGGAACCTTTTCTCAGTCCTAATTTCACAAAGCAGAAATATCAAAGTGAACACCCAACAGGATATGTATGTATGCATGCATTAATTCCTTATTTCTTGTATGCACATTTTCATGTTATGTTTCATATTTTTCCCCCCATTGTTACACATTATTTTATTCATATGTTTTACTATGAAGGCAGTTTTTAGCAATTCTTGCCAATACTGCACAAATTGAGACAATACAGTTCTGAAAAAGGCAGGTCTGACCCACGAGTCACTGTCACCCTCCGCTTAGAGACTCACTTTGCGATCTGTCTGTAATCCTCCCGGTTCTCGCGTCCCACCTCGATGGCTTTCTCGCACGTCTCTCGGCACTTCTCAAACTCGCCCTTCTCAAAGAATACAGCTAACAAGACAAGACAGGCATACCTGCCATCAGCATGTCGCCGGTTTTAGGTCTCCTGAAGACGATTCGCGGGCGGGTTGTAGATGTGATACCTGCTTGATTGGAAAGGTAGGTCATGTTGGTGGGGTCATGCTGTAGTGCAGCCTCATAGTGCTTCAATGCCGTCTCAAAGTCCTTTTTCCTGTAGGCCTCGTTGCCAAGATCTTTCTCCTTCAGGGCCTGCAAATACAGTGAGAGCGGCTCCTCTTCAGTCAGCATCATCGGCCAGCACAGAGATGCGCGATCTGCAAGTCAGTACCTGTCTCTTGTTCTCTGGCAGATCCTCCTCTTTGGGTGGGGGAGGCTGCGGTTTTGCTTTGGGGGGAGGTGGCGGGGTGGGCTCCTCTTCATCTTCCTCAGCCCCAGCAAAGTCAAAGCCCAGCAGGACAGAGAGCGTGGTCATCACCCGAGGGTCCTGCAGCTTCCTACGAAGGGGATGGAGACAGGGAGAAGCGGCACGGGGCATCAATGTGCGGCAAACACTCGCAATACAGCCTGTACACCAATAGCACTTTAGCTGAAACTTTCATGTTCTTTCGGTTCACATATTTTCATGGCTGGTAGCAAAAGACCGGAAAAACGGTTTTCAATAACTTTAGATTTAAAGAGGACTCCAGCAAATGCAAAATCAGCACTAACGATGTCCTGCACAATATTTAGAGAACTGACAAGAATACACAAAGCATCAGTTACAAAATATTTAACACAGTATTAAACCATACTGTCTGTATTAAACCGTCTGTGGAAAAACCTGCAGGAATTTGCAAGGATCGATTCTAGCAGCTAAATGAAAGTCTTAATCTCATTTAATACATACATGCATTCAACCTTTGTTAATATAACAGATTAGATCCGGATGATATGCAAATATCTAGCCTATTAAGTGCTACTCTTGACTGTGAAAAACAGTTTCCATGACAACAGAATGACAACGAAGAGTTTCATTTCTAAAACCTCGTGGCACTTCAAACCAATCATTTGAACAGCTTCCCCCATACAACTCACGTGCCAAGGTCAGATGGCTTGTTCTTCAGTTGCTCCAATAGTTCTCTATATCCAGGCTCTGCCAGGAGTGCTCGGGTTCGAGGGTCACTTTCCAGCTTCTCATACAAGTTGGGCATAGCAAAAGGGTTCATCATCTTCTTCTCTACAAAGACGGCAGCATCTGGCTCAACCATTTCATTAAGACCTCACGCTTTGCAGGGAATGGACCGACCGACACAAATACGTTCGCCCAGACATCGGCGGAGTTTCCTCTACCTGCTAGTCGCGCTTCCATGTTCTGAAGGCCATCCTTTAGTTGCTGGTTGGTCGGCTCGTGCTTGAGTCCCTCCTCGTAGGTCACCTTGGCCTCCTCAAATCGCTTGAGGAACTCCAATGCTGCAGCCTTGCGAGAATAGCCCTTAGGAAGCAATGGAAAAACAAGGGTTGGCTTTAGAATTCAATACAAAACATGGAGAGATGAAGGCAGCGGTTATAAATCTGTAGTGGATGCCACCACCTACCTTTCCCCAATCAGGCTTGATCTCCACAGTCTTGCAAGCATCCTTCAGGGCATTCTCATAATCTCCCTTCTTGGCATAGGCTGCTGAGCGATTGCTGTACAGCACATGGTTGGATGGGTCAAGGGTCAAGGCCTCCGAATAGCAACGCAGCGCCTCATCTAGCTGGCCGCTGCTCAGTGCTTTGTTGCCTTTGTCTTTCAGCTCTGACACCTGGTCAGGAAAAAAAAAATGAGAGGCGGAAAGACCAGAGAAGGTGACAGTGTGAGACACAAACAAGGGAACCCAAGTGGTGTGTGGAGACAAATAATGGAGGGGCACAGAAAAGTAGGAAGAAACAGACACACACACAAATGAATAGCATAAGAATAAAAAGCAAGTATAAGGATAAAGTAGACAAGGAAATTTATAACAATTAAACAGCATAATTTCCCCTGGATCGATAAAGTTCATCTTACTTTAATTACAAGAAATGCAACTGATGTTATGACCAGACACTAGCTGAGGACAAAAAAATCATACAGAAACAGGCTTGTGAAGGATTTGGTTATTCACATCTAGCCACGGTCAAATAGTGATGAGGACAATTTTGAGTGTCACCTAGTGTCATTTTAAAAATGCTGGCAGCAGCTATAAAACACAATCGCCTTTTCTCACACAGCAGACAGACCATTTTAACTCCTAATTAATTATCAATACAACTAGCTCGAATTATTAGCTTAGGGCTGCAGAAATCTCTCTAGTCAGGCATGTGTGTGACTGCAGCAGCTGAATGAACAGCTCGCTATGAGCCATAACTTATGAGACTGGCCCTGTAGAAACACCGTGACAGCCTATGATATCCAGAGAGCCAGCTGGCAAAGGCAGCTCAATTTATGCAACCGTGTTAAATCTATAACGTTAGGAAGCCCACGGACATCCAGAAACACACAATAAGGACACCTTTCATCGACCTACCACAATTTACATGGCCTTCCCACTTAAACACTGCGCACAGATACACAGGTAGCTACCGACCAGTCCAATACTAAAATGACCGAGAGCTAGACTAAAACCATTTCAGATGAGGACCAAAAAACGTACAGCGAATATAAATAACGCAATTCCACAAGCAAGCCAAATACTTAACTTATTAGATGCATCTTTTTCACTAACGTCCGTAGCGATGCGAAATGCGGTTTTCAATCGGCTCACGAGACAAAAACAAAATCAAAACAGGAGCCAGAAAATTAACTAACTTGCGCTTCTGATTAATGAGCACGCAAACGTCTCGCAATTTAAGAAGCAACGCGTAATCTTTACTTAAAAATCAAATGCCAACCGGTACCCACACATACCTTAGCCATCGTGCTACCATGAGGTTCCAGAAGCTACTGTGAGATGACTATGCGGTGGCCCCTCCCTTACGAATATATTAATTAGCCGCTCAGAGTCAAGGAAGTCGAGGGCTAACTGAGCTCTCATTGGGAGTTCGACCCATCAATAACGTTTCCTGCCACTCCATTTACAGCCGCACCGAAAACTGCCGGACTTTCTGTGATGACGCATGCGCTGTTACTCTAACTGGAAGGACAAGCTGTCCGTCGGTAAACAATCCTAGCGGCGCATTGGCTAATGGCAGGGCAGGGCGGGGCGTGGTTGGTGCGAGGAAAAATGTCCTATCCATACATAAGCAAAGGAGGCGGGATCTGCGTCGAAACTTCTCGACCTATCACTTTCCAGTGTTCTGGAAACTTCGGCATTCACGATTGGCCAAGTAAAGTTAGCTGCAGATTTGTTCCGCTACATTCTAGTGTTTTCTGTGGCCGCACACTTTAAAGGGAAACATAGCAAAAAACCCCTTACACATTCGTTGCTTCTCAGAACGTAATTTGTCAGTTATCATTTTCGAGACGACGCTTTAAACGAAGCGAATAAAATTCTCCACGTTAGTTTCTGACTCCATATTCAGTATTTGATTTGTTAGATGTTGTGCTTCAACCGTTGTCTATACTCTCGCGTAACGGAACTGTATACATGATTTTTGAATCAGAAAGATAAGACACCGTTATACTCAGGTGTTACTGACCGCACGCTGCTTGTGCAATTATTTGGACTAAGATTGTATTTTATGACCTATGAACTACAACCCTCCTCCGACCCCATAAGGACTTCAACGTGCAGCGCGGTAACCTGGCGCTCACTTTAGCGAACCGAAAGCGGTAGCTGTATAGCTGACGAGCTGCGCGCGCTGTTCCGTGACGCCATACTGACAGCTGGAAGCTGCCTCGGCCGCCCTTCGGCTCCGTGTCATTATCATGGCGTTTCAGATGTCATTTGCCTGCCGCGCTAAAAGCTGCGTTGCACTGGCTACGCTCCCTTACACCCAGGGCTCGAGCTGTGCTGCTGTGCATGCTCCCGGCTTTAAATCTGTAATCTTTACACCAAATGTACCGTTGCAGCGTTTCGTCAGTAAGATAGACTGCTTGGCATTGCCCGGACTCCGTAACCAGCAAACTGCGCTGTACTCCGGCCTCATAAATCCCGGGAAAGCTGCTACATTTTCCACTAGTTCCGCGGCTTCGTCAACGTTTTTTCAGCCGATCGGTGGCAATCCATCTTTGGGCAACAGGCGAACGCTGTTGTCCAGACCGGGTCTGTGGGCTCTACTAGGCGCCATTGGGCTGTCCGCTGTTACTGCGTCTTTGCATTCGAGTTCCCTTCTCGCCATGACCTCCGCGGCCAGCACCGTTGATTTGGATTCCCCTGACACCGACTGGAAAGAGGCCAAAAGTCAGTGCTACCCCTGACCTTTCTTCTGGGAGAGTTTGGTGGGGGCTGCCGAGCTGTTTTGCAAAACGAGGAACACTTGTACCTAGGTGTCACAGTGAAATTGATTTTCAGACTTAAAGGTCACGAAATGTCTGGAAATGCCGGCATTCAAGCGGGGATAACATATATAACACAATGTTTATTGTATGAAATATTATACTTTACGGTTAAGATTAAAATGGACACTACTGATAGATGAAAATTCTGATGCATATAGAAAAAACAAAAAACGTCGTGAACAAAGTGCAAAGACAGTACATATAGTGCAAGCAAGTAAACGTGGTGCAAATGTGAAATATAAACAGGCTACCATGTGTACTATTTGATTTATATTTTTTTGTTTACTAGTATTACTGTGCCACATTTTAATCGGGGATTACATACTGAACGCAACTCCGTTAACTTCTCCCCATCCAGAGGTGCTCCTCTCAGCAACGCAGCAGCAGAGGCAGGCAATGTGCAGGGTGTCGGGTGTGCTGCAGCTGAAGAGTATCCCTATCTGGACCCCTTCTGGTGAGATCAGGAATAACTTACTTATTATGTGAGATATTGGAATGCAGTGGGGTGGCATGATGCCACAGTGTTTAGCACTGTTGCCTTGCACGTCTGAGACCCGGGTTCAAGTCTCTGCCGTTGCTCCATGTGTGTGGAGTTTGCATGTTCTTCTTGTGTCATTGTGGGGGTTTCTCACGGTAGTACTGTTTGCCCCCACACTCCAAATTGCACACCCTGTAGGTGTGCATGTGTCAGTGTGCTCTACGAATGGCTTGGTGCCCTGACTTGGGTTGTTTCCTGCTTCGAGCCTGTAGGTTCTGGGATGGGCTTCAACAACTGCAGGAAAGCTAAGTTAAAAAAAATGGATGGATCGGGATGCAGTGTTTTCCATATTACATGTCAGCGTACAAGTGGGTGCATGACTGAAGTGTTATTTACAGTGTTTTCGTGGGGGAGTTTGGAATATTACACTATCATACCCATCTCCACACCTCTTCTCTTGGTGAGGGGCACAGTGGCACCATGCCAAGTAGGTCACACCAAACCTGTCTTTCCAAGGGCACACGCTCGTTCTGGGGGATCCCAGATGTTCCCCAGCCAGCTGGGAGATATAATCCCTTGTTCTGGAACTGTCCCGAAGCCTCCAACCACTGGGGCAGTCCCAAAACAGCCCCCTTGGGAGCTGACCAGATGGAGTCCTTATAAGACGCCCAAACCGTCAGTACTGTATCTTCCTGATCCAAATGAGCTGCAGCAATATTTTAACCTCCCTTCAGATTTATAAAGTACTCCATCCTTCACAGAGAGTGAGTCTGGCAACACTGCGCCAAAACCTCATTTTGACCACTTGTATTCACAACCTTGTTCTTTCATGCATTACCTAAAGCTCAAGAACATAGGTGAGGATAGGCTGATTGATTGTCTAAACTGCAAGCCCAGGGCTAATGCAGATCTTTAGAACAGCTTAAAATAGATTTTCAGACTTTAAGGTCTGAAAATGTCTTTTTTTCCTGATATAGTACAGATCTTGTCCTGCTGTATCAATGCTACAATTAATCATTAAATCGATATTTTGAAACTTAATTTATTGTACTACCATTTATTTAACAAACATTTTTTCAACATTTGCTGATTTAAAATTTGCTGTTTGTTGTCTGTGCCAAGTTAATTGCAGTTTATAAGTGCAGTGATGTGTCTATCTCTGAATTATTAAAGTACAAGTCAAGTGTTTCTTTTGAAACATTGCTTTACATGTATACTTTATGTACGCGCACATAGTTTTTGCAACCTTGGAGTTGAAGTGCACAACAGCTTGACTGATCCTTGGTAGGCAGTTAGTGCCTGTTAATTACATTTGGCCTGTTGTAAATCTTCAGTCCTTCCATTATTTCACTATTGGAGTGTTAACCATCAGGATACAATGGTAATATTGCGCTGCATTGAATCTTGACATTGGTATTGTGATGAATATTGTATCATGGGCTAGTTGGCAGAATGCACCCCTAGTCTATACAGAAAGTCCCTGGGTAAACAAGGGAAGGGCTTGCTTTTCACTTATTTAACCATCACAGTTTTCATCGTGTGACATCACCACATTGGTTCAGTTTTTCTCATTTTCAAACTCAAGGCTTCCGGCCATCAGCCTGGGGGCTGTGTGTGGCTCAGCAGGCTAAGTCTATGATTGCAAGGTTGCTGGTTCAAGCCTTGTAATTATTATCATTATTATTGTTATCATCATCATCATCAGAAAAAATATACTCCCTTACCCTGTGCAGGTAAACATATTACATGTCGCATCTATGACATGTCCCTTAACAAAAGGCATACACAGTAAAACAGGCACTTCACAAATCTGTTCACCTTGTCGCTGGTTTTAAATAATGTGCAATGAACTTTGCAAAATCAGGATGTACGTTAACACCCTGGGGGGGCTAGAGGTGATGTTCCTGTTATTTGTAAAACCTTTCGCTCTTGACCTCCCGGATGCACCTGAGCAGGTATTTGAGTGTCAATTAGCAGAGATGAGAATTAGCAGCTTCAAATCTAAGGATGTCTTAGAACACCAGAATTCACTTTATTAGCTATGCCTAGCTAATAATTAGGATTTTTTTTTTAAAACGGTAGATTGTTGTGAAGATGCTTAAATGAGTACCGGGGCATTGTCTCAATGAGTGATGGTGACGGTAAGGTCCTGAGATTGCCCAGTGGCTGTGGTTTTTGCTGGCACTAGGCGGCCTGCTGATGTGTGAGTTAATTTGGAAGACAAGGCTTAGAGTTTCTGTTTAACATGTGTCCCTGTGCTCAGCGGGAAAAGCGGTGTGAAAATGATGATGAGTATGATGATACGTATGATATAACTGGTGCTGTTTCCAGATGGAGAGCTGCAGTGATTTAATAACTTGGATTTTAAATTCATTTTATTCATTATTTTTTTTTTTCCCCAAGGACAAGTTACTGAAAACCCCCTGTATCAGGTTAATGAGGCACTGAACTCCAAGGTCTCACTCTTCAGAGGTGACATCACCCGGCTGGAAGTTGACGTCGTCGTTAACGCAGGTAAGAGTGCCATGTGGCCAGTGTTCCGCTGAGCTTGAGCGGGCATCGTTTGTGCCCACCTGGATTTGAGCTTCCAGCAGCAGACCTTGTTTTTTAGCGTTTTTATTAAGTGTGGGATTTGTCACATAACTTACAGTACCTTCTTTTCAGGTATTCTCATGGTCAGTGTGCTCCTTAGCATGCACGGCCTTGTTAAAACGTATAAAAGTTAGGATGAACAGTGCAGTTTGTGACTAGAGAAATAGTTACACTCGACATGTAGTCAAATTGTAGTGTAGTGGCATGTAGTGGGTAGTGGTGGTTTAATGGTTAGGGATGCGCACCTGTAATTGAAAGATTGCAGGTTCGAATCCCCGACCAGCAAGGCACCACTGAGGTACCCTGAGCAAGGTACCGCCCCCAAGCACTGCTCCCTGGGTGCTGAATTAACGGCTCCCTTCTATGTCACATATGGGTTAAATGCAGAGGACACATTTCGTTATTGTGTGCTGTGGTGTGTCAACAATGATCACTAAATTCTAAAAAAAAAAAAGTATATTTCTGTTTAGATGATTCTAACTCGTAGTTCAGTGTACTCACAGAATTTATGGATCATTAATACTATATGTCTGATTAATGGGAAATATTATGTGAAATTCTGTAAAAATGCTTCTTTTAGTATTAAGACTTGAACAGATTTGACTAGTGTTTATCAAATGGAAAAGTAGCAAGTTTTCACAGACCTTATGTTTAATACGAAGCAGTGAAAATCTCTAATGCAGTTACCGTTACCTCTCTGCAGTATACCTACAACTCAAGAGGCATGTTGACTCAGCAGGTAGTGCTGATCCCATAAACAACTGGCTTTCCAGGATCAGATCTGTACCCAGTGCAGTGTCTGAATCAGCTGAGCTTTTAGCTGAATCGGCTGAGACTCTCTATGGCCTGTAGTTTGTGTGGTCATGTGCATTTTCCATGAGGTGAACTGCCACCTCATCCAGATTTTACCCTGCTCTGTTCTATGTCCGATAGGCCACAGATAATGGCTGAATACTTGACAAAGACCTATCTTTTAAGCAATGTCTGAAGGGATGTATTAATAAAATAAAAATATCTTTTCCTGCTTTTGTAAAATTGTGTCAGGTGCGTATAGTATTTCCCATTATTCTTGGTGCCGGTGCTTTGGCAATTTTCTAAATTGACCTGTATTTACACACATTGATCACCAGGTGGCAGCAATGAATCAAGTGTTTCACAGGGACTCGCCGACTCCCACATTTTTCAATGCTAAGCACATACTTGGGTCGTAAATGTCAGTCCGGCACTATTACCAACTTGTTTGCATGCACTGTGGCAGACATAATGGACCCCGATCACCGCAAAAACACACAGTTATAACTGAGCATGTAGGGAAGATTATGCACGAAATCCTGACACCACAGATAGATTATACATCATTTGTTGCCGTGGGAATGGGGCAGGCTTGGAGACGCCAGCCCCAGTTATGACATTCATGCACAATGAGGTATGCTGAGCTGATGGCTGTGCTGATTTCATTGCTTAGCTTTCAATGTGCCTTTTGTGATCCGCTTCCAATGCTGTGTGAGCCAGATGTGTGCGTCTTGTGTCCCTTTCCCCCCTCAAACCTCACAACAGAGAGCTCCTCTGAAAAAGTGACCATTTACCTTTAGACTTGTAATTTCCCGTGTGTGGCTGATTTTTAAAATGAGCTGCTGTGCAGATAATTTTTTATATTATTTTTTTTTTGTAAATTTGCAATTTGTGGTTTGAGTGTCTGTGGATTTGAGGTTTATTACCTGTGTGAATATTTTGTGTTTGCGTGCTCCCCCGTCGGTGTCTTAAATCAGCCGATGGCAATTAGTTACCTGGGAGATATCAGGGGTGATGGGGGTGCGGGGCACTGGAAAACAAAAAATAGTGAGATGATGGAGAGCACAGAATGAAAGAGTGATGAGAATCCTGCAGAGCCTGATGAAAGCAGTGTTGTCCAGACAGGTGCGTGTTCCTACAGAGCATTAGTGAATTAATGAACACCTGTCACCAGTGCACAAGTATACGTATGTACTGGAAATGGTAGATGACGCTGCTTTACGCAAAACCACGCGTGTGTGTAAGAGGATGTAAGCCCTTACTGCACTGTACGGCTACAGTGCTCATCGAAAGTCTTAGGACGCTTGCTTAATTCTGTAAAAATTGCAAACTTATTGGTTTTATAATGAAAATCATTACTTTATGAATTTGTTTGCAAAAAATATATATCACATTAGAAACGACCAGTAGTTTTAAGTGAAACATTTATTTCATGTCATAATTTGAAACCAAAATTTTAGTTCTAAAAGAGCTGTTCTGAGTTAAAAGGTTCAGTGACAAGCAGTCTCATTTGGTGCTTTTTAATTAGTAACATCTTTGCAATAACATAAAACACCGACGGGTTTACTATGCCTTTGGGAACCGGTGACTACAATTGTAATTAATAGCAAAATGGCAAGAACAGAACTGAATGAGTCAGTCAAAAAAATTGACACTTCATTTCTGTGCAGAAGATACATGAGGATATGTTAAACATTGCTTGTCTATGGATTTTTGTTATGAAACCAAATTTGCAACATTGTTACAGAATTAAGCAAGGCTTTCTATAAGTAGCATATGCAGCACCCACTGAATGAGCCTGCGAGTTGGACTGGGGTCGTCCTCACCTTGTGCATGGTGTCAGATTTCACAACACTGACCTAAATCCCAGGGAAAGAAAGACTTAAGATTTTCATCCCAGTGATCTGTCATAAGTCAGGTGTGTTTTATTTATATATTTGGTTTTGATTTGCTCCAAATACCCCAGCGTGTCATTTGCATTGGGGGAATGGCTAAGAGAGTCTCAATGTATCTGTGCTGTTGCGCTGAGCTCTATCCTGGTGTTTTCATGCAAATTAAAAAGGAGACAATCAGCATGGAAATTGTGTGTTCTTGGCCCCGAGCCATTCTCAGTGTGGAGCTGGGTTCTCATTGTGTCAAATCACTGATGATAACATCACAGTCATTCCGTGGGGCTTCACCTGTACGAGTGGATGTTCCGTATCTTCCTTTGAACTTCTGCAGCTGATTGTGTCACGTGGAGTCTCTATACACATGTAAATATTTATTAAACACTTTTAAAAAAAATCTTTGCCTGAATAGGATGAATGCACTAACAATACAGTGGAAACTGGAGTGTATTTTGTTGACCTTTATTTTTTAGAATACCTGGCCTATGTTAAATAAAATGGTACATCATATAAACAATGATATTTGCTTAACTGTGTTGCAGTCATGAATTTGTTTTGCATAGTTGATGTTTTATAGATGAAAATTAGCCTGTGACAAATACTTTGTCTAGATGCAGGTCAAAATAATGTCCTATATTGCACACTGTGCCCTAAATAAACATGTTCTGCTGTATTATACCGCATTATAGGAAAGTTAATTGATAGATTAGGATGAATTTAGACGTCATTTACAGCTATTCAGTGCCAGTCTGCTGCATCCGCTGCCTTTCATTGCTCTGTGATACAGTATGGAAATCTGTGGGTAAATGAAATGCTAATGCTGCAGGTTTATATAGCTTTGGTGGTTAATTATGGGTGCCCAAGATGGACAGCACTTCGTGCACGTTTAAAAATGTGGTATGGAAGTCAATAAGCAAGTAGTTAAGAATGATCCTATGGTTCAGCTTGGAGGGGACCTTTTAAGGCTCTGTACATTATTACCTCAGTGACGGATTCTTCTTTGTCAGATCACTAACACATACCAGCAGTGATGACAATAACTTTATTACACTTTACTTGGTGCCTTCTGATTCATTATCTTGAACATTTTTTGGTATGTCCTTCACTGTGGGCCAATAAAATGAAATACGACCATGGAATGTCTGTAACAAACACGTAAGGCTGTGAAATTCTTACACTGTTGTAGTTTATGTGGGTGATGTGATTGGGCTGGGGAATGAGAGATCTGGTCATAATGGTACAGAAGAAGCTCTAACTGATCTGTATTCCAGGGAAGATTTAGAGCCCCCAGGTTCTGACCCCAGGGCACCTTAATCTTTCTCTTTATGCAAATAGGTTGAGGTTAGCTGGTCCCAAATCAGATCTGAGGTGATGTAATGTCATTCATCGATCTTTCCCTCTGAAAGTGAGGAAGATGGTTAAATCTGAAGTCGCTTTACTCTGGCACTTCTCACCATGACACATTTCAGAATGAAAGCGAGTGTAACTAAGGTGTTTATGGGCATTTTACTGTCTGAATGATTATTTTGACCTTTATGGGGATTATATCCATGTATAGGACATGTAGTCAAATAATTACTAAATTTGTCTAGGTGTTTTAAATATATGGACTAAGATTAGTTCATTTGCTGATTTTTATACAATTCTCAAGGGAGAATTTTGCCATCATCAAGGAATATCTCTTTACTTTATGGCACCATGGGTTCAGGAGAAACAGCACATGGGGACTAATTGGGAGTGATGGATATCTGCCGATGAAGTATACTGACAATTTGCAGAGCTTCAGAACTTCTTGTAGTGTTAGCAGAAGGAAATTTTCAGAAAGCACAAGCTGTCTCTCCATTCACTGTGCATGTAGTGAGGTCCAGTGTAAGGATGTCTGCTGGTCAACAAAGTGTTGCTGTTTGTGACTTTTTAGAGGGCAGAATCTTCTTAAGGCGTTAAACCTTTAATGCTTTAAATGTTAATTAATGCACACCAAACCCAGCATCCTTGTGCTTTGGATGACATTCAAAACCAATTTATTGTGTTAACATTAGTTATGCCTAAGTGTTTAATAAAGCTCATGCTGAAATATAGCTCTCTAATGAACAGAGAATTACCAGCAATCATAAACTATAACCCAGTTTGTTATTTTCTGGTAATTGCAGTGGTATTATTTCGACGGGACACCTCAGAAAGTGCCAACACATTTATTTATGGCTCGCTATGTCAATGTGCCGTTAAGCATGGTTCATGTGTCGCTTGGCAACGTGCGCCAGGTTCTGTGATGTTCTGCTGGGCATTTTGAAGAAGCTCCAGTCAACACGGGAGAATGAGACAGAGAGGGAAACAGAGAATGAGACAGATGGAGAATGGGACAGAGAAGGAGACAGAGGGAGGAGATGGAGAATGAGACAGAGAGAGGAGAGGGAGAAAGACAGGGGGAGATTAGATGGAGAGGGAGGAGACTGAGAGGGAGAGGTGCAGCCTGGCTCTGGAAGGGAGGAGTGGGATGGGGAGCAGGAGTGGGGGAGGGTCTGTCACAGCTCAGTGCACAGCCAGATTGCTTGAAGAGGAGGCAGCGCTGGAATAAAAAATGCGAGGAGTCACAGGGAGGGGAGAGGAATGTGGGAGGGATGTGAGGTAAGGAGGGGAGGAAAGGGATAGGCAGAACAAGTGGAAGGAGTAGTCATAGAGAAATGGGTGGAGGATGATGAGTACTGCGGTGGGCCTTGTTGGCAGGTATGTCGCTTGCTGGATTTGTGTATCCCAGCCTCATTGATCTGCCCAGTGCTCCCAGTGCCCCTGTAAAATCACAGATATTAACAGGCTGTCTTAGGTGACGGATGGGGTCTGAGGGTCAGTGGTGAGCCCGGGCCAGGTCCCAGTATATGCGCCTGTCCCGAGACCCTGGTGTGCCTCGGGATCTTCTTCAATGTTGTGTCACCAGGCTTGTCTTTTGCCAGTGTACACTTGAGTACGGCACCTAACCCATGTTCCTTTATATAGCTGCATAAAAAGACAGGTGTGAGTATTTATGGCTGCACATGTCACTGCACTGGTGGGAAATTAAGGTAGAACGATGTGACATTGAATTATGTTCTGCAAATTTACATGTCTATTCGTGTCACTTGTAATGGGAATAATTAGGACAGAATGGTCCTTCGGTTTCTGCGTGACTTGTACGGCTCGGTGGAAATGAATTGAAGTATGAAACACATTTCAGTTACTGAAGGGAGAATCACAAGGTATTTGCATCACCCAAACTATGGACAGGCATGGTGGTAGTGGCTCTGCTGAGGAGGCATGAAGCGGTGGCCGGGAGGCCAGAGCGACGCCGCTGAAGTAAACGGCAAAACCACGGAGCGCACAGAGGCCTGGGCACTCACTCCGGCCTGATCGATACGGAGCGCACTCAGAAGGGGCGGGGTGTTTGTATTTCTCACCAAGAATCGGATTTACAGTAACCATTCTGCTCCGCCTCCTCCAACCACATTTTTACTGCACCTTGGCTCCTGCGTTTCCTCCATAAAACACAGTAACAAAAAGCCACAAGCACTTAAGGGCTGTGCTTTGGGGAGGCGGGGGGGGGGATTGAAAGACTCTTTTTACACTACTCAGTCACCCAGTGCTGCCTCGCCTGGGCGGGTGGGGGTGGGGGTCATCATCTCTGATTGGCTGGCCAGTAAATTACAGAACGAGTCGTCCTTTGAGACAGAGCAGCTTGTCTGCGAGTGTGCAGGCCTCCTGCTTCTCAGGTGTAAGACCTGGGCAAGGCAGGTGGCTGGGGCCGCGATAACATGATGATCATCGGTTGGCTGAACAGGCGGCATGTTGGGCTGGGTGGAATTAAGGCTTCTTTACAGATGTTAGACATGTGTCTGTTGAAAGCCTCATAGGGGCTCTCTACCAATCAGTACTAATTCATCAAATTGTCCTGGTGCTACTTTTTCTGTAAAATTTATTATTTTTTTTCCTGTTAGTAAGCAGGGTTAATTTTGACAGCAAATTTTTATTTAGTTTTAGTCATAGTCTTTTGACTAAAATGTAATTTAGTTTCAGTCATAATTTAGTCATGTAAATTATTTTAGTTTTAGTCTAGTTTTAGTCGACTAAATATCATGATTATAGTTGGCTAAAATTAAAAGTGCAAAGTATAATGTTTAAAATTTCCATTCGATTTTCTGAAAGTCATTATGTTCACCAAGATGAAATGAAACCAATGTTAAGGAATGGTGTTAAGGTTTGACTGTGCAGTACACAAATACACAGATTTCACTCTTATTTGAGACACAAACATGTCTTTTTACCCAGAAACTGAGTACTGTAAAATCAGCAGAGCCATTAGCGCAAAAATAAAATCACTTCAAAGAAGAAGTGCACAGGCTATAATGCCACCAGGCCTGCTCTCTCTGAATATTAAAATGAAAATAGATATTTGTAATATTTTTATTTGCTATTGTTCGCTGTTAGTTTCACCTGAAATTCTCAAATATGTTCAATGGAAAAGACCAATAATGGTATCAGGAATATATAACCATTATCAAGAAATAAATTCCAAACACTGAAACCATTCTTCTCAAGGGCTATCTGTAGCAGGAAGTGCAACCATTCTATTATAGCATTTTCAACATCAAAATAATTATCCCAAAGCTCAAATTCTATTAGTGTATAGAGCCAAAAATCTCCTCTCTCTCAGGTGATTTCATGTTCGTTTAAGTTTCCCGTTTTAACAACTGTATAAAGTAATGTTATTTGTTATATAAATCAAGTCAGGTGAAACTAAAATAATGTACGTTTTCAGGCTTGCCAAATCTCAAGCATCTTGCATGAAACTCACGATTTCAGAAATCTTACGGAAAATCTATATTATACCATTATAAACCTAGAATTGTTATACGGTTAAATACAAAAGCAGACTATTACACAAGGTAAGTGTAACATTTGTCTGCAGACATCTCGAATTGAAAATCTCACACAAGCCAGCTGGCCGAAGTTGGCAACCCCGCGTTTTATTTGAAATGGAAAGTAAAATTTGCTGTTTTCGCCTGAAACGGCTTGTCATAATATAAATGCAAATATAAAGCTAATATATAATATATAAAGCTAACAAAAACATGTCACGTTTTATATCTTTTAGAAATAACATGACCGCCCATATCATACTCTAATAGCGATTGAAGCGATAAATTCGTATGTATTTAGGATTATATTAAAACGAGCCTTTAATTTTATTACCGGGCCGTACGTACGGATTATCGAAATACTTAAATCCATGAACACTAAAATATATGACATAAAAACGATTGCATTAGGGTTTTATTAAGTAAAGCACTTTATTTAAACATGCACAATTTTCACATTTTGTTTTCTCTTTTGAGATGCAGCCCTACTTTTAAAATGTTCTTTTAAAACTTGTAAATGAGAAAACATGCGGCAGTCATACATATATGTTCAGTTCTATGTCACGTGACAATAAATATTGTCAAAAAGTTTTTGAATTGTGCTGAAATAATTTGTTTTGACAGTCAAGTGTTGATTACACGTAATGTTGATACAATAGGCTATTTATTATATTTCACACTAAATAGTTAGACATTGCTATCTTCCGGACCTCTAACTGGATCTGTTAAAATTTTAGTTGAATACCCATGCCTTACGCGAACTACGTTATTTCTGATTATATCTCGTCTCTGGCAAAGATTTTCGTCTCGTTTTTATTCGTTGACGAAATTGTCAATACCCTTCGTCATAGTAGTCCCGAAATCATTTTTATTTAGTTATCGTCTCGTTTTAATCTGAAAATAAAGTGCGTTGACGATAACGATGACGAAAATTTTTCGTTAAAAAAATTAACGCTGCAATAAACCCAGTCTCCCACTCAGTAAAGGTTTTTGATGGGTTGTGAATAAAGGTGGAGGAAATGGGTTTTTTTAAACATAAAAAATAGTGGTTTTAAGGTCAAGAAAGAGTTCTACTGTTGTATCTTTAATCTCAATCACCTCAAAATATCCATCTGAGTGTTACAAAAGTGTAAAACTGGAGCATGCGTGAGTCTCAGTGGACAGGCGTTTCTCCTTAGCCACCAAAGAAAATATGTGTAGTAGCTGCAGGGCGAGAGCTGTGCTTTACCTGCTGCGCTGCACTCGCATTTCAGCATGTGTGCGTCCTGCTGTCTTCACAGCCTTCAGCGGGACCCCTGCAGCATTCAACATTGTATCCTCACCCGGGACCTGATCTCCTAAGTGTCCCTCTGCTCTCAAGATTGGGGGTGGACTGTTGGGCCCGCAGGGCTAAGTCCATGTCAGGAATCATCCATGCAGCGTGACCTGCGCATATTACTGCCTGTGAATTTTTTATCAGACAGGGCATACCGATGTATAATTCACACACATTCCCGTAACAGTCAAATTCTCCTGCAGCGTCAGGTGAGGTGATAGGCTCTCTCCCATTGTGGGCACGATACTATTTAACTGCCTCTCCAAGTCCCAGCAATCTGTCAGTTTGAATAGTGGCGTCTGGAGCTCTGGAGCGCTTTGTGTGTGTGCTTTGGGGGGGGGGGGGGTACTGTTTTGTACAGCCAGACGTGAATCATGACTCTGCAGAGTTCCAATCCCGTGCGGCAGCGGTTGCGACAGATCCGCGATCCACCAAAAAAAAAAAAAGGAAAAGTGCATTATGTGCCACACGCTCTACGAAAACGCATGGCGCTAATGAGATCTGAAGGCTGGAGGAGCCGCAGGCCGGCGCAGAGCCGCGTGCCTGCTGACACGCAGATGTTCGCACTCCCCACCTCCGTGCTCGCAGTCGGCGGACCTTGGCGTACCCGTGAAGGTGTCCCCAAACCTAAGGCACGCTTCCAGGAGAGCTGACCTGCATGGGGAGCCTTGTGAAGCGAGACCTTGGAGGAGGCCGTATCGTATACTGGATTTACCGAGGTGGCGGTATCGTCAGGTCGGTGACTGGATGGAGAGTGCAGAGATCACCCAAGGCTGCAGACACATGGAGGCGTTTGGGTGGCGGATGTCTGCGGCAGTGGCTTCCATCACTGTCTGTCTGTTTCTCTGCTGTAAGAGGGGCAAAAAATAAGATCCATGACAAGTGATGCATCTATAAATGTAGATTTGGCATGAATGACAATTAGTTTCCCCTACTTGAGAACCGCAGGACCACCAGCACCATGACACAAATCTCTGCTGCAGCCTTTTTTAACAGGATAGTAGCTCGTATTGAAGAAGCTGGATCGTTAGCCCTCAATGAGACTAATTAGCTTAATTGCCTCAGTGTGGTAATGCAGGAGGAGTCTCGCTGTTGATCAGATGGCGCCCTCATCACGCAGAGGCTGCTCAGAGAGGTTTAACTTCAGTCAGCCGTTATAGTGTAAGGGGTCAATACTGTGCCCCAGCGCTGCTACAGTCTGTCAGCTGATATGGCAAAAGTTCCCCGCGTTAACCCTCTCATGTCCTCACTGTAAATATATGCACGCATAGATGACGCACAACAGGCTGAAGTAGAGTCTTAACACATGGCATCATTGCTTCATCTGTGTGTGCTGAGCTTGCATGTTCTGCCCTGTACTCAACACACAGTTGGGAAATGCCGTTAGTACGTGTGTGTGTGTGTGTGTAGCTATCGTAACACCATATGCTTCTCGGTATAGTCTTTGAATCCGCACAGGTCTGACTGAATGGATGTTCTTGACTATTTATATCTGCTTAGGGTAACAGTAAGTCCATTCAGAGCTTGTGCTTTGATTAGTTTTACAGTATGTGGGGGTGGAGGGGCAGGAGCACCCTTATGATGAACACACTGCTGTGTAAATGTGCAAAAGTGCAAGTGCTGATGAAGGAATGTGTATTAGAAGGATTATGGTAAGGTAATGAAGATGATAATAATCATGCATTAATGATGAATAACAGGTCGTTTGCATATAAAAACGTGTGCCTGATGGTCCAGCCATTCTGCGTTTTCTGGCATTCGCCTTTGCCTCTGGAGCAGTCTGATTTCATGCCCATGCAGGCTAATACGTAATGTAGTACTGTCTTTCTGGCCAGTGACAGTGATGCAGGTGCCATTCAGGCGGGAAAACGTCACAGACGACATCAACCTGCCAATTCCCATATCAGATGCCCCGATTCTCCTGTATTTGCCTGAAACTGGGAGAAAGGAAGCTCTATTTAATTGAGTGAAATGCAGGTGCTCAAGCAAACTTGACAGGGACAGCCCAATTATTTTCTCCTGTGTGTGTGTCTGTGTGTGTGTAAATCAGTATGTGGAGCTGTACTGAATTACTTAGTGAATTGCATAAGCAAAGGACTTTATTTTGCTGGATTGAGACTCTTTTTTTATCCACTGCATTGTTATAGAACAAGAGATTCAGCTTTATTTCTGTTTTCTTTCATTAACATAAAATCAAATTGTATCACGGGTACGCAGAGAGATGTATGTATTTAAATCAGTGCATGTGATAATTTAATAGGATGTATGTCAGCCATTGGTGTGAAGATCATAAGGAATCGACCCCTGTGTGTCGGTGTGTGACTATAGGACATTCTGATTTTCCAGAGCCCCTGGGTAAACAAGGGAGGGGCTTGATTTTCACTTCTTCAACCAATCACAGTCTTTATTGTATGACATCACCATATTGGTTCGTTTTTTTTTTTTTTCCTTTTTTTATTATGTTCTTCTTTATCTCATTTTCAAACTCAAGGCTTCCGGCCATCAGCCTGGGGGCTGTGTGTGGCTCAGCAGGCTAAGTCTATGATTGCAAGGTTGCTGGTGATAATAATAATAATGATAATAATATTATTATCATTATTATTGTTATCATCATCATCATCAATAAGACACTCCCTTACCCTGTGCAGGTAAGCATGTTAGTGTTTTGTATTTATGACATGTCTCTTAATAAAAGTCATACACAATAAAACAGGTACTTCACAAATCTTTTCACCTTGTCGCTTAACAGAAAACACTGATTTTAATGAATGTGTTGATGTCATGCAATGAAGACTGTGGTTGGTTAAAGAGGTGAAGCATAAGCCCCTCCCTTATTGGCCAGGGGATACATCATACATGGCAAAATCAGGAAATGCGTGACTGCAGTCCTGCAGAGAAGTTCTGAGTATTAAGGAGAGGCTGGTGTGGCCATCGCAATACCTTGGAATGTAAGCTCTTCAGCACAATGGTACAGGTGCATTACCCACCCTCCCACGCACACTTAACCACTGGTAATCTCCTTATTATCTCTTCCACTGGGTCACATACATGTTTGCATGCGTAGACACTCACCAGATGATCTTCTCTAATTAATGCTACATCAACAGATTAGCACAGAGCAAGATGCATGCACGCACACGTACGTACGCACTCACACCATATGCACAACAAACCCCCATACAGATCCAAGCTCATACACAAACAGTGATGCACACTGATGAATATGGACAGTGTTTTTGCTCCATAATTGTCAGCTTGTCAAACAGGTTTATTTTTATGCCAGAATAAATTTACAAATCAAATGTCTTACTGAACTTGTGAAAATTCTCTCCTTGCCTTCAGAAAATGTGCCACCCCATTGCACCTTCATCTCACTCCTAATAAACACAAATCACACGCAGTTCAGCACAACTCTCCTTTAATCGAATAGAAAAACAAAAAAAAAATTGGATAAAACAGCCTATAGACAAAATATTCCCTTTTTCAATTTACATCAGAGTCCGTTACAGAAAAAGATGTTTGGAAAGCAGCAACCTACAAAAACCTGTGAAAATACCAGGGGAAGGAAGAAGACTCCAAAGAGGCAACTGAAAACCGTGTCACCATCGTCCTTATTCGTCTTATTTTCCCTTTTCCTCCCTCCTCCCCCCCTCCCCAGCACACTGGAGAGGACAGGCGGGTGAAGGAACCATGCGGCATGTTCTGGAAGTTTCCCAGCTGTGACCGCTTCCTGTTTGTTCAGCAGTATTGCCCGCAGTGTCTCTAGGCCATCAGTCCACACTGCTTACCCGTGAGAAAAGGTGTGCTAAAGCACACACACACACACACACACACACACACCCACAAACACACCGCCGGTCGCTTCTTAACCTTGCGGCTACCTGCCACCTCCCCTTAGCTGTAATTAGCTGGCGACGTCTTAACTGGCAGAATGGGACGCCATTAAAATAAAACGGCAACCATCTGGCGTCCGCCCTGCATTTATCTCTTTCAGCTTTATAGGTTTTTGTTGTGGAAGCAAATTGAAAAGCATAAACCACCATTAGCATTTGCAGGAATACGTATTGGGGGGGGGGGGTCTTCAGCATTTCACCAGCACACCTAGTAGCTTCTGGGGGGGCTGAGATGTCTGTATGGATGGGCCACAGGTGGACAGACACATGGACACGTGGGAAGGTGTAGCCAAGAATAAAGAGTATGACACGCCACAACTGGGAGTGTATTTTAAGGGTTTATAGTGAACATATCGGGCAACACAGAAACAGTGAAGGTGCATGAAACGAAGGCAGAGGCTTCAAACTGGCAGTATGGTCCAGAGATATCTGACCGCGAGGAGGGGGAATTCCAGCCTAAAACAGAAACACCCTTTCGTTCAACATTCTTATTAAAGCAAATCCCTGCTTTGGATAAAGGTGACACGGATTTCGGCTTTGAGTTCTAAGGATTACGTTTTAGAGGGAGATCCCTGATTCATGTGGATTACCGTAATAACTGTACACATGCTCACCTTTGATGGATTACCGTAATAACCGTACACACACTCACCTGTGCACCGCACTGGGGGAGAAGCTCTTGCCTTTGCAGCAAATTTTACCTACTTTGAGTCTAAGCTACACGTCATCGCAAACCACTGCAGTCCAGCTTGGCGCTAATGAGATTAAAAAAAGGGGGATGTTTGTCCCCTGGCTTAGAATGTGTAACGTTATACATGCAGTGCAATGATCCTGAACTAGGTAAGTGAAAGGGAGCATGGATGGATGGATTCGCATACTGGTGTGTCAGCTTTCAGTATAAAACATGTATTCTTTATATGTATCTAGTGTTGAATTCAGCTGTAAAATCCGTAAAAGTCTTCCATAACAGGCAATTGGAGTACTCTTCAGCTAAATAGAACGATTGGGCAAACGTGCATAGACAGCCAAGGTCCCGCGTGATCGCTGCCGTTTGATGATCCTTATTGTTAGGCTCCTCTTAGCCAGTCTATCCCTTTTTTGGCCCTTTTGTCATTCTCCCTGTCTGCTGCTTCTAAGTGCTGCACCAGTTACATAAAGAGCGGGTTGGTTTAAGCCTTCAAACCCAATGGCGGGGAAAAAGAAAGCTTAGGAGAGAGAACCCTCTGCTAGTCTCACCACTCGCCCAGTGAGAAGGTCCACAGTGTTGCGGTTATGAGTATCCCTGAATTCCATGGAGCCCCCACCCCACGCTCTGACCAGCTATCCAGCCATTAAAGTCTGACAGCGTATGACCGTCCGGGTCGGCCAGTGTCCCCTTTCTGCAGCCACTTTTTAAAATTTTGGACGTATCCTTTATCAGTTTATCTGCACTCTTACGGGGGGGGTCATGAATTTCTATTTGACCTTGCCTGCCATCTGTCCGGTATATGGAGTGCTTCATTCGCACAACACGGGAGCAAGGAATTTTTGCGATTGTCACGTTTGATTTTCTTTGTGAAAAAATAACTGACAGTGTGTTGAGGCATGTTCTGGCACCATCTGAACCGGCACGCTGCAGAAAGTGGGGCCGCTTGGCTTGGCACACACCGGTCAAGTATTATTACAGCAATTAGGTTTTGGAAAAAATGCTTCCTTTTAAAGACTTGATTTTTACATGTCAGAATTGAGGAATTGCAGCGACATTTCTGACTATTTTTTTTGTGTCGGGATGCTTGACGAACAGGCCTCATTTTTGGGAAGTGTGAGAAAATCACTCTCCCCAACATTTTCCTCCTTTAAAAATAAATTAATTTAACCGAAATCCACTGCGATTCAGGTCTCCCTGCATTGTCACATTGTCACCAGGACTGTCAACTCCTCCCTTGGACTAAGCCTACGACAAAAATGGAAGAAGTAGAGGAGAAGCTTACGGGAAAGCAGTAACTAACCCTACACACATCTCTGTACACACCCGGCCCCTTTATATCCCACTTTTCCATTCCAATCAGTGTTGACCCACTTTGCCCTATTTCAGTCCATTTTAAAAAGAAATACAGCACAAACAAAAAAATAACAAGAGGTATATTTAAGTACCAGTGCTCTAAAAGTTATATCATTTGCTGAAACTTTTACTTTCTCTTTGATAAACTTTTTTTTTCTTTTTTTTAATCATAAAATTCTGGGTTTCAAAATAGCATTTTGAAGGCTCGGTTTGTTAAAGTAAAGGTCGGTTGGAATGGAACTCATGAGGCACAAGGGAGCGCTTTGGAGAGAGGGCCAAAGGGCCTGCAGGGGGCGCCATCACGTGTAGGAGTAGTCTATGTCGGGGATGCCCCCTTCCCTGTAACCCCGGTTAGTGCCATAGCCAGCATTCGCCACGTCCTGGTGGCTGCTCTTGTAAAGGCTAGTGCCATTGGAAGGGAAGATGGTGTGGATGATGTAGTCCTCCCGGGGCTTAGGCCGCAGCGGCTGCTGGGCATCCATGGGCATCATCTGGAAGCCCGGTCCCCGGATCTCCAGGATGGAGGTGTCCTTCTTAGTGCCCGACTCGACATAGTCGTCATAGTGCTTACCAGCGCGCGAGGCGCCGCCGCGGCTGTAGGCGGCCTGCTCGCGAGTGGAGAGGTAGCCGGCCCGGTGTCCATACCAACAGAATATGCCAAAGATGAGGGCCAGTGACACCAGAGCGGTGGCCCCCCCGATGATCCCTGCCAAAGGGAGAGCAGCCAGCCGTTCAGAGCCGCGCTCCCCATCAGGGTCGGTGCCGGGCTCCGCAATGTCCGAGGTCTCCGTCTTGGCGCACACTGGGGTCTCGTCGGAGTCTGTGTTTGCTGCAATGGTGCCCTTGCCAGAGCTCACAGCCAATGGCACCATACAGATGATGTAGGTGGACTGGGGCTGCAGGGCGCTAAGCAAGTACTCGCGCCGGTCACCTGGCACCAGCGTCTCTGTTATAGAGCCCACGGCCGGGCTGTTGCCCAGGCGCAGCCAGCTGAGCCGGAAGGAGGGGGCGGGGTGCGTGGCCAGCCAGGTGATGTGGATGGTGTCCGGCGTCAGTGGCTTCACTTTGAGCAGCAGGGTCTTGCCAGCACCATTGCCACCCATGGGGTAGTCTAGGCGGGAGTCCGGGAGCCGCAGCCCTGGGCGCTTGGAGCGCAGCGTGAAGAGGGAGCCCTGGGGCAGGGGCATGGTAGTGGAGGATGGCGTGACAGGTTGGTTTCCGGATCTCCCCCCACCCCCAGCTCCCCCCGAGCCTCCGAGGCCTCCACCTATGGCCTCGCAGTCCTCCATGTGAGCACTGAGGTCCCTGAGGGCCATGCCCCGCACTCTGTCGGGGCCCTGGCAAGTGAGGCCCCGCACTGTGACGGAGGAGCCGCGGGCGTGCAGCCAGTCATGCAGCCAGCGCAGGTTGCAGCCGCAGTGCCATGGGTTGCCGCGCGCCAGCAGCTGCGCCAGGCCATCCAGGTCCCGAAAGAGGCCACGCGGCAGAGTGGTCAGGTTGTTGCCTGACAGATCAAGCCTCTGTAGCCGCCGCATGCCATCCAGGGAGCCTCTGGGCATGTGGGTTAGAGCATTGTCCTGCAGGTAGAGGCGCTGCAAATGCGCACTGGGCAGGTTCAGCGGTGGTGTCTGCAGGGAGTTGCGCACCAGTGAGAGCTCGGTCAGGTTGGAGAGGCGCGAGAAGGTGTCATCGGCGATCCGCTGGTTGGCTAGCAGGTTGCCATCCAGCACGAGGCGGCGTAGCGAGGAGAGCCCCCGGAAGGCATGTGTGGGGATGGTGGAGATGCGGTTGTCGTCCAGCCTGAGCTCCTCCAGAGAGGATGGCAGGCCAGAAGGGATGCTGGACAGGTGGTTACGTGACAGGAAGAGCAGGCGGAGGCGCGGGTTGTCAGCAAAGGCCTGCTCCTCAATGCTCACCGTCGATATGGAGTTGTCGTCCAGGTGTAGCTTCTCCAGCAGCGGCAGTCGCGCTAGTGCTGAGCGCGGCAGCGTGCGGATGTTGTTGTCCTGCAGGTGCAGCTCACGCAGCGATGGCGGCAGGTGCATGGGAAAGTCGTCCAGTTCATTGTCATACAGGTAGACGACACGCACAGCCACGCGGCGCTCCAGTGAGGTGGGCAGGCCGCTGTTGTCGATGCGGTTGTTCTGGAGGTAGAGCACAGCTGCTGAGAAGGGCAGCGGCGGGATGAGGCTCAGGCCGCGGTCGTTGCAGTAGATGAAGCCGTCGTCGCAACGGCACACGCCGGGACACGCCACATCCGCCTCGTGCTCTGCCTCCTGCGCCGCCTCCGCCGCTGCTGCTGCCAGCTCCAGCACTTCGGCCAGCAGCGTCAGGCAGAGCAGCAGCAGGAAGAGCCAGTCGCGGAGCTCCGCCACGCCGTCGGGGGCCATGCCGCCCGCCTGCCCGCTTGCTCCCTCCCTGTGCTTCTCCTCTGAGGCCTACCCCGCGCTCCTTGTAAAGAGGAAGAGGAGGCGTGATGCTGAGTGGGAGCAGTTTCTCTGCACTGCTATCCTCCGATCTCCTCCTCGTCTTCCTGACAGCCTGCAGGTCAAAGAAGAGGGTGTGTCAAAATGAGAGCAGGCGGCAGTGCAGAGACACGAGGAGCCCAGCCATTACTGACGGCTCACTGCTTAATGGCTTCCTCTTTAAGCTTCCGGACGATGCCTCCATCACCCCAGTACAGATCCATGGTACTATGCGTCTCTAATGGACCCTCCCAAGCCCGGGCAGCCCGTGTCATGCCGAGAGTGTGGGCAAATTAGTCAGATGCAGGCCTTCCTCTGAGCTCGAAATGGTGGGGTGGGGGTTGTTAGAAGAAGTACCAATATTTCAGCATGTAGCAGGAATTTGCCTCCATGTTACACCGTAACACAGAATCCCTAAGGGACTGGCGGCACTTGCTGCAGACAGCTTTACTTGCAACGTGTACAAAGGACAGGACAGCACAATAAACGTATGAGATGTACAATGAGACTCTAACAGGTGGCTGACGGAGATGGAAAGTGACGCAGTGATGTAGTGCTTAGCTGGGTAAAAAAAAATTAAAATGGGAGGGGATATGGAAATGTCATTGTGGGGATTTAGCAGGTGCTGGAACAAATGCTACACGCCATCAATCAGCCTCATATCCGACACCAGGAGCTTAGAAATATATATTCTGTGAAGCAAAGGCAGAGCACCTCGAGTTCCCCCCTCTGAACCTGCTAAGCTGCCGTGTGCCAGGAAATACCGCACGTTTCCTCAGAATGAGATTCCCAGCTTTAATGCTGTTTTCGCAGGTGACAGCATAAGTTTGCCACTTGTTTTGGGTGGCCAGTCCACCTACTGGCTCAGATTTTCTTATTTAAATTGAATGCACGAGACATTTTAATCCGCTGCTTTGCATAGCCAGGGTGTGACTTCATCCTGCACCATTCAGTTTAGCCAGAAACGTGACATTTTGCCCAACTGCGCAATGCCTGTAACGATCTATTTCAGTTTGAACTAATACTTGTATTATCCAGTTTTACATTTGAGCTCTCTGCATGCATTCCAGAAAAGTTCAGTCCGTTTCTTCCTCAGAACTGAAATGCTGAAGACCTCTGGACCCTTCTTCGTCGCTGTTTTTCACTGACTTGTACCTAACGTTTTCCTGGCTACTTGCCAGGGTGATGTTTGTGCACTGTGCCCCCTGTGTATGACTGTGTTAGCTGGGGAGAGGCTCACCTGCAGCCAAGGGGCCCTGCTCTCCCCGGGCTGCAGAGACGGACGCCCTCGGCTGGGTATGCAAAGCAGCTCATTAACCGGAGACGCGTAACATGCAAAGCTAACACGAGGTGCTGGTGCTGGGGTGGGGTGGGGCATTTATTTATTTACATTCAGCAGCTTTAGACGTTACCTGGGCTATTTCCAGTTTGCGACAAAGCAAACGCTGTAATCCATCTTTGGAAACAGTGGTTTGGTCTGGAGTGGCAGGAAGGCTAAAAAAAAAAAACAGTAGTGGCTGCAGATGAAGACGAAATTGCTGTACTGCACAGCAGAATTTACATGCACGACACCAACAGCGAGGGGCGATGGGGAGCAGTAAAGTGAGGAGAGGGAGGGGGAGACACAGGAGTAAGGAGGGGGGAAAAGAGGGACTGGGAAAGAGTGGAGTAAGGGGAGGGGGAAAAAGCAGGAGTAACAAGTGAGAGAGGGGCAAAGCAGGAGTATGACTAAGGAGAGACGGCAGAAAGGAGAAGTTAGGAAAGAGGGAGGGTGAAAAGCAGGAGTAAGAGAGGGAGGGGGAAAACAGGAGTATGAGTATGGAGAAATAGGGGGAGCAGGAATAAGGAGAGTTCGAGGGGTAAAGCAGGAGTATGAGTAAGGGGAGAGTAGGAATAAGGGGAGAGGGAGGCAGAAAGTAGGAGTAAGGAGAGCAGTTTGGGTTTTCTTTTTTTCCTTGCTCTACACTAAACAGAAGCACACTGAAGTGTCACTTGTAGGAGCATTTTGAGGGTTTCTGTACATCATGCCACTCAGCTGTGCTGACGGCAATCAGTGCAGCCCATTCCCGGCCGGATCAGCGCCTGATTATCTCTTAAAAGTTCTTCCGGATGAGCTGATGTAAATGAAATTCCTACAGAGTAACACTGTCGAGCGAAGCACAGAGAGAGACGATTCCTTTTGATTACATTTAATCACCCTGAAAAAGACGCTTCCAAGGACAGGAATTATATTAAGTTCAGGAAATCCTAATGAGGCAACAACATTACATGTAATCTGAGTAAACAGAAATTTATTTAACATTTTTCTTTCAATTCATGGTAATGATTTACGGGAGATTACTGGTAGAGTTTTTAGCCTATTTGCTTTCGCGGAAGGACAAACATCTGGGCGGAAATTTCAATTTAATGTATCGTGATCCTGTAACCCATACTGGTCATTCATCTTAAAACGGATATCATGCATATTAAAGTCACTGTTAATGGCTTAAACCTAAATGAAAACTATGCTATTGCTAGAGCTAAATTGCTTTCAGGATTCATACCAATGCTTTATCTGTCCGTTCTTTGACTTTAAATTGGCAATATGCTGAAAAGGCCTGGTACAGGTTTGGTGTGGGAGAGAAAAAGCTTTTATTTTCCTGCCATTTTTCTCTCTCCCAGATTTTGACAGGACATTCAGCTGCATAATAAATGCATATGACCAGAAATGTAGAATATTATAATCTGTGTCTTATCTACATTCAAAATTATGATATAATTTTAACTCGGTGTAAAAGCCATGCAGGGTTCTTAATTATGCTATTAAGTTCTAATTAAATTACTTTTAACAATGTTAAGAAATAATTGCAATCTTAGCCTGAATTACCTACCAGTACTACCTTCTTTATCCTTGGTCCTTTAGCTTCAATGTAAAAATAAAGACTTCATCCGTAAAATTAGTAATAGTAACTGGTTATCAAAAGACCACTCTGAGTGCTGATGTATCCGTGAATTTAAAGGAGTATCCATAATGAAAATGCAGCAAAACAGGGAAGTTTCTTTCCAGGCAGCTGTAAATAAAAGTACAGATTGATGATGGGCAGTGTGCTGGCTGGCTTTTGGCTCTGTCCCAGCTTTTTTTCCCTGCTCATGAGGGGGTACAAAGTGCTGTTGCGTGTTTTCACTTCCCGCCCTACCCTGCCCTCCCCCTGTCAGCCTGGGTGTATTATTGTCCTTCCCATTTTTGTCCCTTCTGCATTGCCAGGGTAGGTGGTGCTGTGGTGCTTGGTGTGGAATAGGCCCTGTGGCTCCTGTTGTGCAGGCTGGCTGTGTTAGGCTCTTTTGTGGGCTGGCTGTGTTAGGCTCTTTTGTGGGCTGGCTGTGTTAGGCTCTGTGGTGCCTGTCATGTGGGCTGGCTGTGTTAGGCTCTGCTGCTCCTGTTGTGTAGGCTGGCTGTGTTAGGCTCTTTTGTGGACTGGCTGTGTTAGGCTCTTTTGTGGGCTGGCTGTGTTAGGCTCTGTGGTGCCTGTCATGTGGGCTGGCTGTGTTAGG
>JAODKF010000002.1:9103546-9113862 GCA_026779585.1 Mormyrus proboscirostris
GGAGGGTGCAAAATTTTCCCTCCAGAACCTTCACTGGGAAATTGCACAACGCACATCGTTTGGGTGGCGCCATGATGGTGGCACTGGGACAGAGGGACTGGTGGAGAGAAAGCAGAGGTTGTTAGGGCCACGAGAGGCAGCCGTGGGGGGCCTGAGGTAAGGGACACCTCCGAGATCTGCAAGCTGCCGCTCCATTAACTGACATATTACCATCATCCAATGTTAATGATCAGAACAGCTTTAAACATGTCAATAAACAGGCATTTCTCAGTCTTTGCACTCTTACCGCACATATTGTTTACTTTTGCAAGCGCATTACAATGTATAATCAATAATAATACTACTGTCACCATTAGAATGAGCTCAGAATGACAGTTTGTCATGAGTAAACTGCAGAATTTGCGTTTTAAGTCAGAATTCATACTCTGCAGCAGGAGCACGGCGTGGTACAACAGCAGAGTGTCCTGTGAAGCAGGAGCAGACAGTCGGCGGGGTGCGTGCCCCTTTCCTCCGTGCTCTCCTCCTCTCCTTCTCTCCTGCTCTCCTGCTCTCCTGCATGCCACTCTCCCCAGCCTCTCTAACAGTGATTCTTTGTCACCAAACCCACAAGTCTGCCTGTACTGGGTGGATTCTCTCTCTCTTTTTAAACTCCATCCAGCTTTTTTCCTACACCCCCCCCACCTCGCCATCCGTTTTCATCCCACCATTTGCCCAGTTTGAAACGGTAGCCCAAGAACATGCCCAGCCTTTCTCCCCATCTTCACCCCCTGGTTTTCTTACCTCTAGTGGCACTGGGAACCTTTGGACCAACTCTCTCTTTATTCTTGTCTTCGAAAATCTAGCAGTTTCTCTTCCTTTTGCCAATCTCTCTCTCTCTCTCTCTCTCTCTCTTTCTCTCTCTCTCTCTCTCGCTCCCTGTGAATTTTCCCTCTCTCCCCCTTGGTCCTCCCTCTCTCTGTTTTCCCCCTTCCTTTCTCTCCCCCGTTCAGCCTCTGTCAGGTGATGAGGGATTTGGTGTTTGATGCTTAGGAGGTGCTCTTTCTCAGTTGTGCCGAGCAGTGCAGAGTTTTCTGGATGACTTTCACCGGTGACAGGTGAAAAAATCGTGTTGTTTTTTTGTAGGTTTGCTTTTTTTCAGATTTCCTTATTGCTCTTTCTCCCAGGTGGTTAGAAGCAGGCCGCAGAAACACACACACATACACAGAATATTTATATATGCAGTTGTTTTCTTCTGAGTAACACCATTTTTTCTTTCTCTGCTTCCATGCCCCCCATCCACAAAAGCCAATACATTTCCATGTAGTTAAAATACTCTCAAGGGTCATTTTGTTAGGTACACCTTACTAGTGCCAGATAGAGCCCACTTTTGCCTCCAGAATTTCAAAAGTAGATGGGTTGTTTGTTCAGAGAAGCAGTTCTGTACACTGCTGCAGAACTCAGCCGTTTCTTTTGTGCAGCTGTGGACGTCCTGTTAGCTGTAACAAATCTGGCCCTTCCCCTCTGACCTCTCTCATTACCAAGGTGCTTTCAGCCACAGAAATGCCAGTGAATAGATGCATTTCTTCCTGTGTCATTCTCAGTTACCTCTAGTCATGATAGCGCGTGAATATCACAGGAGGGTGGCTGTTTCTGGGATGCAGGGTGCACCTCGCCTGGCACCAACAATCACACCATGTCCAAAATCGCTTAGATCAGACGTCTTAGCTGTTCCAGTGCTCTGCCAAATACTAACGGAGCCTCTTGACCTGGCCCGTGATCTACATATATGGAGCTGCTGCTGTGATTGGCTGCTTGGAGGAGCAGTTTGCATTAGCAAGCAGGTATATCTAATTACCTACCTTCTGAGAGTACTTTGTATGAGTTAAGTTGCATCTGGCGAAAGCCTGTGAAATTTATAATAATAATCTATAACCTTTTCCTTACGTTTGCTGCTGCAACAGTATATTTATCTCCAGTTTTCTCAGTAGTATTTTCATTTATAACATTTGACACTTGCGGTTCATACTGAATCTTCTTATGTGATTCATGCAAATGCATGTTTTTAAATATCTAACACGGACATCCTTTTATCCTGATATAAATCTTTGGCTGCCCCTTTGTAGGATTGAAAATAAGACTGTTGAATAGGCAGATTTTGGTCAGATGTCTGCATTGTATTATGCAATGTGCATATTGGTACGTCTCCTCTGTTTGTCTGAAGCACAGCGTGCTGCATGTGTGTTCAGCTCTCTGGGGGCTGGGCTGGGTCTTCCTGCCTGGCTCTGCTCTGCTTTCCCAGTGAGTCTCCATAGTCTTGCTGTCTCTCTCAGCCTACCAGGTACACGTTGGCTAGCCTTTATTGTATCGTAGTGCTGCGCCCTGCCAGGAGCTGGAGGGAACCTGACTTCAGCCTCCTGCTTGTTAAATGTTCCCTGCTTGGTCTCAGCGGTTGTAAATCGCAAACATGCCTCCTTTCATCCGTGATCTGTAATTCTGATCTGGTGCTGGGCGAGCCTGAGGCCCGTCCCGTGAAGCACGGGGCAGTAAAGCGTCTGCACTACGTGACACATTTCCTGCGTGTGTCAGAGCCGCATTCCCAGCACGAGCGAGACCCCGGTGCCGGTCCCAACTCGGGGCACCCTAGTGACTTTAATGAGACCAAATTGACTGGCCTTGTTGTTCACTGAGTTGTCTGAGATGAGCACAGATCCGAACGGCAGCGAAGCAGATGAGCCACATGCTGCCAATCTGCACAGCTCATGGGCACCGGAGTCAAGCCAGTATTTTTTTTTATTAATTTAGTCAAACAGAAATGGTAAATATATACTGCATAATAGAAAATGTCCCGCACCGCATTACAAGGATTTATTTACAGTATACTCTATGATGCCTCTTAGATTGACTGATTCCAGACTGCTGTAAAATGTGAATATTTTGATGATAAGTGCAGCTAAATATAGTATGATTCATAATTCAAGTAATTGAATCAGTGAATATTTAATACCCCGTCCCTCATCAGCACCACATCAGTTTCCCACTCCGCTGCCCTCTCTGCCCCGCGCACGGCATTATGGGTCAGCCCTAACGACAGTACCTAGCCCCCTCCGCCTCCCCTGCCTTGTGTCCCTTGTGGAAAGCCAGGCGGGGTGAGACAGATGGTGCCATCCCCTGCCTGGGGTATCAGCAACTTACTGCCCTCTCTCCCCCTCAGCGCCCTGCTGTTGCCCCTGCTCACTGCACCCCTCCCCCACATCTTCCCGTATACCGTCAAGGGGGACGGGCATGCCGGCAGAGAACAGGCCGAGCGATCGTCCGCCTCTCGCGCGATGCGCAATTAACTACATTTCGGTAACGAGGCTTTGAGCTTTGTGGTCGCCATGGTTACGTGGCTCCCATGCCAGTTTGGGCAAGTGCGGTTGCAGGGTCCATGTCGGGTGTGTGTGTGTGTGTGTGTGTGCGCGCGCGCACAAATTAGTTAGTTATTATGATATTGTGGGAACCATTTTTCACGTCCCCACAAAGGTCTGTGAATGTAATGAAAAAACTGAAAATGCCAAAAGTCTCGTATTTTGTTTGGTTACTTATGGTTAAGGTTAGGCCTGGGAAGGGGTTGTTGAAGTCCCCACAAAGATATAATTACAAACCTGTGTGTGTGTGTGTGCGTGACAGCTGCACGTCAGACCTCAGCACAGCGCCGCCTGGCCCTTGTCTCTGTGCTCGGCCGCCTGTGTCGCCAGTTGATTTACTGTGATGCTGCTCATCCTTTCACTTATTTTATTGTTGACTGTGCAGCTAAATAAAAAGTATTATTAATTTCACACTGCAGTAATTCTGTGCACGTGTGATGTCACGGCGGCCGCTGTAGCTGCCGGTCGTCACCCAGCCGGATCCGGTGTGCTATGTGGAATACCAAGCCCCGCGTGCGTGTCAGTCAGCACATGTGTGAATTTTGTGTGTCCGAACGTCTGTCTTTTTCTGTATGCGTGAGATTGTAATTCTCAGCATGTGTCTGTATGTTTCTCTTTTTCTGTTTGTGTGCGTCTGTATGTTTTTGTGTCTGTTTCTCTTTGCGTCTGTGTGTGTCTGTCTTTTTCTGTGTTTTTCTGTTTTGTATGTTTGTGTTTGTATGTGTCCGCTCGTCTGCTCTTCAGTGAGTCTGTGTGTGTTTCTCTCTGTGTCGCTGTGTGATTCTAAATGTGTCTGTGTGTCTCTTTTGCTCTAACTGTGCCTCCGTGTTTCTCTCTGTGTTGCCTTCCTGTGTTTTTCTCTGTGTGTGTGTGATGCTGTTTCTCAGTGTGTCTGTGTGTCCCTGTGTGTTTCTCTGTGAGTATATGTGTATGCGTCTCCCTGCGTATGAGGCTGCCCTCACACAGCCCCTCTCCCTCCCTGTTTCGGTTTGGGTCTTGCACCACGCCAGGGTGTCGCAGCAGTGGTGGCGGCTCTCCGCAGGGCTGTCCTGGCTGCCTGCCGCGAGCAGGCCGTGGTCACCGACACTCAGTAGCACACACTCCGGGTGCGAGCAGTCAGCAAGCGAGCTTAAGTTGGTCTGAGTGTCAGTTCTGAAAGGCTCACTGAGATCCATTTCACAGAATTAGTCTCAAGGCACTTTAAGTATTTCGTACACAGACGATTCCCCTGCTGTTCGAGTGATTTTGAATCTTTTTCTTTTTTGCGTTTTTCGTTTCAGCTAACAAGACCCTGCTAGGAGGAGGAGGAGGTAAGACCACGTTTTACTCGTACTCTGCATCTGCTATTTCCGTGCATATCTGTATTTGTGAGACGCTCTGCTGAAGCAGGGTGTGGGTTCGACAGAAGCTGGATTCCGGACATACGGCTCAGTTTTCCGAGATCTGCATTACGTAGAATACAATGTTATAGGTGTTTCCGGTTGGGCCAGAGAACTGAACCATATGGCATGGACGGCTTGGCAGTGAGGGACAGAATGGGGAACGGGGTCCCTGTTCTGGGCTGGACTGCCGGGGGTCACGCTGACCTGACACAAACGGAAGTACAGTGACAAGGAAGCCGGCACTACACACACTCTCACAAAGTGACTTAATGTCCAGGATGTGTGTGATGAATCAAATAATAGGAGGAACTAAAATGATCAAATGTTAGTAGCCTTTTTGAATTCCATTCACCACTTAAGGTTATTATGTCTAACTGAAGTAGCTTTAATGTTAATATTTACTATTGAAGAGTCATTTTTTTCTGCTACTTCAACATTATTTTTCTATAATTTCAGTTTATTATGTCATGCGAGTTTATATATAATGGCCTTCCCGCCTATAATGCCATGTAAGTAATAATAAAAAAGGGATAACTTCTCATATTCATTAATCAAAATTATAGACAAGCTTTTATGGAGGTCAGCGTCACACGTCTGACAATTAAACCACCAAGAGGCATAAAGGCTCTGCGGCGATGGGAAGGTTGGGGCTTTCTGTGCTTTCAGAGGCAGCATGCTGCCGCCACAAGGATCTGTGTGAGTTTGTGTGTGTGTGTGTGTGTGTATGTGTGTCTGCGTGAGGGTGTGTGTGAGTGTGTGTGTGTGTTTGTGTGTGTGTGTGAGGGTGTGTGAGAGTGAGTGTAAGTGTGTGCGTGTGTGTATGTACAGTATGTATGTGTGAGTGTGTGTTTGTGTCTGTGTGTATGCGTGCATCCATGTGTGTGTGTGTGTGTGTGTGTGTGTGTGTGTGCGTGCGTGCGTTTGTGTGTGTATGCGCGCATGCATGCATGTGTGTGTGTGCGTGCGTACATGTGTATGTTTTCGTGTGTGTGTATATGCGTGCATGTGTGTGTATGCGTGCGTGCAAGTGTGTGTGCATGCATGTGTGTGTGTGTGTGTGAGCTTGCGTGTGTCTGTGTGTTTGTGTATGCGTGCGTGCATGTGTGTGTCTGTGTGTGTGTGTGTGTGTGTGTGTGTGTGTGTGTGTGTGTGTGTGTGTGTGCGTGCGCGCACACATATGTTTCAGCTGTTTACACCTAAAATCATTTTACTACACGTCTGTCACCTTGAACAAATCATCAGTATTAATATATATAAAATGAAATGTGTCATTATTCTGATGCATATAAATATATTTATTTATGCCCCAATTACAAGAACCAGGCTCTGAAGCAAATGGTCCCTGAGCAGAGATGCAGCTGATGTAATGACCGTTATCGGGCCGTGCTGAGCCGTGCTGAGCCGGAGCTTGAGCTTTGCTGGATTTAGAGGTATCAGGTAAATTAAGGACAGTCTAACCAGTCCACATCGTGGGATTAACTAGACAGACAAGAACAGAGTTTATTACGCATCACTGTCAGACAGTGTGGTGATTGCAGCCAGAAGACGGGTCAGTGTCCTGCACAGGTTCAGGTACTGACAGGTACTGGACAGGTAACCGCAAGTTTCCATGTAACGGGTGAAAAATATCCAAAAATCTAATTTTGGGGACAGGTGTAGGAGGAAATTAATTGGGATAGTTCTAAATGGCACACACTTATTTAAAAAATTAGTTGGCTGCAATTTTATACATTTATTTGAAAATGTAAAACACATGTCCACAAATGGTGGACACCTTGGTACACTTGCTTAATTTTGTAACAAATGTTACAAATTTATTGGTTTTGTTACAAAATCCATTGACAAGCAATGTTTAACATGTATCTTCCACACATCTTTTTATTAAGTGTCATATATATTTTTTTGACTGAATTCAGTTCTGTTCTTGCCATTTTGCTGTTAATTGCAATTGTAGCCACCGGCTCCCAAAGGGACACTAAACACAAATGTTTGGCGTTTTATGTTATTGCAAAGATGTTGCTAATTAAAAAGCATCTAATGAGACTGTTTGGCAATGAAATTTTTAAATCAGAACAGCTCTTTTAGAACTATAATTTGGGTTTCAATTTTGTACTACTTTAATTAATATTTTACTTAAAATTAGTGATTGTTTCCAATGTTATATATATTTTTTGTAAACAAAAAAATAATGATTTTTGTTATAAAGCCAATAAATTTGCAATATTTTTACTGAATTAAGAAAGCATCCCAAGACTGTCATTGAGCTCTGTACATTAGATGGACAGGTGCTATATAAGCGCGCTGTCCCAAATCACGCCTCCTATAGGCCTGCTGGGTAACTGCAGGTCAGCCTCCTGAAAGCTACAGCACCTCCACTGTGTGTCGTCACTTCCTGGTCCGAGCTGGACCCCTGGCCACAGCAGCGGCGGGGTAATGAAGCTTCTCGTTCCTTTCGCCATTTTCATTTTTATGTATTTCATAAAAGCCTTGGTGGTATAAGTTGACACTTAATTCTACTAAAAGTTCTGCGATTAAAAAAAATCACAGGGTGCAACTGCATTAGCTACTTTGATGATGGGTGTCAGACAGACGGCCTGTGTGTGTGTGTGTGTGTGTGTGTGTGTGTCACCGTGCCACTGTCTGTGGCTTTCGCTGTGCCAGGGAGTGTGTGTGTGTGTGTGTGTGTGTGTTTGTGTGTCCCTAGCAGGGCCTGTGTGTGTAATTTATGGGTGTGGAGTGCTGTGTAAATAAACAGTAATTTCTCAGTGTTGACTCAGTGCTTGGTGGGGGGTGTTAAGTGCCTGCCCGTGTGCTAATCAATACCAGTGATAAATCTGCAGTGCAAATTCCTACTCATCAGATCCGCCCTTCTCCTCCCCCTGCCAGCCTCCCGGCCCTCTGCCCTGCTGGCGCCTTTGCCCTCTCTCTCTCTCTCTCTCTCTCTCTCTCTCTCTCTCTCTCTTTCTCTGTATAGTCTCTCTTGTGTCCCCTCTCCCTCTCTTCTTTCAGTTTTTCTCCCCCCTCTATCTGACCCCTTTCCTCTCTACATTAATTCAACCAGAGTAGAATAAAATTTAACACAAACTCTAGTAAAACACCCCTGAAATTCAGCTGATTGTTCCAAGCTGCTCCCCCTTGCCACACCTCTGGTTTGTTGTCTGTCCTCCAGTCAGTTTCTTTCTCCTGTTTCCTTTCACAGCACACCTCCTCTTCTCGTGCTCTCGCTCTGCGCCTCCCGCTTAACTCCTCACTGGGTTCGTTAAGGAGCGAGACAAGAACCTGGGTGCTAATTAGTCTGGGACATATAGGGGAGCAGAGGCCGTTTAGGCAGCCGAGGGAGGATGACGGAAAGCACGCTCGCGATTTCAGGTGGCAGAGAATCAGCAGATGATCGAGATAAACGGCTTTGGTGTGGGGTGGGCTGGGAAGAGCGTGTAGCTCTTTTACATCAGAGACCTTCCCCCCCACGCCTCAGTGGATCTGATCGCTCACCTTCTGCTGCCATGGCTGCACCTGGACGTTCCTGTGATCTGGTTTCTACCAGTAAGGCAGTCAAAGAAAATTACATTTGTGTAGGAGATGGATGGATGGATGGACCTTCAGCTTGGTGTAAAACTATGACTTTGCATCTGTCAAAGTGCGTCAGCTCAGCCTTTTCAAATCCTATTCTAAAGTCACTCCAGTATTTGCAGGAACCATACAATATATACATGCATGTGTTGACTCAGCCACCAACATAACATGTTTGACTAATCAATACCTCATCAAGTTATTTAACTAATTAAGTTAATTGAGTGAGCTAGTGATGAAAGCTAAGATGTGAAATGACTGAGGTGTCCCGTACCAGAGGTTTGGGAACTAAAGCGGTGATCTAGCCATCCAACAAGATATCAGTAACTTTTTTTGAGAACGATTCATTTAATTGTGTTACTGTTAATTTGCATATATTCTAGCTTTGCATTGTGTTTTTTTTTTCCTGAGCAAATGTGCACTTTATACCCAGAATAGCTTTAAACACTTTCTTTGTTGACCTTAGACTTTTGTCGGAATTAATGAAGCAGAGGTTCTCTGAGTAGGTGGGCCTTTGCCTTTCTCCTGCCATTCCAATCGCTCACAGTGAACTTTGTTTGCGCTGTTTCAAAGTATCAGTGTCGCCAGCTGTTGCCGGTGAGGTAGAGCTTGCCGTCATGTAACGGTGGCACCGTCGCACACACTGCTCCCTGTTTTAGGTGAAGCCCCACTGCCCAGCGGGTATATTTTTGACCCTGTTTTGGAGGTGATGCTGGACTGATGGGCACAGCATCCCCAGCGCCAGTTATATAACTGCATCCAGTGAAAAGAGACACGGAGAAGCCATTCAGAGAGAGAAACTCACATTTATAGACAGACACTTCAAATTTCCTATTGGTTTTTTTGCGAATCACCATTTGTAAGCGGTATAAATACTGTATGAGCTGTCTGTAAGGACAGGGCTTCCTGAAGCGCCCGTGCTTAACTGAGGGCAGCAAAGAACACAAATTAGTGCATTGAGAATGATAGGCTTGCATGGGGCAGGGGAGGAAGGCCGCCAGAGTGAATCGGCTGACGAGGGCCGGAGTTCAGGCATCCGCCCGGCGCCGGCCTTGAGTAGACAGGATGAAATGAGTCAGCCGCACTTCCGGCGAGGGATTCGGAGGCCCGCGTGACAGATGCGCGGCCACCGGCCCGATGCCCCCGACCGATGGCCGGTCACCTTTGGGCACGTGCTGGTGTGTGTTGCCAGAAAGCCCATGTGAATGGCACCCACCAATCAGGGTAAAGGTAGGCGGAGTTTCTGTCAGGCCGCCAGTGGTCGCCTTCCGGGGAAGGTGTGCTGGACCGCGCTGATGTTCGAGGCCCAAAGGCCACGGCCTCCAGCTCACCAGCAGACGTACGAGCCGCTCATGCTCGGCCGTGTCGTGTAACCTCGCTATCTGGCTCACTTCTTCGTCTGTGCGAAGCGTCCTGCTGTTTCTGTGTGACTGGTTAATCTCACCGTCCCTGTTCGGTTACAAGTCATGTGTCGGTTAATCCCTCGGCGCGCCGCAGTAGCGTACTCGCTTAAGCCGTCCTCCCCGCCGAGGATGTTTGTGTTTTCGAGTCTCTCGCTCGTCATATCAGTTCGTGTCGGGGTCCCTCGGCGCCCCGGCTCTCTGAGCTCGCGATGTAGAGAGTTCAGGTTGAATTGCACCGTCTGGAAAGAGGCTGATTTAGAGTCGGGCCTTCATTTTCCCTACATTTGGCTGCCATTTCCCTGTGAAATCTGTGCAGGGATCAGCTGTAGCTAGGGCTAAACCTTCTGCTGCAGAAAATCTTGGCCGTGGTCCGTGGCTCTGTCTGTGTGTGTGTACGCGAGGGCTGTTGGCGACATGCTGTAGCTCCCTGCTTCGTTAGCATGGAGCCAATTAGCACCTGCTAATGAGCTCACTCTCCCTGTCTGTCTCTATAAAAGGGAGGTGTGGCCAGTGACACAGGAAGGCTGCTGATCCCCAAGGCCCGTGGGGGGGGGGGGGGGGGGGGGGGGGGGGGG
>JAODKF010000002.1:9137461-9150336 GCA_026779585.1 Mormyrus proboscirostris
GTGGGGGGTGGGGGGGGGGGGGGGGGCGCTGATGTAGGTACACTGCAAGAGAAACAGAGGTCAAGAGAGGCGGGGGAGTGCGATGCAGGAAAGAGGGGAAAGAGAGGTTGTGTAGGAAGACTGAAGGACAGTGGGAGGGACGGCGTTGCCATGGGACTGGGGAGAGGCGACCGAAAGTGAGACGCATTCAGGTTTTTCCGTGAGGGACAGGATATGAGGCGCTTCTGCCCTAAATAAAAGTGAATAAAGTGAAGCGTGTGCATGCGCACGGTGACGGCCGCGCCTCGCGTATCGTAGCCCCAGCTCACGTGCTTCACGTACAGCCAGCGGCCCTCCTGTGGCGTGCGGGGATCGGGGGTCTTTTTCCGAAAGACCTCAGATTCTCAGACTTTAAAAGAGAAGTCGAGACGAGGCTCTCAGCAAAGCAGGCCGCAACATCGTGAGACTGCTCGCTTTAAAAAGCTTTCATAGACACAGAATGATAAGTAAATCTCGCCCGTTCTCACGCTTTTTTGCCTTGAATTTAAAAAGCAAGCCCATCTGGCCCCATTGTTCCTGGGCTTCTAGAAGGTTTTTTTTGTATCATAGTATGTGAGTTCAGTGGAGCGATGCCCGAAGGGAGCCGGCGTGCGTGCGTGTGTGTTTGAGAAGGGCATGCAGCTCCGACGTGCATTCAAAGTAGCCAGTCAGGCTTAGCTAGTCAATAATGGAGAACTTGGTGTTTTGGGAAGTCAGGATTAAACTTTCATGGTGAAGGCAGGAAGAGAGCAGTGGAGCCGGGGAGGTCTGCACCGTTACCGTCACATTATTTCTCACGTTTCATTATTTAATGTCCTGGAGGGAAAACAACCCGCATTTACGTTTCCTCCACAGCTGTGCTTCTTTAATGTTTAACACTGTGAGTTGTGTGTGTGTGTGTGTTTTTGGCTGGATGTAAACACTTATGTTGTAGTTGTCGGTGTGCAGTGTGTTTGTGTTTCAGTGTATGTAAGTATTGGTACTATAACTGCTGTGTAGACTCTACAACCAACTGCAATTTGAGCAGTCTGGAGTTTGCCATTTACCCAGACTTTGATTTGTCTATATTTTAATTGACCGAAAGCCCATGTACCATGAGATATACAGATAAAACCTCAATTAGCAAAGTAATGTGCTGCTTAGATTCCTCTTTTGGTCACAGTTAGAGGTCCACTTAGAATCCAGACTTATGCAGCTTTTCCACTGGCATTCAGGAACCGAGCTGAACCGCAGAGACCATATCCGGTGCGGTTCCAGCTCACTTTGGTTTTCCACCGCTGAAGGGTCGGCTCGGTGAAGGCGGGGTCTGGAGAGTGACAGTCACGTAAAACTGAAAATTTACTATTATTTACGGTTTACGTTTATTTACTGTTCACAAGGCGTACATTCACAATGTGTATATATATATATATATATATATTTGTTACCATATGCTAATTTTCACTAGCTCGTCTGTGAGAATCGTGGTGTTATACAAGTATCAAGCACTTGCGGCATTAGCTTATGCTTGCATAAATTTGCATCACAAATCCATTTCGTTCAGCTGTTCTATAATACTTCTTAAGCAGGAGGTTGGGAATTTTCAACACAGCTCAGTTGCTTGGTGGCATTGGAAAATTGCTATTAGCCTATGAGAATGCATTGAAAATGACTAACATGCACAAGCGAATGGTTGTGTCTCCTTCACCATTCAGCCTCTCCCTCCATATTGAGTGCCCTTGGTTGCGAGAGACCCTTCTGAAAACAATCAGCTGGCTTTAATAACTTGCAAGGTTCCCCAGGCGAGACACCTGCCCATCCCAACAGTGTCAGCAGTCCATCAGCATAACCCCAACACTGACCCCTGGTGGCTGTACAGGGAATGTTCCGGTCATTCTCCCTCCAGTTTTAGGCCTGGGAGCAGCCTGCGAATTATATTAGAAGTGACAGTGTCAAATTAACACCCCCGATTTTAAAGAGGCTTTTAGGAAATGGGTGTGAAATGTTTTTCCCTCTACCCGATATCTTTTGTTATGCAATTCTAAGGTGACGAATGCTTAATAACCTGATGTACCCCATCAGTGTCCAAATAGCAATTAAGTCTGTTATTGAATGTTTATTGTTTGTATATTAGAATTATAAGCATCACTGTAACGCCATAGTTTTTCTAATTCACAATCTAGATTTTTTACCCCTGATCAACTGAAAAGCTCAGTGTATATAGATGCAAACCCAACAGCCACTTAAGATTCATTCATTTAAATAATCTAAGCGTATTTAATGGATTAAACTGAAAACACTTAAACATAATTTTGCTCCTTTTCCATGGATCTCAGAAATGGTTCAGTGAACTTTATTAAATAAAAATTTCCAAGTTTATTCATTTCTTTTCCCTTTTTTGGTTAAAATTCTTTATACAGAAATACCATCAGTCCTTGACATAATAGTTCAGATTTTTAAAACATCTTTATGCAAAATAACAAACGCATTAACATCTTTATCAGTTCAATCCATCATCATGTCATTTTTTTTTTTTGGCTGTGCAAACAATCAGCACTGTTTACCTTTCCTGCAAATTATAAAACATTTAGAAGCCCATTTAAAATGAAAAGTCAACTTAAAAACAATCGCTGAAGACGACAGCAGTAACTCCAACCAAATGAAAAAAGCAATGTAATAAAACTGGATACATTCAATAGGAGCAGGATTTTTGCACGTGTATAAATCGACAACAGTTATATAAAGCATGACAGGAAAACTGCAAACCGGTGGCCTCCCGCTGCAGTGGTACTTTGTGGCGAGAGCGATGTGTGTCAAAGGCTACAGTGATGCACACCACGTTCACCACACCACCTGCTTACAGGGCAGGTCACATGGTCAGCGACCACGTCTGAAACATCAGGTGGGTAACCCACAACTCCGACAGGTAGGGTAATCAAAACAGATACAAATACAAAAAGTAAAAAAAAAAAAAAAAATCTAAACAATTAAAGCTGTATTGCAAGTTTTAAAGAATGAATAAATCAGTTTTTCAGACCAAAAGATGAATGAAAAGTCTTTTTCAAATGCATTGGTGTATCAGTGCACTGGTCATTCCCTGACCCTTTACAGGACCCTGACACCGCAGGGTGGGGCCACCGGACTCTTCTGGCACATCTGCTATTTTTGTTCTTGGGTGTCTTGGGTCTTTGGGGTCTTTAGTAGTTAAGCACTACGACTGAACTCCAATCAGTTCAAAGTGACGGTTCACAGCCATCTGTCGGCTCAAAATGAGGCTCAAGAAAAAAAACAAAGAACGTATCAAATTTGTATATAAAAATCCATCTATATTTAAAAAGACAACTTTAGTGCCATAAGGATACTTTTCATGTTCTGAATACTTGATTTGACTAAAATACTTTTTTTCCCCCTTGTGCTTCCAATACTCATACAGTAAATTTCGGTTTCTGGGTTGGAAGAGAGTCTCAAGGACACGAGTCTGTGAGGAGCGCTCCTTCCTAGGAGACCCATCATCTGCCGACCAAACCCCCGGCTGAGCCCTGCGGTCACCGGGCCCTAGGGGGCGCTCTGACTCAAAGTGGGTGCAGCCACGATGGGCAGCTTTGAGACGAACAGGTCCCTCGGACCTGTGTAAACATGCCCTGCTGAGGACAGCACTGGAGGCTGTGAAATGAGATGGGGGGATTATACCAAAACAAGCGAGTAGGGGGTTGAAATCCAATATTGGTATAGGAGGGAGAACCCAGGCTGCCCCATTCTGGGGGGGGGACACTACAAAAGAAGGTGACCCTGTTCGCCATCTACCACTGTTTGAAATACAACAACCCCCCCGGCCTGTCTGTGGTTCTGAAACAACCGTACTGCCCCTGGGCACTGGGATTGTCACCCCTGAGGGCACAGGACAGATGGCCCAGGAAGTGCTGAATTGGAGCCCCCCCCCCCAAAAAAAAAAAATCCAGCAGCCCGTCTCTCTGCTGGGTCTTCAAGTGGCTGCTCCTCCATCCTCTTTATGGTTTCATCCTGGGGAAGAGCAGCCCAGTATGTTCATGCCCTGGGTGGCCACCACCAGGCCCTGGTCCAGGATCAGTGCTCCTCCATTCCTGCACAAAATCACTCTGTGTTGGGTTGGGTGAGCTGATCCTGGAACAGCCTTTGGGGTTCCTACTCCTAGCTCTGGGCCGTGGGCTCTGAGCCGGGAGCCACGCGTGTCTTGCTGGTTCCCACAGTTGGGGCCTGTGGAACCGCAGTGGAGGACGAAGAGGAGGAGGAGGACGAGGAGGAGCTGCGTCGCGTCTCCACGCCGGTGCTGGTCATCTTCAACTTGCGGCGCTTGGCCAGAGGAGCGTTGTCCACACTCTTCAAGAAGAAGCCCTCACGCTTGCCCTTATTGAAGGCCTGCCGGAGAAGAGGGACGGTGAGGAGGCGCAGAGTGCGGGGAGATAAATAATGGAGGCAAAGAGAGGAGGAGGTGGGGGATGGATGATGATGGATGGAAAATGTTAGACGGGAGGAGCGAGGTAACCAACCTTGAAGGTAGCGTTGACGTAGGTGCGGACAGTAGGGCCGCTGGATTCCAGCACGTCGGGGGTGCGCAGGGGTGTGGAGGAGAGGGCCCCCCCGCCCTGCAGCCATTCATTCTCCCGCAGGGCAGAGAGCTTCAGTCGCTTTTCAGGGTCCACAGTCAGCAGGCCTGGAATGCAGCTGGGGGTGAGTGAGTGCCATACAGCAACACAGCACAGGTAGGGGGCGCCAGAGGGCACTCAGGCGCCTACCTCTGACCAGCTCTTTGGCCTCCTCGGACACTCCTCTCCAGGCTTCCCCCTCCAGGGAGAAGTCCCCCTCCTTTATTTTGCGCATGATGTCAGCGACGTGCGACAGCGGCATCCTTTTCAGCTCGCTCTGGAAGGGCACCTGGCCCGACAGCATGGTGTACTGGAGGAGACAGCGTTCCACCATCAGTGCTGGCGTCTTGCAATGTTCTACCAAAGCACCATCGGGACGCGCTTCCCAGAAACGTTTCGGACATTTAGCAATCTCTGACAAAGAGACAGAAATGCTCATCTATTATCAAAATGCTGCATTTACAACAGGGGCTTGGCTCCAAATAATGATTTATCTTATAGGAAACAAGCATAAACTTCAATTCAAAGATACAAAGTTGTGGTGGGCGGGATTACGGGATTGCTTGTTTCCCCATTGGTTACTTTTCTGCTTCTCAGTGAGTGACAGTACACTGGAGTCCCACCCAGCACAGGATTCAGAGATACACTCCATGGAGACAAAAACAGGCAGCGAGGGAGGACAGATTCGGACAGATGGCACAGAGAGAGAGACAGGTGCAGATGAGATACCAGGATGACCCCGAGGCTCCAGAGGTCGCAGGCCTGGTCGTAGCCGGTGCTGTGGAAGAGCTCGGGAGCTGCATACTGCAGCGTGAAGCAGGGCGTCTGCAGGGGGGCACTCCCGGCCGGGCAGAGGCGCGCAAAGCCGAAGTCGATGAGCTTCAGGACGGCATCCTCGCCCTCGTCCGCGAACAGCACGTTCTGTCGGGGGGAAGGGAGCGATTCGTTCCTGATTAACATCTCAAAGACGAGACGAGGCCACTGACTATCCTAATAAAGGCATTACGAGTGACAGGTGGGTGGAACTCTGCGTCAAACAATGTCCAGGCTTCCACAGTAGGAACATCCCATAATGAAGACTTAAGCATTATTAAAAAAAGACACTGAACACCCTCAGCAGAAGGCGGCATTGGCCTGTGACTGCTGACCTCATTAGGATTCGGGGTACGTCTGGAGTCTGATTTTGGGTGTAATACCCATGACAGTAGCTGACAGCTGACTATTCGCTCATTACACAGTTACTCATTAAGCAACTCGTCTTAGACAGCTAATGACACCCCCCCCACCCCAGCAGTTAGTGGTTTACAAAAGGAGGGAACCGTCTTTATCAGCGAGAGATAGACAGGAGAGACGGTGTCCACACGGCCTCCTTTGTCGAATGGCGATTCTCCACGCGGCCAACGCTATCACCAGGCAGCGGACCTTAGCGACGAGCGCACTGGTTGCTAAGGCTCCAGCTGCCAGTCACGTGCGCTGAATATTCATGTGGGAAGGGGCAGAGCCCACCTACCCTGAGACGGCAGGACATTCAGAGCACTTAGATTCACCTGTTTATTTCTCAGAGGCTCAGCCAGCATCCAGCACTCCGGCAGTCGCTGGGGTCGGGGCCGTTCTCAAAGGGCCGACCGCAGCGATCTGAACCCACGGGCTTCCGGACAAGGGGCGTAAACCTCTAACCCACCAAGTGACACCACTCCCGAAAATAAGGGACGTTGCACACACTTGCGTCATCCTTGCCACACTAATCTTCGTTGTATCGCTCCGATTTTAGCACCAGCACAGCTGCAGCGAGCACTTTAAACAGCGGATCTTTTTCATGCCGTATTGAGTATTTCGGGTGAATTTGGGGACAGCCCCCCCCCCCCCGGCCATACCTCTGGCTTGAGGTCGCGGTGGACGACTCCGGCGTCATGCATGAAGCTGACAGCTGACACCAGGCTCCGCATCAGCTGGCTGGCCTCACCCTCCCCAAACAGCTTCTTCCTCTTAATCCTCTCCAGTAGCTCGCCCCCCCGCAGCAGCTCCATCACCAAGTACATGTGGTACTGGACAGGGGGCAGGGGTCATGTGACCGGGTCATGTGACATACAGCATCAGCAGTGAGGATGCACTGTGTGTGTGTGGCGTGTGTATTGAGATACCTGGTCATGAAAGACGTCATACAGCTTGACGATGTTGGGGTGGCCCTCACACTGCCTCAGGGCTGCTATCTCTCGCTGGGTGTTTGACTCCATCCTAGAAGATCCACACACCATGGCGACCGTGGCGATTCAGCGCAAACAGCACGATGTTAACATCAAGCCGCAAACTACACCGTTCAATCACACTTCCTGACAGCAAATTACTCAGGGACACACGGGTCATTTTCAGTGTGCTATTTCAAGATGTGTAAGATTGCGGTTTGGCATTTATTTCTGAAAATGAGATTAAGTAGTACCGGAACCTGTACAAGTTGCATCTTTAACAATACTTTACTTGCACATTAGTTTAAACTGTTTTGACTAAACATTTTTTAAGTCCCAATAAAGTCTAATGTTACCTGCTATGTCAATGGACTGGACTGCAGTGATGGGATTGTCAATTGCAGTCTGCATGCACTTATTAAAACACAGGTCAGTAGAAAAAAAAAAAGCAGTATTCTTAGCTGCAGATGCTGACTTAAACTTTATGCCTGCCCTCTTTGCCAAAGCTGAATATTCCAAGTGCAAACACAAAAAGAAAAAAAAAAAAAAAAACCACTTCCTGTGTAGACAGGAAGTAGTAGACAGGTGGTCTCACCTTCGGCTCACTATCTTAACCGCGTACTCCTGCCCGGTCTGCTTGTGTCGACATTTTCTGCACACAGAGAAGCTGCCTTCGCCCAATGGCACCTCCTGCAGGCAGAGCTCATACTGCTGAAAGAACTGGGAGTCCTGAAGAGAGCAACAGGGAAAAGGCACCTTGACATTAGTGCTCAGGCCCGCATTGCGCTGACGCCACTGTCACCCTAAGCCACACTCACATTATTCATCGTTAAGTGCTTTCAGGCGGCCATTTTGCAGGAGGTTTTGTATACAGACACACAGAGTCATTCTTGAGGACAAAAAACAAATTAATACCATTCATTTTGCTCAAAATGTTAAATCTATAAATGCTTTAAAACCTTTATTACTACCTATTTGATACTGGCAAAAAAAAACAGCATGACTAATCACCATAATGTTGTAGATACCCACTTGGTACACTGTGCACTCAAGCTGAGGTGGTGCCAGCCATCAGCCCTATCAGAGTGAGAGTGGTGTGGACACGCCCCTGGGCATGTAGCTCCGCCTCCATGCATGCAGCCCTGCCCCTTGTGGGCAGTAGCCAGCTGCTTGAAGGAGACAGAAGGTCTGCAACCCGCAGGCAGACGCCTGCAGCTAACATGCGAGGGGCCGCGCCTGGGCAGGCATGTGCGGTCAAACGGAGGCAGGGCGGAGGGGCCGTTCAACTCGAGGGAGTCTCCCCCTCCTCTTTTCCATACCCTCTGGATTTCATCTTATCTTCTGTACATGCTAATCAACTACTTCGTAATTGTTAATTTCAGTTTCAAGGCAGTAAGAATAACAATTTCAGTCTTGGGGCAATAAGAAACACGCTGTGTATTGATATTTTTAATTACAGCAATGTACAGAGGCTGTTCTGTTTCCGGCCCGAGCCTCTGAGTCACTCTGCCAAGGCAGCTTGGCCACGTTCATGCGACATTCATGAATATTCAGTGTCCGCACCGTGACTCTCAAGCTGCGCCTCAACCCAAACTGTGATTCGCCTGCTAAACCGGTAATTATCATCAAATAATACTGATGACATTGACTAAAATTATGCATCATCAACTGTCGTGCAGGAAAATCCAAGTGACCTGGAACACTCTAGTATGCCAGTTACAGCACTGCTCAAAAGAGACAACGATGTTTAAATGATTTTTAATGGTCTTCATGTTGGCATGAATCCATGATACCTCAGCTTAGCTTATTTCAAACTCTCTCCTAGAGTCACCCCAGTATTTGCAGCAAGCTATCAATTACCCCGCCTCGTTCAGCTAATCAATACCTCATTATTTAATGAATCACGTTAATTAATTAATTGCGCTGGTGGAGAAATGCAACAAATACTTGAAATGGCTGTTGTGCATCTGAGGAGAGGTTTGGGAACTGATGTTTTGGAGAACAGAAGCGATTCTTTTTAGTTTAGTTAACATGTTAACAATAGGTCATATGTAAATAAAGTTAATTTTTTTCTCAGTTAATATACATTTACTACCCAGATAGTCTTAAACATTTTCTTTCCATAAGACCTTTGCACAGTACTGTGTATGTATATATTTTGTGTGTGTGTGTGTGTGTGTGTGTGTGTATACATCACACCGGACTAAGCAGCTCCCTAATTACCTTGCAAAGCCATTTCCACACTAAATAAATAAATTGGTGTAAAGACTCCATCCAATACCTTCAATGTAGCACTATGCGCCACGCTGGCAGAACCGGGCCGGTCGGGGCTCGTCTGGGCCTCCAGAATGTCCCCCATCACAGCGTTGCGGTTGAACAGAATAGAGGGAGCGATGAACGAGTATCCCTGGAAGAGGAGCGCAAGACAAAACCCAGGGAGAGTCACATAATAGCAAGTCCAAGTCTCAATATCAGCCATTGTGGTGGGCTGACTCATCACCATGCATCAATCTGTTATGACGGACGGATCTCTGAAAGGTGAAGATGTACTTAAAAATGTCTCCATCCTCTCATGACGTGCATCATACATCAGCGTCATTACAGCGTTAATCCCAGGAGTCTTTTGGGTTCTGCAGGGCGCTGATAACACTGTGTGTCGACGTCCAGGATCCTGCCCTTCACCTGAGCCTTGAAGATCGAGCGCACCAGACCCCCCCCCAGGGGAGAATACCTGGAAGAGCCTGTCTGTGCTCGGGGGGGTGCTGGCTGGGGAGTAGATGGGCTCCATGCCTGTGAATTCCTCGGCGAAGTTGCCGACGTCGAGCTCATTCCTCAGCTCGGGACGGAAGGGCGTCGCCACCTTCTTCTCAGCCAGGTCTGTCCAGTTCAGTCCCTGAGGGGGGGGGGTGTTGGGGGGGTTCAGAAGCAGGGTTATGAGTTTTGACAGCCCAAAGAGCTGCAAAGCTGGTACCTTGATGACCACAGGGTCCCACGGCGCACCATACAGATCCAGCAATTTCCCACACTAATACCCAGTTTCCACCAACACGGTGCCAGAGCTGGCCTTTTTCCACTTCTCCGGGCCAGAAAAAAAACAGCTCCAGCATGGAACCACAGAAAATCTGGTCTCAGAATTTGGCACCGTAATGTCAGTGAAAGTGGGACCGGCTATGGCGTCTAAACCTTCCTCAAACCCGGAAAATTCGATCCATAACTGATATAGTCTTGTCTCGTACTGCTGGTTCCAAAACTGGAACAACTTGCCAGCTTATTACCAGAATAACGTTACATCTTTTTATATCCTGTGGAAAACGAAAGACTGATCTGCTGGCCAGATTTAATAATAAAGTATAAATATGTTGCAGGTTGAATAAATAAAATTTTGCGGTGCTCGAGTGGCAAGGAGATGTAGTGGACAGTAAATTTCCAGCAGCAATTAGATCTAAACAAATCCAAAAAAAAAAAAACAATTCACATGGACTCATTTACTTTACTTTCACTTCCATTCATGTAACCATTTACATTTTGTTCTTTTTTGAAACCAGTGGAAATGCAGGCAGGTGGTCAAAAAGGCAGCAAGCAAAAACCAGCCCAGCAGGCTCCGTGTCACTGGAAACGAGGTAAAAGTGTGCAGCCTTCGCCAACTCAAGAGGAAATCTCCTCACCTGCTGCTTCAGGTGCCAGTCGCTTTTTAATAACAACGTCTCATAAATCCTGCAGGACGGCGGCAGCTGCCATGCCCTGATGGCATGGAGACGCGACACAGTCAGCTGGGCTAATTGCGAGTGGATGGGCGGAAGCGAGCGAGAGGAACCTTGAAAAAGGCGTGTCCCTTGATCTCTTCAGCCCCCCGGGGCCCGGAGCCCAGCCTCTTACGGGGGTCCTTCACCAGCAGCTTGCGCAGGAGGTCTCGGGCAAGGGGGCTGATCTCCGGAGGGAACGGGGGTTCACAGTGCAGAATCCGCCTGAGGGGAGGTATTAGGACTGAGGGGGGGGGCAACAGCTAGAGGCAGACACATCACCATGGAGATGGATGAAAGGGATGCGAAGCTGCTCCAGAAGGAAAAACAAACCCAGCCCCACTGTTTCTGTGTAGTGTGTTTTTAGATGATAATTCAGTTTCATCCACTCATAATGATATGAAGTTGAGGATTCTCCTATGGTGAACCAGAAGCTCTGGTATAATGCTAGGCGATAGGTACCGTGCCCAAGCAGGTTTGCCTGGCATGATTGCTCCGTGCCATGTCCATGAAGAGGAGCGCTTGGGCACTGTAGCGTGTTAGCAAACCGTGTCCAAGCACGGACGTGACGTCAATGGTGCGATGGGTCAGTCACGCTCAGGCAGAGGCACAGTAAAAGCCAACCGTGCGAAGTGAGGGTACGATGTCTGAAAACGAGTGGGCAGAAACATCTCCACCCCGCTCACCTGGACACCTCAGACTGGGAATTCCTCTCCCCCTCCAAGGTGAAGGGTGACGCTCCCGTCAGGAACTCGAACATTAGTATCCCCAGACTCCACCAGTCCACTGACTGCACGGGAAGAGTAACACCAAAGAGTCAGGGAAGATGGCAGTTCACTGATTAACACCCAGTGCTGGAGGATTCTGAGATAAATACAGGTGCTTTGGGAGGCCCTGCGGACTGTTCATGACGGAACTGGGTTACGGGACATAAGAATCTCAATGAAGCAAGAGCCCAGTGCTTAATGAATGGTGTCATTGATGGAAGTCAAGCCAACTACCACCATCTTTAAGGCACAGACTCCCCCCCCCCCCCCCAGCCCATGACAGACAGAGGCAGCCGCCACCTTGCCGTGCCCAGTCTTCCCCCTGATGATCTCTGGGGCCATGTACTCGATGGTTCCACAGAACGAGTACGTGCGCTCCTTCTGTCAAGACACGGACACACACGCAGTAAATCACACGCGTGCGCACATAACTGTCACCTAAACACACGAAGCCGGAGTGTTTTCGCAAAGCCTACACCATAAGTTGCCCAGTCAGAACAGATATACTTGTTATTTTAGTCTGGTGTCCAAGATCTACAGTCCGACAGAGTTCTGCACTAATTCAGCTTGTGGATTTTTTTACGGGAGTAATTACTTGAACAGATGACCCCATTAGTGATGTCTTGAGTAGAGATAAGGAGCTAATCAAGATTAAAAAACTAAAACAATAACCTAGATGACCAGTATTGGACACCTATTTTACTCAACACTGCAACATACTATTAAGATACTATTAGGAGTTTACTTACCTCCTCCTCTAGGAACTCTTTGCTCAGGCCAAAGTCAGTCAGAACCACATGTCCCTCACTGTCCAGCAAGATGTTTTCCAGTTTGATGTCTCTGTAGATGATGCCAAGCTGTGCAGTGACGGAGAGAGAGAGAGACAAATGCATGTTTTATATTGTAGTCACATTTGGCTACATTCTGTTGGGGAAATTAGATGACACGGGAGAGTCTTAAAAAGCGAAGGCAGCACATGTTACAACGGATCAAGGTTAAAAAGAAAAAACAAAGATGAAAAGATTGAGGAATGAAGTCCATGCACGTTAACAGATGTGGAGCGGGGGGCAGATTAAGAGGAAGCAGGATCTAGTGGAAATAGCAGCCGGAACAGCCAAGTAACATCCTGGGCACCTCTCAGACATAAAAGGAGATCATGACCAGAGAGACACAAGCAGATACCTTATGCAGATGCTCTAGGGCCAAGATGATTTCCCCAATGTAGATTCGCACCTCATCTTCCGTGAAGTGGTCCCGCTGATACAGGTGGGTGAACATCTCTCCACCACTGACATAATCTGCATGCAGACATTTCACACCAACGCTCTGATGCAGTATATTCAAAATGAAGGTATTTACACCACACATACATTCATTTCAATGGGAAAAACCCTAATCCCAGCATTGACAACCTTAACCATAAATAACCAAACAAAATACAAGACTTTTGCCATTTTTTGACTGCAGTCGCAGTTTTTTTTTTATCAAATTGAATTTCCCCTTGTGAGAACCGGAAAAATAGTCCTCGCAAGATCAAAATAACTTTTAACCAACCTCACCCCAGCC
>JAODKF010000002.1:9150509-9170123 GCA_026779585.1 Mormyrus proboscirostris
AAAATAAAAAATAAAAACAGGGGCCCCAGATTCACTAGCTTTTCCATACCAGACATCCATAAAGAAGCTTTGGTGTAAACGCCAACACTGAAGAGACTCTGCAAACTCCTGGCTCACCGTGCAGCACATGCGCAGCCAAACTGCCGCCATCACTCATACAATGCACCCCAGCGCAAACAGAAGCCCGAGTGGCCTCCTCCGGAGGGACGGCCTGAAGCCCCGCCTCCCCTCACCTAGGATGAGGTGCAGCTTGGCGTGCGTCTGGAAGGCGTAGTGCAGCGTCACCAGGAAGGGCGACTGGCGGATGTGCTCCAGCACCTGCCGCTCGGTGCGCGTGTGCTCCGCTGTCTTGGCCTTCTGGATGATGGCCGCCTTCTTCAGCACCTGCCAAGTCCGAGGTCATTTCATCAGGTACATATAGGGGTCCGGATACATTGTTTTGTACCAGAGTTGCCATTTAAGTACAGCTGGTTTATATTATTACAGGGAGCAGCACATAAACTAAGACTTCCATTGGCCCGACATTAGGGGGGCAAATTATATCATCTGCCCCCACCCCCCTGCCACCCCTGGCTCAGGATACCACCCCAGGTATTACTTGGTATCACATCAAAACAAAAATCAGTCATGTAGCTTATTCCTCACAAATGACCCACTGAATGACAGAGACTGTGGGGTCCTCCGGGTTTTAACAGAAGCAGACCTGTGAATACTCCGACTCGTACAAACATGGCGTCTTTAAGGCTCCCGCTGTGCTACTGGAATACATTCATAAAATAATAAAAGCAGGAAGTAAAGGTTCTGCACCTCAGTGCTTTGACCTAACGGAGCATCTGCATACCTTCATAGCGTACAGCTTCCCTTTGTCGTGGCCGCTGTTCTTCCTCACCAGAAACACCTTCCCATATGCTGGAGGGCAGCAGGGCATTCCAGCACAGAGTGGACAGCGGGGGATTCCCCCAGAGTGGACAGCAGGGGATTCCCCCAGAGTGGACGCACAGAGTGGAGATAAGGATTACTGCATCAGAAGGCAGGCGGTACAGAGTACAACAGAAACATTATTCTGCCAGGGGACGTGCATATCCATGTAAGTGCGACAGATGACAGTAAGGACAGTAAAGGTATGAAAATGGTTTGCCAGGGTGAGGGCAGGCACCAGCAGTTTACTAAGTGAGTGACCCCCAGGAGGGGTCACCCGGGGCAGCTGCCCCTCTCGTCTTTGCCGGGATCCACCTGTGACTAGACAGCACCGCTTCTGCCTGCCACATAGCTAACAACCCGCTCATGTTCGAAATGTCAAACAGCTTCACACATACTTTGCATTTTAGTTTCTGTTAACATTTGGGATCCTTAGCCAACCAGCTGCAATATTTGGGACTGGAAAGCTAAGCGGGTAATAATTTGCATTTCCCCACTGTGAGAGTCGTAAATTACAAGGTAGCCTACATCAGTATCTCTTGCTGGAGATTAATCAATCGCACACCCCACAGATACACCCACACTGCTTGGTTTGGGATGTTACTGGTCAATGTGCGCCTTGTGCACATTCTGGCACTGACAACCAGCTCACATTGGTAGTTTAATCAGAAGTGAATCCAGATGTTTTTTTTAGAATACATAGTAGGCCAATTTGTAGCCTGTCTGGAAAAACCAAAATATTTCTATATTTACTTTCCTTTTTTCCGTACTTATCCAGACTAGGAAAACAATTAAATCAAACCCCACACTTTTCCATACTGTGCAGGTTCCCTTGCATGAGAAGACGTGAAGCAGAGCCTTGTCTGGAGAGAAGGGTACTGATTTTTCTCTTGTATGATGATGTCACTTTAGATTCTCACCTGACAATTTTTGTCTCCATAGTTATACGATTAAGTGCTTATTTAACCTTCATAGATATAACCTCAGCCACCAATGACTGTATCTCCTTCCATAACTGACTGAATTAACTGTAATTTACTTACAAGTCTGACTGTGAAGTTTAAGTCTTCCAGACTGTAACCCTGAAGTAATGAAACTTCTGCCCCCAGTTTTCTGACGTGTGTGCAACCACAACTTCCACCTAAAGAACCTATTCAAAATTCCTTCTGTTAACTTCTAAATATTGAGAAGATGTTAGGCTTTGTGCTTGTCTTATCCTCACAGAATTCCCTTATTGAACAACCCAAGGAACAAATATCCCACAAGCCCGCTGGGCTATCAGGCCCAGCTGCAGGGATACCCATAGGTGCCAAATTTGGTCAGCTGGATGGAGTGAGATTTTCAATTCGAGATTAAATCGGCGCACACATTTTCATGTATTTAACAGCTCTGTTATGTTGTGTAGGGCATAGGGTATGCAAACTAACCCGCTTTTGATGCAGTTAATTTTAAGTTTATAATGGAATAATACAGATTCGTTGTAAGATTTCTTGCGTGATCATTAGTCTGAAGGTGTGACACGCCAGATGCGTGAGAGCTGGCAACCATGTGCATTTCATTTATAAGCCAACATTCTGCTCTCTTAGCAGACTTAAGACTTTATGTGCGCAACTGAATAAAAGCCTGCAAGTCTGCACACACATGCACAAGCATTTACATGCATGTAACAGTTTTATCACCCTGTAAACAGTCTGTAGGTGTTGCAAACTACCCCAATGCGTCTGATATAGCTAATTTTAGGATTATAATGGAATAATACAGATTTGTCGTAAGATTTCTTGCAAGAGCGTGTGTCTGAAAATTCAAGTGTCACGCCAGATGCGTGAGATGCCCTGGGTATCCCTGCGGCCTCTTATGCTGTAACTCACCTCCGGTTCCAAGCACCTTCAGGAGTTCAAAGTTCTCCATGCCTACTTTCTCAGTGTGTCCTGTAAGGTTAGCTGGAAAAAAAAAAACTCTCAGTGCTCTCAGTGGGTCTACAGCAGTAATGTACTTAAATTAACGTCACCATCAGTTGTTTTCACTGCCTTCTATAGACAAATATCACTTTTATCTCTATTGCACCTATATGCATCGTGCAACAATAACTCGCGCAAATATATATTATCCAAAGATAATGTTTAGACTTACCGACAATCATAATAAAGTTCTTTTGGATTTAAAGTTACTTGCAATCATAAGCCAAGAAGCTTAGATGCTTCGACGCTAATGGCACGGGGGAGGGGTAATAGGGCATCATCAGATACACTAAGCACAGCACCTACCGTTGGTGAGCTGATGTTCAATAGTGCACATCTCCTCCCGGACCTCTTCGCCGGTGTCCTCACCGCTGCTTCCCGAGCTGTCTCCCGACATGGTTCGTATGGACGCCTTTGCTTATTTCTGTCTCTAATATTTACACAGCAAAATGTGTGATATGCAACACGACACGGGTGCGAAAGTCCGGGTGCAAGTTAGCGAGACAGACAATAAAGAAAATGCCCTTGGATGGATTTCAGTGTGAGATCACGTTCATGCTTGCAGTGCAGAGTCGACGCGCATTTACTTCTCTTTATTTGCAATTGGGGTGGCCCCCATCGCTATAGAAATGTGGCACAAATCCGCGGTTAGCCCTCTTTCTTCCGTGCATGTCCTGTTGCAGATTAGTATGCCAGAGGTTAATGCAGAATCAGACGTCGGGATTAGCGTTGTGCAGGTTAGCTACATTCGGGCTGTGAGCACGTCTTGATTTATTCCCCCTCCGGCTTTTATTAGCTCATCCTAGTAGACCTTCGTAAATCAGCACCGCCATGCTGAAGTGGACCGGATCCGTGTCACTCCTGTCATGGTCTTCTCGATATACAAATTTCCTCTTTTTCCGGCGATACCGCAGTAGCCAGCAGTCCGCGCTTTGGTACCGGGAACAAGCTTAGCTACCGTGCGGCCGAATGCTCAATGTCTGTCGGCGAGGACGCTTCCGTTCCCATTGATCGCGGTCATTTTATCGCCGAGTGTCATTAGCTAATGCCCATTATGCTGCCGGTCGCCGATCGGGGGGTAGCTAGGCTAGTTGCCGCCGCTTCCTCGCGTACAGCGCTGACACCGGTTCTGCGATCGGGGTTCACGCCGGTCTTTCGGGGTACGGGCTCAGGGTGTACTAGCCTTCACATTGACAGAATGCAAACAAGCAGACATACGCGATGCGTGCAACGTCAATTTGCTACACAAAAATTAATAAACCGCTCAAGCGCTCCGCCGCTGCTGCGCTTCCGGATGTTAAGAGAAACAGTACTGCGATAAATGTTCGCCTCTGATCCGCTGTAGGAAACAAACGTGAACAACTATTTAAAAATGTAGTGTAGTCTTGTTTTGTGCGTGCGAGATGTTTTAGCTACGGAAGCCGAAAAGTCCCAGACTGCCTTTCAGGCGTAGCTCGAGCCGGGAGGAGCGTCTGGGGTTGTGCAATAGTGAGAGGAAGGAAGGAGGCGGACTGCGAGAAAGAGGAACGGCCAGGGGGCGTGGGACGGAGGGCAGAAAATCAAAAACGTGTATTAATATGAGTATGTGCCGCGCATAATCCTGCTGGGGGTATTTATCCCTTTGTGCAACTGCTGTCAAGCGTGGTCAGTTTTATTTATGTAAAAGCCCAAGCTGTATACATGGCGCATCTTGTGAGGAATTCTGAAAACACAAAAATGAATTGCAGATCCATAGTAAAGTCTTCCTGACTTAGTTTTACCCTTTGCGTCTGTTTGCGTTTACATCTGAGGCGAGGGTGCAGTGACACGGCACATCTTTGGCCCAGATTTTATTCCTCCCATATTTTCAGCCCAGTTTACTTGCGTTCCCGTCTTCTTTCAGATGCAGCCACCCACCACGCCCCACTCACTCCCAGATTCCCCGGGGCAGGGTGTGGGTATACAGTGCCGACACAATGTGCGTCAAAGCAAAACGGATCACATGACACAGTAAAAAGCAAGTGTCCCCTAATCTGAATTGCAGTGCATCACCAGTGCAAAACAGAACGTGAGGCATTTGAACGTTAATTACTCAACGGCGCAACCTGGCAGCATAACGTGGCCAGAAGCACCGTCCCGTTTGTGTGCGCTCTCTGCACCACTGCTGCCGGTACACGCGGGTCACTAGGACTTTTAATAACACACAGGGCAGTGGGGACCCAGAATGAGATAAGAAAATGGATAGATGAATGGATGGACAAAATGAATCCAGTTAATTGCATGAATGATTTAGATGCTAAGCTAAACACCAGCATATGAAGTGTCCAAGCAACTGAGAAACAATATCCCATAATACTCCAGTGTTTGAATGTATTGCCTTTTTAAACCAGGTTGCCATTGTTAAGGTTATTATTGTCATCAACAGATCTTTTGTGCCCCCTTCCTGGCATGTCTTACCTAAGCAGAGTCCTGAGATCAGTGGGGCTGTCTGGTGCATAAGCTCCCGGTCCCCAGCTGGTGCCGAGCCAAACTCATTTCTCAGTGTTGACAGTTGTGATGTGTACAGCAATACCGGGATGCTCTCTGGCGTTTCACTGGCACGCATAGGGTAGGACGTGCTCTTATTGTGCGCGACATCACAGCACCACAACCATTACCGCTTAGTGCAAATGGCGCCCAGAGTGGACATGGTGGCCTACAGAAAGCCTGGCTCACAGGATGTTTGTTTTGTTTCCAAATCGTTAGGTTTTATCTTTTTTACATGGTATATGTTTTTATAGCCACCTAGAAAAACCAGTCATGTGCTTTGTTTCATTTTCAGTGTCAAGCGAAAACAGTTACACACCCAAGGGAGGCACACGCATTTCAGTAGGCAGGAACAATTCGGTTCAAGCAGGATAACTGTTTTGTGAAGAAGCACGTGGCATTTCATTGTACATCTTTTTAAAATAATTTTTATTTTATATGTTTTAAAATATTCATTTTAAAATACAAATTTGAAATATAAATTTTTCAAGCATTCGGTACTGGATCTGTTCATTCAAACTGTTTATAATACTAGTTAAAAAGGTGGTGTGGTTGGAACTGTCGTCACGTGGATTTTTTCACATCGAGTTTATCATCACTGGAATGACCATCTAAGCAACAGAAACCAGAATTAGTGTTGGTGTCACACATAAGTCTTGAATTCTTAATTATTTTACCATAAACTAACATTACAGATTTTTTCTGGGTGCTTTTCCAATGACGTTTTTTCAGCCGAGCATTACTTAAGTAGCATGCAAGACTGGGTATACACAGAGCGTAAAGGGGCGCATGATCCCACAAAAAGTGTCTCACTGACCGTCAGCTCCAGAAGACATGCAGGGGGCATCGGAGTTGTGCTCGGCCGTCAGGCTCTCCTCACTCTCAGCTGAAACCACAAGCACACCCTCAGTTTTTAAAGAATCTTTCACAGTGTTCCTGATGAATATGCATATCAGATCCCTATTCTCTGTGTTCCTTCAGATGAATGTGTGCATGAGCTATTCTCTGTGTTCCTTCAGATGAATGTGTGCATGAGCTCCCTATTCTCTGTGTTCCTTCAGATGAATGTGTGCATGAGATCTGTGTTTCTAATGTTCCTTCAGATGAATGTGCATATTGGATCCCTATGTTCCTTCAGATTAATGTGCGTGTTGGATCCCTGTTCTCACTGTTCCTTCAGACGAATGTGCTTATTGGATTCCCTGTGTTCCATGCACAGCAGTCAGACCCACCTTTCCCATCCTCGCTCAGGCTCTCCTGGCTGAGTGTAGAGCTGCCACCCTCCTCCCACATGATGGAGGTTGTGCCCTGTGAGCGGAAGCGCTCACGCAGGGCCACGTGCTGGTCCCCGGGGCTGAAGGACTGCGAGACGCCCCTGCCCAGGCCCCAGCCGTGCCGTGAGCCCAGCTTACGGCGAGCTGAGCGAGCGACTCCCCGCGGCTGATCGTCGGCCTCGCCGGGGGCTGCCCTCAGGATCATGGGGGAGCCAGGGGCACTGGTGTGGTCCACAGCTAGGGAAAACATGCCAGAGAGGGAATAAGAAAGAGGTAGTGAAGGGGGAGAGCGGGAGGCAGGACATTTATGGCATTTTCAGATTATTGGCTGAGCTACAGTTTCTTATGTAGGAGTTATAATATGTTTGGTACATCATCATTTCCCCCCATTTTCTCCCTTATTTGGAACAGTCCAATTTCTATTCATTTGGCTTCCATACAACCGAAAACTAAAATGACTTCAGTATCAATCTCACTTTTAAGAGTCACGGAGAGGAGCACATCATACCCTTAAATGAGGGGCTGACCAATGATTTTACCTTTAATAACCAGGCTCTGTTGTTATGAACTTTACCATTGAAATACCGGATATACCCTCAGGTAAGGTGATCGAAGAATTGTATTCTTTTGATTATGTGATGGGCATGTGGCGTGGCACAGCCGCTCACCGGGTGTTTGGGCTGAAGTTGGTAAACATTCACCGATCTCGTTCAGGTTCTCCATACTCCCAGCAGCAATGAATTGAGCTCTGCCTTCTCTGACCTCCTTCACAGCACGAGGTTTAATAAGCTTCTTCATCCTGTCTGCTATCCAGTTGCTCTTCCTACAGGGGGCGACAGAGAGAGAGAGCGAGAGAGAGAATTTGGTGTTCTGTAATGTTTGTTACTAAAAACGATAATGCCTTGAAATAATGAACAAAGCAGCACAGAGAACTAGTCAGGCAACGTGAGGAGTGCAGCTTGTGTTGATGCTCCAGCTCTGATGAGGGGTAAGTATGTGGTTATGACGCTGTATCTGTGATAGGAAGGTCGCCAGTTCAAATCCTAAGGTCAACAGAGTGATTTCACCTTTGGGGCCCCTGAGCAAGGCCCTTACCCTCTAATCGCTCCTGGGACTGGCTGACCCTGCCTTCGCTTTGGATAAAAGTTGCTGCTAAATAAATGTGTTGTGTTCTGATTCTTGCTCTTGACGTCCTAAAATATTTGGCCTGCCTCACAGGCTATTTAAGGGCATTTTCAAGGCTGAATTATTTCACTTCTGGTACAAAATGGGTTGACTAAATAAAGTATATGAGTAGGGATACAGGCTCAGGCTAGGTCAGTCTGGATGCTGATTGGATGAACCCTGATTGCAGGCATAGTAATAGCTGGATAATCACTGACTTGGCTTTGTTGGGCACCGGCAGAGAGGGCTCCAGGACTCGGTACTGATCCATTATCTTCTCCACAAGCTTTTGTTTTTCTCGGCGCAACTCGTTCAACTTGTCGCTGAGAGGAAACGGAAAAGGAGGGAAGACACAGGTACAATGAGGGATGATGAACCATATTAAGCACGTCAGAACCATTTTCTGCTCGTCACAGCTGACCAATCAGCAGCTGCCTCCTTAGCACCACCAGTAATCATCATTAAAGCCTTCATCCTCGTAATCTTAAGTCACCCGCTTGCCCTTGCACCAGTTTGATAAAAAAAACAGGTATGCAGGCTTTATCCACTTCTTTACTTATCTGCTCGTGAAACTCATTTGTATAACCTTGAGAATAGCCATATTCTAGAAATGGTGTCCAAGAGTATATATTTATGTTCAGCAACGACACATCACTTAGAACATAGTACTAAACACACTTAATAACATGTACATGTAATAATAATCACACTGAACAGATGTCCTGTGTGTGTATATTGTATATCCTCCATTTTTAGAACCATTAAGAGGAGAATGCTGAAAAAGTTATGGAATGTTTTTGTTCACCACATTGATTACTGGGTCCCTACCAGGAGCTGGAAGGGAACAAAAACTTGGAACATTTGTGGGTCCCTGAGGACCGGGTTGGGAAACACTGGGTTAAGGGGCAGGAAAGCCTGTGTAGACACCCCCCTGCCACTAGGGGCCCCTGACTTCCCAGTGCCATGCACTGTATACATACGTGTACTCCCTCTGCTGCTGGTGGTGCTGGTCCCTGCTCTCCAGACTCCGCTCCAGCAACGCTCGATTTTCCCGGGCCAGGCTCTGGTTCTGCTCCACCAGATGCCGGGTCTCTTCCTCCAGGTTTCCCTTCAGTTGGGTCAGCAGCTAGCAGGCAGAGAAACACACGTGCGTATAGAGGCATACAAAACCCAGCACACAGGCACAGCTAATCAAGCAGGGCAGGCCGGCAAACTGAGACATGAGCCCTGTGTTGCCCAGGACAGGCTCCAGGCTCTCCCACTATCCTCAGCAAAATAAGCACTTAGAACACAGCTTCCCAATCCAGTCACTGGAGACCCATAGACAGCCCACATTTTTGCTCCCTCCCATCAACCTGCCAGACAGTCCACATTTTTGCTCCCCATCGGGAGCTGTGAGGAAGTAAAAACATGGACTGTCTGCAGGCTTCAAAGACGGCTTCAAAGCACTGGCTTCAAAGATGGGTGAATGTCTTTAATACTTTCGCTCTGAAATGATTACAATTGCAACCACTGTTTTCACACACAAATATTTCAATGGAACCGTTTCCAAGAGACAACAAGACAGACCCATGGTGCGACCCCGTCTCTTCACCACCCTGACCTGGTACTGGCTGGTGAGGCGGGCATTGTCCAGGTCCAGCTGCTGGTTCTGTTCCCTCAGCAGGCTGAGCTCTCCTTCCAGCCGGGTCCGCTCCAGCTGCGCGGCACTGAGCTCCCCCCGCAGGACCGAACCCTGGGACAGCAGCTCTGACTGCACCAGCATAGACTCCTTCTGTTGGCTGTGCAGCCTGTGGGGAGCACATGGGGACCGCGACCCTGTCAGGACTGGCCCAGGAGGATCGCTGCTCCTGTGCTTCCCACACAAACTTATTTCTTCTGCTTTACTCATTGGTAAAAGAAGTTCTGAAGCCATCATTGGGCATATTCCCATTCTATTTTATCCTTATTTTCAGCTAGACAGTCATACTGAATCCAGCACAACTCCAAGGTAAGGAAGGACTGACAGGAAATTCAACAGTTTAGAGCCCCACCCACCCTGACTCCATTTCACTTTGCAAATCGCATGCTGATTAGAGGGAAGACATAACCTTCACCAATAACACATAATATACAAGCACCAAAAAGGCAGTTGTCTTCCAATATGCCCCGGCTAGTTCATCCCTCCCACCACCAGGGGGCTCCCAATTACTGTCGGTGACATAAGCCAGACAAAAACTGAGGTTTAATTGGACTTTTTTTAAACTAAAGCTTAGATTCCCCCCCAATCAAGTCTGGCCATCAATTCCAAATCCAGGCCTTGTTTTCAGTTCTCCCAGGTAGTTAGTTTAATAATTACTGATTCTGATTGGCCAGAGCCACAGGTAAAGGAAGGCTGGAAAATCAATAGTGCTTGGACCTTGAGGACCGTGATTTGAACAGCTTTGGCTTAGGTGTTAACATCCACTAACAAAAGTTGAAAATACTTTGAAAAAAGCACAAAAGGGACGTTTGTACAAATAAAAATCTATGTACCTCAACAATGCAATGTTCCACCTAATTAAACATTTAATACCAAAATTCAAGGCCTATGAACAATTAAATGATCTAATCACATAAATGCTTTACCACAACCACATCTGGCACTGTATCGCTGCTTATAGGACCCTAAAATGGAGAAATATAACATACAAATAGCCACTTAATATACCAAACAAGTGATGTTTATTTTACTTGTTAATTATACAAATCATTTACCCGTTTGTACGGCATTGCCTATCCCCAGAAGCAGCAGGCACTGTGCCAGGGCTGGTATCCCCAGAAGCAGCAGGCACTGTACCAGGGCTGGCTGCACGTGTCTGGGCTCCCTATGCTGGTATCAGCATGCACACTCAGGTGTTGCTGATCTAACTAACTGGGATTGGTCCCCGGGCGGAGCGGAGCCCTGATGTTTAGGTTGTATCCTAGGGTAGTCTATGCGTTAATCCAGCCCTGCAGAGAACACTGGATGGGATCCCAGTACACCACAGGGAACATGCAATCAGAAACTATAAGCATTTTAGGGACACTAATACTCCTAAACTACATTAGCTGTGGTGGGAATCCATCCCACAAACATGGTGGCATGTGGCCCCAGTGCTCCCCAGTAAGGCACCCTGCCTCGCCCCATGGAAAGCGACATCCCGCCCCTAGAGGCCGCCCCTGTCACTGGCCCTCGAGAGCACTCACCTCTCATTCTCTTCTCTCAGCCTCTCTGCCTCTCTCTCCCTCTCGGCCTGTGCCTGTCTCTCTTTTTCCATCTTCTCTCTTTCCACCCGTATGACCTCCTCCCTCTCTTCCAGAAGGGTCTTGTGGTCCAGCAGCTCCTTGTACCTGAAGAAAACACAACGTTGCCGTGCTGTTTGCATGCTGGGCAGTGCAACTCACCCAAGAGGCCCCAGGCTTCCACAGCCCCATCCCTTCGCATACGGAACTTAGACGCTCTACATGTGTTTGCTGCCTCACGAATGAAGACATGCTGTTCAGTGCAAATGACTCTGTGTGTGTGTGTGTGTGGTTCAGATATACCTTACTTTGTGGGAGCCAAATGTCCCCAAAATGTAATGAACACCCGTTTTTATTTTCTTACCTCATGGGGACCAGGAAATGGGAAAAATGGGGAAAACTCAATTTTCTAAAAAATCTACAACTGCGATCAAAAACTAAAAATGCAAAAACTCTTCCATTTTCTTTGGTTACTTATGGGCAAGGTAATGGCTGGGGTTAAGGTTGTCATAAATAGAATTGGCAATTTTCTCAAAGAAAAAAATGAGTGGTCCCCACAAAGATATGATCACAGGTGTGTGTGTGAGTGCGCGTGTGTGTGATTATGAAGGCCCCTTCAAGGTGCAGCCTAATCTAAAAATGTTTATGGAAAATAGATGGATATTATATACTTCACGGTACTGGATTATGAGGGACTATTGCAGTGGGTTCATAACAATGTTTACAACTGTATAAATGGTTTATAACAGTTCATAGTAAAACTCCTGATTTAGGGAAGACACCTTTATTACCAGTTTCTGCCATGCTGTTTATATTCAGGGTCTGTGAAAATGACATCACATGGCTGCTGTCTTAATGAGCTGTGCGTGAGCTGTGTGTGAGGTCTCCCTGGCCATGGCGGCCCGTGTCGCTGTAATTACCGTCCTTCCTGCTCCCGGTGCTGAGCCTCAAGGTTCCGCATACTGCCCTTCAGCTGGCTGTACTTGGAGAGCAGGGCCTCCAGTTCGGCCTCTTGCCGCTGTTGCAGGGCGGTCAGCCGCTCGTGGTCACGCCTCAGGCCCTCGCCGCGCAGCATCACTTCCTCCCGGTCCTTGGCCCAGACCCTGGCCTCCGCCTCCAGCGTGGCGACACGGGCCTCGCTCTCGCTGCAGCGGGACCAGAGCGATGCATGCTGGGAGCTCAGTGACGCCTGCTCCGTCTGTTGTAGAGCAAAAGGTGAGGTTGTCAGGGACGCATAGCGGTCAGTGCTGTGGTTTGTCCACAGAGATGAGAACTGTTTCTCCTGCGGAACGACCCTGTGGCGACAAACAAGTCAGAGCTGAAGGTTTAACAGCATGCAGCCATTATCCTGAGAACCCTCAGCTAGTGTCTGTAGGCCATTAAATTGATGACTACATGGTATAGACCACCAGCTTTTTAAATATATATATATATATATATATATACACAAACACACACACATTTATATATACGCACATATATGTGTATGTGTATAGATAGACAGACAGACTGCATACACAGGATGACACAAATGCTGTAACAGGAAAGCAGAACTGTACAATAATAGGAAATAACCAATGCGAAATGGATGCAGACCGTAGCATAAAAAATCTGCAGTACCAACTGATTGTAAACATAATTAATTAATAATTAACAGAAATGTCAAGGATTACTGGCTCACCCTTAAAAAATTAAACAGTATAAGCTCAATACATTGGAGTTTGTGAACCTGAAATAAACCATCAAAACAGGGGTCATGGAGGAGCAGTAAGTGCGTGACCTCCGTGAGAGCAGGGCAAGGCGCATGGATGCAGACCTGCAGCTTCGTACTGAAAACCTGCAGGTTTGTGCAGTTCTCCTGCAGGACGATGGCCTGTCGCCGCACGCCATCCAGCTGCTCCTGCAGCTGTGCACAGGCGGACTGCGACTGCGACAGCTGGGATATCAGCACGGCCTTCTCAGTGTGCAGGACTGCATTCTGGAAGGCAGGGGGTGAAGAACAGAAGAAAAAGACAAATCATTAAAGACGTGATCTGCAGGAAGCTCTCAGCAATCAGGAATCACCTTCAACACTGAAACAAAATGCATGTACACACCTGCCTCTCCACCTCGATCAATCGCTTGGCCAGCGGCTCCTTGCTCTCCAGGGTGTCAGTTGTGACAGCAACATCGGCGGCCTTGTCATGGCTCCCCGAGAGCTGATGCTCAACTGCCTGCAGAGCCTTAGGAAGTGACACAGATTCTCTCTGTTTCTGAGGTTCCCGTTCCGGGTCTGTTTCCCCATCTGTTCTGGTGGCTTCCTTGGAGGCGGCTCCGCCAGATCCTCCTTTCTGGACACCCGCGTCCTCAGCGGAGAACGATGACAACTTGCACTGGGCCTCCAGTCTCTCATGCTTCTCATGCATCTCTGCCAGCTGATTGGCCAGCTCCTTCACCTGCACCTTCTCATTGGCCAACTGACCGTCCAGTTCCTGGGATTTCAGCTTCTCGTTGGCCAGCTGACAGACAATATCCTGGCACTGCATCTTCTCACTTGCTAGCTGATTGGCCAGATCCTGTGAGAGCATCTTCTCTTTAGCCAATTCCTGTTGAAGGGCACGCAGGAAGAATAACTGAGTGATACACAATGCACACCGACTTTTATTCACCCAGCCCATAATCAACCTCAGTAATAGGCTGTGTCTGGAACGCTGGGAGTTTCACTTCCACAAAAATGTTCTGAGGGCAGAACGAAAAATAATTAGTTCAGCTAGAGGAGAGCATGATGGGATATGTGAAAAGAAGCACGCCAATGTACCTGCACTCGTACTCATCATTTTCATCTATCATTTGATAAGCAGCCTCTTGTCTCATTTCTGTTCCTCTCTCATGCTGCCCTCGTCCTCTTACCCCCCCCCCGTTCCCCATGGGTGTTCTGACCTGACTCAGCATGCTCAGTTGGGTCCTGACGTCTGCGACCTGCGCGTTCAGCTGCCTGCTCTCCTCCTCCAGCTCCCGGAGCTGAGCACAGTCCTCTTTCAGCTGGGACACCTCCTGACACACTCGTCTGCGGACAGCGTGGTACAGGCTGTTAGCACCCCATCCTATAGTCGGTAATGTCCAAGAGCGGGTGTATGTTACGGTAACCCAATACATCTGAAACCCAACCCAACACACTATCTTACTGGATACTTACTGGAGAGACAAGTTTCTGAAACTGAAGATTTTACTACATTAAAGGGGCCCAATTATGCTTTTCCGGTTTCTCCTTTTCCTTTAGTATGTTATGTAGCCTTATGTGCGTGTAGACGGTCTTCAAAGTCTTAAGGCCCAACGTACACACCAATGGGAGGAACTTTCACTACATAAACCTTTCGCTAATCTGCCTGAAATGACGCGTTGGAATTCCACTCTTTACTTCCGTGACGTGGTGAGGTCACCTTCGTGACACAATCCTCACTGACTGCCTACCTGCAAGGACCTGTCTGCAGACTGCGAGAAAGGGGACGGAACGTGTAGGGCAAACTGACCAATCAGAGCACACCGGGCTCATCAAGGGGTGTGGCACTGAAGCATGTAAATATATTCTAGCAGACCCCCCCCAAAAAAATACAAACAGTGAAAAGTAGCACAATAGGGCCCCTTTAAAACAAACACAATAACAAAATCTGGCATAAAAATCACATTGTATGTTGTACAATAAACAGTCACAATGAACTACTAAGCACTTCCTTCAGTGATAAACACAGAGTTATGCCACAGTGATAGCTAGACCGTATGTACAAGTCATGTGACAGCTACAACAGTCTCAGATCCATGGCGGATGTTTGCATTTGTTTTGTTTCATTTCAACATTTTGTCAGGCAAAAAGGAAGCTGTTGAAAGCCGACGCTTTTGCGGTCAGGTGAGTGGTGGGGGGGGGGGGTGACCTGAAGTGCTCTGCTGACCTGTGCTCGGCTTCGAGGCCGCAGGCCCTCTGGTTGCTGTGCTCCAGGGCGGAGGCTGTGCTCTCCAGCTGCTGCCTCAGGCGGCCAAGCTCGCGCTCCCGCTGCCTCTGCTCTCGCTGCTGTGTGTCCAGCTGGCTCAGGCACGCCTCCTTCTCCTGCTCCAGGCGTGAGGCCTCCAGCGTGGCCTCATCTCGCCGGCGCCACAGGGCCTCCGCCTCCAGGCCTGCCTCCCGCAGCTCCGCCTGCAGCTCCTCCTCCCGCCGCCGCGCCGCTTCCGAGCTGCGGCTGAGCCTCTCTAGCTCCGCCTTCAGTGCCTGGTTGGCCAGTTCCAGCTGGTCACCCTGGAGACCATCAGTCAATTGATCAATCTTTATTTAAATAGCCACAGGGTTTACAAAGTGCTTTACAGACATTTAAAAGAAAGGAATTAATATAAGCATAACAATAAGCACAGAAGAAAACAAAAATGGAATCAGCTATTCATAATAATAATAATAAAATACCACCAAAAACATGGGACTTTAAACCCCCCAAGTTTTCAGTAGGGGATTTTAGACCACCCTCTGTGGTCTCTGTTAGGGACCACCCTCTCTGGACCTTGTGCAAGGGGATGCGAACCCCTGCCACACTGGGACCCAAATCCAGTGTCCTCTGGGGGACTCAAGCCCCCGAGTACTCACGGAATCAATCCCTGGTCGACAGCGATCACACGGATGACGAGACAATGGGGGGGTTATATATCAGCTAACATGGGCACCTTGCGGGCAGCGGCACGGAGCGAGTCGATGGTGGCACGTAGGCTGTCTCTCTCCCGCTCCAGCTGTGCTCGTTCCCCCTGCAGCTGCGCAGCCACCGCCCCCTCCAGCTTCTGCAGCTCCAGCTGCGCCCGCAGACGCATCAGCTCCTCATCGGCCTGCTCGGACTCTGACTGCAGAGCCTGCCGGCAAAGCAGAGGGGGGCAAGCTGCATGAGACGGAGGAACCTCTCCCAGATTAAAGCGCAGCTCTGTTTACTGGTGCAGTTTGATCAGGGACCCAATTCAACTTAAGTTATTTAATATCACTGAAAAAGTTCATCAAGCGTGTTTTAACATAAAAAATGCAGCCAGCTTGAAGCAATGGCCTTATATAACATACAACATACAACATATAACATACAATACAAAGTAAATTAGTACAAACAATGTCCGCTTCCAAGCACAAGTCTAATACCTTCTCTCAAAAAGTCTTCTTCTCTATGCAAAATAAACATTTGGGTTCTGGGTTACACTATTAATGCTAACAATAAAGCTTGAATATATATCCAAGAATGATGAAAAAGAGAAGAGATGGTTAATTAGCAGAAGCAATGTGCCAACATGCGATACCCAAACTGAACATAGTCCAGTCACATGTGCCTTCCGAACTTCACATGTGCCCTTTGACCTCTTACTCAACCCGAAACCATTCATTCATACAAACTACAATAAAGTCTGTGCCTGCAGATTCACCCTGTGGATACAAACATCCAAGGCATTATGAAGAAAAGCATCTTTAAGCAGTTTTTTAATTGCACAAAATCCATTTTAACAATTTTTTGTTAAAATATTGATAATTTTTTTAAATTATTTATTTATATATTATTAATCTAATCTAATCTAAACAGTATAACTAACAGAACTCTATCAATATTTTGCTTTCAGACATAAAGATCTCTTAAACTGATATTCATTAATAGCTGTAGATACAGCTATAGATAAATATGTGAAAGCGCAGAGCAATCTGAATGGCAGTACCTCAAAGTAAGTATACATCCATCCATTTTCCAACCCGCTCAATCCCATTGGGTCGCGGGGGGTCCGGAGCCTATCCCGGAAGCAACGGGCACGAGGCAGGGAACAACCCTGGACAGGGGGCCAGCCCATCGCAGGGCACACTCACACACCATTCACACACACATGCACTCCTATGGGCAATTTTACCAACTCCAATTAGCCTCAGCATGTCTTTGGACTGTGGGGGGAAACCGGAGTACCCTACCTCGATCTGCTTCCTGGCCTGGACCAGGCCCTCGCCGGCCTTCCTCAGCCGCTGCGCCTCCACCTCCAGCACGCTCAGTCGCTGCTCAGCGCTGGTGGCCCTGCGATTCTGCTCTGCCAGCTTGGCGCGCAGCTCCTGGACCAGGCCTGCCTGCCTCTCGGCCTCCTGGCTCTGCTGCGCCACCTCCTGGAGCGCCAGCTGCAGCTGCAGGGCCAGGGAGGAGAGCTCCCCAGCGGCCTCCCCACTTCCCGCCTGCATCTCCTGCTGCTCCTCGCCCTCGGTCCTCTCTCGCTCCGTGAGCCGTCCAGCCTCCCTCCGTCCTTCTTTGCTCTCTTTTGTACTTTGCGCCTCCCTCACTCTGTCCTCCTCTTTCTTTTCTGTCAGTCTGTTTGTTCTGTCCACTTCCTTCTCTCCTTCTCCATCTTCTCTTTTTTTGGAGATTTCCTGCAACTCCTCCCGGTCCTCTCTCGCCCTCTTCACCTCTTCTCTTTTCTCTTTCAAACTCATCACTTCCTCTCCTTCCCCATCTTCACGTGTCATCCCCACCCCCTCCGTTGCACCTCCTGCTTCTCGCTCCTTCCCTGGCTCCGCTTTCCTGAATGCCAGTTCCTCCATCTCCTGGCCTCCTTCTCCCACCTCCCTGGGGAGCCCTTTCTCTGCTTTCCCTTGCCCTCCTCCTTCCTCATCCTGCTTTTCCACGCTCATTGACTCCAACCTGATTTTCAGGCTTTCATTTTCCTCTTTCAGGTTCTGGAGCTGAGGAGTAAACAGCATAACTGTTAAGTAACAGCACTTCTCCTTGGTCTGTATTCCTGCCCCAGAGAAGAGAGAAAAATGTCTCCAACATATTCACTGAGTAAATAATAAATATTAGCAGGTGTCTAGGTTTCAGTGATGACTTTAGTGAGAAGTTAGCTAAATGTCACAAGTCATCTTCTCACCTCCTTCACCACGTCCTGGTGTTTACGCTCCAGTGTGGTCAGTCTGTCTGTCTCTCTGTGAAGCTCTCCCTTCAGTTTCTCCTTCTCCTCCAGCAGATCATTCTTTAAGACATGAGCGCATGCACATATATGAGGAGGTACGAAAATGCACGTGTACAGACGCACAGACTAATCATACATTTTCTTCCAAAACCCCAATTACTGTAAATCGATTGTTTTAGTTTAAAAATTATGCTAGTTGTTGTTGACAAAGGACCCTGTGACCCAGACCTGAAATGAGGATAACCCTGAGAGGAAAACCGTTTTGAATATATTATTAAAAGAGGAAATAGGTCTGGACCTGTACAAATAGACCATTAGACATATGAGTAGTTATGAGGTTCAATGTTGATAAAGATCCTTTGTAACGGTCATACCTCAAATGAGGGGAAGTGCTGGCTGTTAAATTTGGTTTATTCACAAAGTCAAATGTAACCCAGTTACATCCATCCATCCATCCTCTGAAACTGTTTACTCTGTTCAGGTCCTATGTCCTGTTACTGAGTGTTTGTCCTGTGTTCTGTTATTAAGTGCTGTTCACTGTCCTGTTACTGAGTGTTTTCCAATGTCCTGTTGTGAAGGACTGTGAAGTCCAATTTTCTGTTAGTAAGTGTTTTGTCCTACGTCCTGTTGCAGTACCAAGTATTCACTCACTGTCCTGTTACTAAGTGTTTGTCCTGTGTCTTGCTAGCCCATGTCTGTCTGCAGGAAACATCTACAAATAAGCATCGCCTTGTACTTAGTACTTGTTCCAGTACAAATGGCAGTAAAGCTTTTGAACCCTTAGACTCCTTGAATCCCAAGGCTGTCTGAAATCATTCCCTTATGCCAACCCCACCGTATATTTGGCTTTTTTGACCGGAGAACGCAGGTGTTCTCACCGAAGACAGCTGCGCAGGGTCTGTCCAGTCTGCGCAGGCCTCTCGCTCAGCCTGCAGCTGCTCCAGGCGCCTACGCAGTTCCATGTTCTCATGCTCGGCCCCCAACAGTCTCCAGGACGATGCCTCGCTCACTTCCTCGCTGAGGGGCTTCAGGTCCAAGCCAGGGATCACTGTCACAGAGGATTTAAATGCTTTAGCGCAATTTTGCCAAATGAGAATAAACAGGAGGACGCCAAAGCAGCCTAGAGAGCTTTTGAAGGAACATCTCCCAAGTAATTATATTCGCTGAGTGAACATTTCAGTCAAAGCAACTTGCACAGCTCCCTGTTTCAGTTTCAGTTTCACACTCTGCTGAATGTTTTTACTGAAAGCTTTCAGGGCCTTGTTCTATGGTACAGAAAAAGAGCACCTTCCTGGAGATAGATGCACTTTTATGTCATACACATGACCTTTAACCTCTCAGCAGTTCTCTACCCTTAATGATGTCATGCCAACAGCATTTCTGGTCCATTACAGCACAGCAGGATTGACCAGGAGAATAAAAGCAGCTGCAGAGCAGGCCTCCCCGCAGTGAGGGGTCACATGCGTGCTTTGCAGCTCACGCACGTAGGCACCAGGCCTCCCTGCAGTGAGGGGTCACATGCGTGCTTTGCAGCTCACGCACGCAGACACCAGGCCTCCCTGCAGTGAGGGGTCACATGCGTGCTTTGCAGCTCACGCACGCAGACACCAGGCCTCCCTGCAGTG
>JAODKF010000002.1:9178004-9197023 GCA_026779585.1 Mormyrus proboscirostris
AGCTATTAGTTAAGTTCTCCCCAAGCGAGCTTGATGGGCCGAATGGCCTCCTCTCATTTGTATAGTTCTTATGTTCTAGGTGTCAAACTCCAGTCCTGGGGGGTCGGAGCCCTACACATTTTTGGCTTTCTCCTCATTTAACACACCTGATTCAACTCCTTGCACCTCCTTGTGCTAATTACCACACAGCTCTCGAGCTGAATCATTTGTGATGGAACAGGGAAAGAACTAAGCTACACAGTGCTCCGCCCCCCCAGGACTGGAGTTTGACACCCCTGCACTACAGGATTCCACTGCAATATTCACAATACCCAAACCGCAATATGCCACAAAAAAATCACTGGAAAAAACACTTGGCCTACATAACAATGTGCAAAACAAATTTTTAAAAGACTTCCCAAATTTCAGACAACATACTGACATAAGACATTCACGTTACTTTGAAAATTTCATTTTGAGATAAAATTTAGTTTCGCCATTTCCTGATTTTCGACATTGCCTCCTTTTTTGTGACTGTGTTTTCACCACATCATGGCGTCATGTGTCCTGTGCACAGGATACTAGCAGAACGTTACAGAGTGGCTAAACCAGATGTTTTTATCTAAGAAAACCTGCACAGCTTTCAAATGATATCTTTATTCGTTTATCGAGGCTTAGTGAAGCAATTCAGATGAAATATGATCTGAACTGAGATGAACTGGCATGTGGGTCTGGGGTTAAGCTTCTGCTGATGTGACGAAATGGTTGTCAGTTCAAATCCCATTCTCAACAAAACAGTCACACGTCCGTTGGGCCCTTGAGCAAGACCCTTAACCCCCCCGAAATGTTGCAGGAGCGCAAGACAAATGTCTAACCGTGTGCTCAGACCCCCAGCTTCTCTTTCAACTGTATTTGTGAGTGTGTGTCACAAAGGAGAGAACATACATTGTGCAAAGCAAAGAATTCCTGTGCACTCACATTTGTACAGATGGCAAATAAAGCATCGGATCACTTCCATTTCAAACACGTCAAAGTGCCCATCTTGAGAAACAGAACCCTGCGGCGTATCGTTCAGCTGTCCTGCTGCGGTACGCATTCCCCAGTCGAGCGCCGCGGTCGAGTGTGAAATACAAACTCACCTGCACGGCACAGCCCAGCAGCAGCAGCAGCAAGTTCCTCAGCTCCTCCAGAGCCGCCTCTGATGGCACAGAACCACACACACGCTAATGCTGAAGCATCACTTTGGTGAAACATCCATAGTACACAATCTAGCTAATTATACACAGTCTATATCCCAGGAAATGTGTATAAAACCAGACACAAGGGCCACTTGAGAACCACCACAGACATTGAAAGACACAGAGGAAAAGAAATCCACCAAAGTACAATATCCGTGTGACCGAAAGAGGACACCATGGATCACCACTGGTCAACAGTAGATGCCAGTAGTCTGGGGTGCAGCACTTTGTGGGAAAAACGGTGGACCAGAAGCTACAGGACCAAGCTGAAATCCACGATGACCCAAAGGTGCAGAAAATAAGTACTGACCTGTGAGGGGGTCTCTTCCCAAAACAGCAACATTCGGGAGGGGCATCAAAATTAACTGCTGCAAGTTCTCCTGACAGGAGCAAGAAGACAGAAAACACATGGACATGTAAACAGAGGCTTGGTATGCATTGTGTAGAAGCCTGTATTAATACAGTATGTTCTTTCTTGTGTCCTAGTGCAAGACAGTCATGTCTAGTACAGAAGGTCCCTTAAGTCAAGTATAGGTATACCCATACATTCATGCTAGTAATGGCATTCTAGTATTCAGTTACAACTCTACACATCATACCTGTCACACCCAACTCCGTCCGATCCTCCTGTGTGCCACACCCACCTCGTTACCTCGTGTTTATGCCTGATTGTTCTCACCTGTTGCTCGTTAAACTCAGCTTGTCTTGTGTATTTAGTCTGCGTCTCCGTTAGTTTCCCGAGATCTGTCATCGTCAGTGCCTGGTGTGCATACCCGTCCTGTCTATACGACCTATCTGTTCAACCTCAATAAACCCTGTTCCTCCGTCAACCTGGCTGCTCTTGCCTCCCTTGCCTGCTCGCCGCTCGCGCCGTGTGACAATACCATTATCATACTTTATTTTTCATCTACCAAGAACACAAGAACAGAATAATTACAAATAAGTTCATAGGTTTATTTCCAAACAGATTTATACTGAAATTATGAATTACATGACATTTAAAGTACCTCTGTGCTTAACAGATTCAGTGAAAAAACAGTGCTTTGGTAGAGAGGGAGTGGCAGGCAAATGCAGAATCTCTTCTTAGAAAGGGAAGTTTAGGTAAGTTACAGGAAGTGACGTTTAACGTTGTGAATGTGTTACTGTGGAAACCGCCAACCCACAAAATGATAAAAAAAAGGTTTGACTCATAGTCGAGCTAGAACTGGAATTTCAGTTAATATAATACTATACAGTAGGTAAAAATAAAACCATTTCCTTTTCCTCTCTAAACAATTGTAACAAAAGCATTCATGTGTTTTTCTACAAAACAAGTGACAGACTGTCTAAAATCAATACTAAGCAAACACCATTCACATTTATCAAACCATTCAGGAGAGACATAACTCATTTCAACCATCCATAACACTTCAAACTTCAATTTCAGATATGAATATTAAGCAAACCCACTTGTGTGACCTACATCTCTGAATCAAAAGAAAGAAACTGTGAACCTATTTTGGCCAACAGTGACCAGGAAGCTCAAAGCGAGAAGTGAAACCATTAAGAGAAGTTTGCCACCAACTAGCCCAATAGCAGGAAAGCTTATTCACAAAGACAAACAACAAACCCTTTATTCATTTCATAAAATTCCAAAGGTAGTTTATGGTTTGAAAACATGACAACGAAGTCCTTTATAAAAGGCGTATTAGACTAGAATAGATTAACTTCATTGATCCCAGAGGGAAATTCATAAACAAAACTGTGCATGCTCCCTAACATGCGCGATGCATAACTGCACTGCATGGTCACTGGGCACTTCACACAGAGCCATAATTTTGGCTCATCCTTTTAAAGATGTCTGCCAAGTACAGGGGTGCCCATATGATTTTACTGTAACCACTACACACTGTACATATTATAAAACTTGTGCAGTCATCATGGGTATATGGTCTCGCTGTATTACTGTAGGTCCGAGCCATATTTCAGAATCCATATTTTTTTTATTTCCTATTAGTCAATTCCCTGCATCCCTGCAGTGTATACAAAGTTGGAAGATGGATGGATAACGTCTACATAAATCTCTGACTGTATAATCAACAATTGTATTCACTTCACTATTTCCCGATAAAGCCTAAGTCCCGATAAAACATAGGTATGCAAGTAAATACTAGTAGGCTAGTAAATACTTCATCATTACTCCGTATTGCAGTCTCTCACCTGATAGTAGGATCGCAGGTGTCGGTTCAGAACAGAGAAGTTGTGGACCCTTAGAACCTCATCGTTGCTCTCTTCCCAATATATTCGTTCCACCTTCGGATTGGGGTCGCTGAAATGGACAGAGGTCAGAACGCCCGTCATCAAGCCGTACTCACAGCACAGTAACACAATAGTGAGGGAATTATGAAACAATAACTTGTCTATTAAGACAGCACACCCTTAATCTCAGTTTCAGACACCCCATCCATGCCTGAAGCTCACTTGTGCAAATATTAAACACTGCAAAGAATGCATTACACTTTTTTTCTGAGGCATTGATATAATAAAGGACGACTCACATGACTCTCATAACCTCGTTGAGGAAGATTCCATTGGTGAGCTCCAGGTACTGCTTCTGGGAATTCTGGGTACTGGAGTTCACTTCAAGGTACTGAGCAGAAATAGGCCCCTCTCCATCAATCACACCGTCAAACGTAAGAACCTGGGAGGGCAGGACGAAAGAAAACGGCATTTAACGGTACATGATTCAAATGACAGATAACGGCATCAAAACAGAAAATGTAATTTACTGGCATAAATCCTAAAATTACACTAAAATAGGCTACCAATGATTAATGCCATCACAAAAATGCGATACTGACTCTCTTATGCCTTCCAGAATAACAAACGATTGAGTGTAACACTTGCCTTAAATTGACTATAATTATTCATATCTAAACAGAGTTTTTATTGTATATATAAAGTTTGGGCAGTATGAATAAATAGCGAGTCCTTCATAGAATTACAGTGTAATATGGAAAAGGAGCCGCATAAAATGGGAACGTAGACCAAAAAGAAAAACCTAAATGGTGAGGACAAATAATACCTAAAACAAGGAAATACTCACTGGGGTGACACACAGCAGAAAAGGAGAAGTCGTTTATGTTAAAATTGTTTACTTTTCTGTTTACTTTATTTTCTACTTCTGTGTGCAACTTTATGTAATATGGAAAAGACGATAGCTTTTTTAAAAAAATCACCTAATAGGGAGAGTAAAATACAAATGTCATCGTTTAAACAGCCACATACCCGCTAATCACTTAAAAACGGCCATTATCCAATTAGTCGTTTTTTCCCGGAGAATTATAGTTTTCGGTCTGATTTTCTACATAACTTCGGGGTGTCGCGCGCACTTACCCAGGTCACGAGGGCGCTCCCCATGAACTCCTCTAACATGTCAGAAAACATACCGTCCATCTTTGTCGGGCATTCCATGTCTTATTCTTCATGTGGCGCTACTTCATAATTACATTTAAATAACGAATCAGCCTTAAAAATGAAACAGGTGGATTCTGATAGTCCTGCCCAGTTACCGGTACAGAGGCATGCCGTACACTGCCCTGCCTGTTAACTGCATTGGTGCTTCGCTAGACCGCACCGGAATTTCGCAACTGCTTCGCTTCTGATAATAACCCTACAGCAGCCCTTAGCGCGCTTGTTTCCACACACAACCTGCTGGGTGACGCATCGCCATGGGTAAACTTAAACATAAACCTTACCACACTGAAGGGAAGAAATACGCTATTAATATTATAGTTATAGTAACATTTTCTTCATCATCAGGGTCTCTCGTTGTATGCCTCGTTGTAACTAAATAAAACGCGTAGGATGCTCCCGAAAAACCCCCCAAAACAACTACGAGGCTCACGTCATATTTTCCTAGGTGAAAAGATTCAAGCCGGCTGTCTGACAATAGTTTGATGTAGGAGTAAATCTTTACATGCTTAAGTCACTTTGCGCACTGGTGATTGTTTTTTGCGCAAACTGGAAACTTAGATACTTTGGATTTCGATGTTTGACGTTTGACTTAAATGGTAAATTGTTTTTTTTTTTTTATTTGAAGGACTCTTCTAAATATCACAAGATGGACCATTTAGAGCAATTTGTTTTGGTAATAGTTTTAGTGCCGAAATACTCGCATTTCCTTGTTTATTTTTAAAATATGCCATTTTAAAATGCAAATTTGTGTGTATCCAGTTCACAGGAATCTGAAGGATGCTACTCTCATGAAGACCTGGACGTGAAGGAAGGTGCACCTTGAACGGGAGAAAATTCCGTTAGCAGTTGTGAACATACAAAGGCAAGGGTGCTTATTTCTGACAGGAACTGGGCCCCTGGCAGGAAGAGGCTCAGGACTGACGTGTTAAAGGAAAAACAAACAGGAACATAGAAAACAAACTAGCAAGCAGAGTCTCGACTCAAAACCGTCATGGAGGCAAACGATAGCTTAGTTGACCTAAAATTAACGCAGGATACTGAACAGAGATCCAAACAAGACTGAGCAGCGAGCTCTAGTGGCTGATTAGCAAACTGCAGGTAGAGCCGGGGCTTGTGCAGGTGAACCAATGGGGTCCAGTTTTAGCAAGGAGTTATGGAAGTTGGGGTGGATTCTCAGATACATGGGCAATTTGAGACAGTAGGTTATAGGATTGATCCTCTTTTCAATTGGAAATGGATATGAGTTTTTTGGAACAGCGAGGAGGGTTGATGTGTTGTGGCCAGGCACCTTTTCCAATCAGTTTAGCGTCTCCTGTGTCATTGGCTTCTCTAGATGATGCTTGAGATATTTTCTTTCATTCTTTGACAGCTGGAATGTTAGTGCTTGATAGATCTCGATCAGGGGTGGCCAATCTTATTTGCAAAGTGGCCGCTGTGTGTCATGGCCCGCTCGTCCGCTCCTCCCGTGTGCCACGCCCCCTCATCTACCCCATGTGGAATCCCCGTGTTCACCAGCTCTTTCCTGTTGCTGTTCAGTGTATTTAGTCCACGTTTCAGTTTGTTTCCCCGGTCCGGTCATTGACGTTACGTGTCCTTGTGTTGGAGTTCCCCACCAATAAATCCCTTTTTCGTGCATATTCACGGCTTCCGTCGCCTGCTTCCCATGTAGTACTGTGACACTGTATATGCGGGTTTTTGGGATGACCTTTAGGTCAGCTGTTCAAACCCAGGTGTGAGGACTCTTCAGCCAATCAGTCCTCTAATTAGTAATCTAATTAAGGAGTTGTAGACCCACAAACACTGCGACCCTTTCTGGATAAGATTGGCCACCCCTGATATAGAGGGAATAGGGAGGTTGATTACAATTGAAAAGTTAAACAGAACTATTAACAAGCCAAGAAGTTCTGGGCATAAACAAACAGACAGACACTTCACTTGAATTCTACAAAGCTGGACCCACCAAAACACAAGAACAAATACAGCCACATCATACAAAAGACATCCGACAAAAAATAACGTAAAATTTTTAATAAAATTAATAACAAATAAATGCATGCCTGAATAAATTAAATTAATGTATGAATGAGTAAATAAATAAATAGATAACCCCCAAGTTTGCTGTCACCTCTATATGCATCTGTGTGTCTCATAGAGTGTTAGATAGGATAGGCAATTCCCCATGTGGATGAAGAAAATTTCACTACTCTAACATTCTGTTTGTTGTATTGAGGGTGATATTACAAAGAAAGGCTTACCCTGGCCCTCAGGCACATACAATACACATCCCATGCCCCTCATCTTCAGGGGTCCTGTGCAGACATGATATCTGATGGAATAGAACTTGCATTGCCGAGTGCCGTTTGAAATTACGCTTCTGGCTTTTGAAAATCAATTCAATACCTCTGGGCCAGTGTGTTAGGAGGGTGTGAGACTGCAGCTGGTGGGCGGTGAATTGCCTGGGAGTCTGCACACTTGGAAAAGGCCCGGACAGAGATTGACGTCCTTGCACTTTGGTGACCGTGCCCTTTCCTGTGTAACTCCTCGACTTTGGAACTTCCTCCCTTAGTTGAACATAGTCTCCAGTTTCCAAACCAATCTGAAAACCGTTTTGCTTAATAAAGCCCTATAACAATCCTTATCCATAAAATGTTTTTTGTTTGTTTTATCTGTTTACTTTGCCGCTTTCTATGTAAGTGCCTTTGAGTCTTCGAAACGCACTATATCAATAAAAAATGTATTTTTACTTTTGTACCACCAAAGCCAGCAGAGAAACAGTCACTGAACCAGCTGTTCAGTACCCTGTGCCACACCCTGGATGCCCAGAGAGCCGTAGAGGTGTTTGAGCAGAGCACCTTGGTGGTTTGATGGTCACATTTTAGACAGGGGCCAGTTCCAGCCGGGTTTGCCTACTTCATCGTGTACTTTTGGGGACGAGGCATTTTGTAGTGTGGTGTCTGACAGTTTGGACTGTGTTGTCTTTTTGTGGCTTGGTGTGTTTAAATCCTGCAGGTCGTTATGGTTGGAAAGACTGGAAGGACTTGGTTACAAATGTCACAGATGTATCTTGTGAATTTTATAATCTGCCATAGCAGGTCATTCATACCCAAAGCAGAAATCTGGTACCGCCAGCAAAGTACGGTACAGTGCTGCTGCTTTACCATAGAGCAGTCCAGAAATTCACACTTGTGAGTTTGTCTAGGCCAGCAGAAATCCTAACAAGGTCAAACAGAAGATGTAATATAAAGTAGGTAAAATCATGAGACATCAGCAGAATGTCAGCATTTTGGGTTTTTAGTCTGGGACTGTCACAAATCATTAAAATCTTTTGTGTGCTGGTAGATTCTTATAAAGAAAAATATCCACTATATAAACAACTATATTTAAAAATAGATGCATTTTGTGTTTGTTGTCCTGAATTACCTTGTAAATAGGAAGCACTGGATCACCCTGGGACTATGGCCAGTCGATGTGATGGAAACCCTTCCTCCATAACACAGGCATTTAGCTGTAGATGCACCATTGTTGTCAGTTATAGCTTTTGCTGTACGTCCACCTCCACACACAAACATAATGAAACAATGGTTCAGCGACCTCCTGGTTTCATGGCCTGCCCCTTTGCCCACTGATTCAATCAGATTTAGACGTCACTTCAATGCTCTTGCAAATTTCCAGTTGTGGCTGGGAGTTTTCTTGATGGAAGGTTGAATGATGAGAGAAACAATGGAACCAGAAACATATCTGCAAGTTATTTAGCATTAAACAGCAGAATTTGTAAAATATATGGACAAAGATCATATTTTTTTTTTATTTTGTGTATAACAGAGGTATCGTTATATGATATCGCCCCCTAGTGTTTTTAGTGGGGGACACAAGCTTGAGCTGTAGGTGCAGGTTGATATGCGCAGTGCAGTAGGAGACATTATCCAGTGGAAAGCTGGCTGTGTGTGAGACCAATGAACTGGGGGATCAGTAACGAGGAGCAGAGAGTGTAAAGAGCCGTTAGTAATCCAGGTACACAGGCTCACATACTGCGAGACGGGTTAATACTGTCATGTTCAGGAAGCAACAGATTCTAATTTCATCTTATTGTTAGTGATGAATTCATGGAATAGGAGGCTAGTTTTATCAGTGTTCCACATGCATAACTACAGTATGTTTTATTTTTAAAAACTTTAAATATTCTGTATTCTCTGGGCATCTCCTAAGAACGAATGATTAATCAATCAAAATTCCAATGCACACCGCACATAAACCGAAAACTAGTACATTAAAGCTGTTACTTCAAACTTCTTAGGAACTACCTTGAAATATATTACTTATAGTTATACAATTTCACCAAACTGAGTGAAACCTGGCTCGTATCTAACAAATCACAAATTATGAAATGTAAAATTTGTAATGAAATAGTTTAAATTCTTTTAAAATTCTTTTAAATTCTTCTAAATCGGAAGGCAGTTAAGCGCTGATGCGAGTAATGAGGCGTCTAAAAGTGCGTATCTGAAACGGCCTCTAAAAGCACAAAACACATAAATACTGCGTTTATTTACATTTTTTGGACAGATAAATCATAACAAACATAACATAAACAAAACAAAAATACATAGCTGGTCACCCCAAGGTGTACGTTTCTGCTTCGACAGCAGTTCAGGAATTATTTAGAGGGATTAGCAGTTTGCGAGCTGTCCGAGCAGAGGACACAGACACTGAGCTTTCTCTGGGTTACCGACATCAGCCGTCAGTCTGCATAATCCTATTCCTGTCTGCCAACGACATTACGAAGATACAGAGAGAGTCACGGGTGCTTGAGGGAACAACAAGAGTGAAACAGAGAGAGAGAGAGAAAAAGACGCAGGGGAAGTGATAGGAAAGGATAGATGGAGAATGACGGGGAAGGAATGAGTAGCAAACGAGTGTGAGAATGGAGGAAGACAGATAAATAAATTGCCTCAGGAATCAGCTGATACTGTGGAAGGGAGAGGTAGCAAAGTGACAGGTTTCTGGTTTTAAATGGCTTCCTTATTATCCCACTGTGTACGGCCTGTGATTACTCTGGCAGAATGTTGTTCACGTCAGACAGGTGTCCTCTAGGGGCCTAATGAGGACTGTATTGGGGAAAACCCTGCAGAATATTCAAAACATGCAGCTTGTCGCCTCTCTAAAACAGCATACACAATTCTTCAAAAAGGACATTCAGCTCCATTAGCAAGAAAGTAAACTGGGCATATAATGTCACTCAACTCGAAGAAGCAGATACAAACTTTAATAGTCTCCACTGTGACAGTTGTGCCCTTGCTGTTTACAAACAGCGATTCACACACTACAGTCAAAGTACAACATACAATAAGGACAAGAATTTACATTACATTCCACAGTTTAAATTTTTGTATCTGTCCAATCATGTTTTTTAATAATATTACATTTTACTATATAACACAGTTTTCTACACTAGGGACCAAAGATGTAAATTAAATGTTACATTGCCATGGTCATGGACAAAGTGTGGCCAATCAGATTCCTTTTCTCCTGCAGTTTCGTACTGCGGGTTCCTTTCCCTTGGTTGACAACCAGGAGGTTCTACCACCATTCTTCGTTTAAACCCAGACTCTCAGGAGCTGTGAGGAGCTATGAGGAGCAGTAAGGAGCGGTGAGCAGCAGTAAGGAGCTGTGAGCAGCTGTGAGGAGCATTGAGAAGCTGTGAGGAGCATTGAGAAGCTGTGAGGAGCAGTAAGGAGCTATGAGGAGCATTAAGGAGCTGTGAGGGTCATGCTGCAAGTACTGCCTTGAGAGTTTTTAATAATCTGGCTACATTTCAAACAAAATAATTTGGGAGTCAGGGCAGCACGGTGACCTCACACCTCTAGGACCCGGGTTTGAGTCTCCACGGCTCCATGTGTGTGGAGTTTGCACGTCCTCCCCGTGTCATTGTGGGGTTTCCTCTGGTTTCTCCGGTTTCAACTCACAGTTCAAAAAACTAGATAATTGCAGTTACCAAATTGCCCAAAAGTCTGAGTGAGCCCTGTGATGGGTTGGTGCCCCATTCTGGGTTGTTCTCTGCCTCGTGCCCATAGGCTGTGGAACCCCCCCACCACCCCATAACCCTAAATAGGACAAGTGGTTACAGAAAGTAAATGGATGGATGGATGAATTTGGGAGACATTACATGGGCAGAAAATTAAGGAAAAATTAAGAAAATGTAATCTACCTGAAAAATGCCTAGTATTTGGTGGTAGTAATACTCATTATGCCTTACAGGGGTATGGGGTAACTATCTGCTCGGGGTTAATGACTCTGCAATAGAGATGCACGTGTCTGTGAGGGACAGCAGTTTCTGGTTGACTTTCCAATAAGGAAATAAAGGTAAAGGACATATGAAGTAATCAGCAGATGTGGCTTCAATCCTTCTCTGAATCAATGTGGAGCTCAGTCCGGTTCAGTGGCCCCTTCTGCACCATTCAGCCTCTCTACTGGGATCCCAGAGTCACAGCCTTGTGGGGGGGGGTTTGCAGTGCATGCAGGTTTCCCGGCTCTCTCTAAAAGAACTAACCAGCTAGACTAGTTAAATTAGGGGACTAATCAGTTTCATGAGATGTTCAGGTGCTTAGGTAGAAGCACCCCTGTCCCCAGCACATTGCGGCCCAGCCGGACATGAGCAGAGGTACTTTACACCCCCCCCATTCCTCTACTCAGCTGGTGTTGCTGGCTTCTCCCCCGCTTCTGCCTCCTGCCCCACAGATGCGTCCATCTGGTTGAAGTGGAAGAACTTGAGGACATTATCCATCATCTCCTTGATGGTCTCCTTCACTCCCTTTTCCAGAAGGTATCCCTCTGTCTCAATCTCCGTGTTCTCCTGTCCCAGCACTGCCTCCATCGAGGTCTGCAGGTACCTTAAGCTCACCAGCACCGACACCTGCAGAGGCATTTTGGCATCAAGTGGTTGGGGCGAGATAAAGGGATGGAAATAAGTTATGAAGTTTTGGGGTTTTTTTTAGAAAAGGTGACAAGACAAGATGTGGGGAAATAAATAAATGAAATGGTAACATTTGATTGATTGTAAACAGGCAGTAGGAACACATAAGTCAGGGTAACAGGACCAGACCGACCGAGAAATGGATGGACGTAAGAGTGGGAACACAGCAAGAGAGACAGAGACAAGATAATACTTTCATTTATGACAAGACTTACACTATATCATAATAACTGAAATATTATGAAATCAGGGAACGTCATACCAAAATCACTAATTTATAATCTTTTTAAGAATCCACTGGCAAATCATACACAATACTTTTGTGACTTGTTTCTGGAATCCAGCAAAAAATTGCTCTATTAAAATAAGTAAATAAATAAATAACAACAGTGACTAAAACTTCCCCAAGCCATACTGGACCCTCTGGTTTAAGAGTTTAAAATAAACTGTATGACCAAAAGCATGTGGACACCGATTAATTGGAGTAATGGTCTAATTAAGCCGTACCCATTGCTGAGACAGGTGTGTAATTAAGCACACAGTCACACAATCTCCTGCAACAAATATTAGCAGCAGAATGCGTGGCTGTACAGGAGAGGTTTGTGAATCGGTCGGCCACACAAGGATCTGATCACCCAGCATCCAACCTGAATGGCAACAAATCCCACCAGCGAAGTTCCAGCATCTAATGGAAAGTCTTCCCAGAAGATCAGAGGATATTATAGCAAGAAAGAGTCAGCCAGCTTCATATTAATACCCTTGGTTTTGGAATGAAATGTTTGACAAGCTGGTCTCCACATACTTTTGCCCATATACTCTATAAAGATCCCCCTCCCGGTGCTGAAGGGATCTTTCTTGGGGCTGAAGTGTTCCCGCCCCCCCCACCCTCACCCAGTGATGAAGCAGAGGAGATCACATGGTGCGTAAGGAAACTGAATTCAGGAAGTGGAAATTTTGGTAACTGCTAACAGTTCCTCATATGAAGAAGTCAAACCAGACAGCTGTGGAAGTTCTGGAAGAAGCGGCTCAGTAGGTTAGCGGCGATCAAAATCTCCCAAACTGTGCGAAGGGCTTGCCGGACGTGGCGGCTTGATTTCCGGAATTATCACCGCCGTTTGTTTGGGGAGCAGCGGGGTACATAGCGAGAAAGCCTGCCGGCCACGGAAGGGGTATGAAAACGAAGGAGGCGGCTGAGGACGTGAAGGCCCACCGGACTGTCTCTTCATTAGCAGGAAACACCTGCCAGAACCTGCTGAAGGGGACCCCAGCTGAGTGGATAAACGGGGCCCGTTCGCTGCGGGCAACTCGGTGGCTGGAACCAGGGTTTCTGTCCTTGTTAGAACCCTGAGCTAGAGATGGCCCCTCCTTCCCTGGGGTGGCACGGAGGTCCCCTGGCAGACACCGCGCTGAACAGCGGGGACTGTGACAACAAGCTGCCCCCCCCCCCCCTTAGCCAGGGACCCGTCGCTGACACGGCTGCCGTCACCGTTCCGTCTCCCCCGCCGCGTACCTAACGTCCACCTTTCTGAACATGAGGTCGAGGGCAGATCTTTTAGCAATCTGCAGCTGCAGGGAGCCTTTGCTTAAGAGGTGAAGCTTTGGTGAAGGTGTGTAGGACGGGTGTGTATCACTGCTGCCAGCCCAGCCATGCAGCCACGCGCTATTTGCTTTTGGTGTGTCTGCACACCAACCTTTATAATTTATGAAGTACACCCTGGGAAGGCTTGTCCTTGTCACTTTCACGACAGGCTCTATAAACAGCGCACTGAGCCGACAGTGATCTCAACTAAAATATAGGAGTTTAGCTAACTTTCCGCTGTTTATATAATTTGCCGTGAGGTATAAATGAAATTATATCATCTCTAGGAATGACTCACTGCAATGAGGGCTGGGGAGGGGGAGTTGAGGTTGGTAGGATTTTTTTTTTTTCCTGAAATATGTCACCCTAAACTCTAATCATTAACTACATTATGATTCAGTGCAGACCCGGGGACAAATGAATCCATTATTTACTTGCATGCATTATTGGATTTGATAATCGTCTGCTTGTGTTATCTTTGGCATCCATTTGACTATAGCAGGAGTCGATAGTAATGAGTATACAGTTTCATTCCTCTGGTGATATCAATCTAGGGCAAATTGAGCTTTAATTACTCATAACACTGCGCAAATATTTGGTAATGTCATGTAGTTCTAACCAGTAAATGGACCCTACGCTTCTTTTATGGTGGTGGCATCCTTGTGCGTAGGACTGGCAGATAACAAACACCCCAAAAAAACTCCGTGATTGGCGCAAAATCCGGATGCATCGCCTCGGTCTAAGGGTGTGGTGGGATCCTGCAGGTATGCGAATGCTGGTTCCTAATGGGCTGACTGGTGAGCTGGATCATGTGTCACCAAGTGCAAATGGACACGCTGCGGAAGATGACGACCGCGGAATTAAATTTTGGTTCGAGCCAGTGACATTCATCAGTGTCACCTTATGCTGTAGCTGGGGGGGGGGGTGTTCCTGTGGTTTGGCCCCCTGACAAGGGTTCTGGGGCTGCCACAGGAGCGTCCGTGGTTCCGTTCGTGGGGTAAGATGAGCGATAGGGGAATGTTTTCTCTCAGCAGACCTTTGTAAATGTTTAGAGGTCAGCGCTGCTGTTAATCGTAACGCGGCGCTCGATGCGAAGCCGCGGCAGGCTGGCGATGGCAGCCGACAGGCGGCGCAGGTTGAAGCGTGTCCCTGCGGTGTCACCTCTCAAGTGCGAGGGCTCCACGATGGCTTCTCTGCTCCATACAGCATGACTAATACTCCTGGGAGACTGCAGCGTCTCCATGTCCCCTTACTAGTTTGCCAAGATCCAAATTAATTGGCTGTCCTTGCATTTGGACACACATGAATGCACACAAATGCACGCACACTCACACACACACACGCGCGCACGTTTGTATTCATATCTTTGTGGGGACCATCCATTCATCTCTAAACCCTAACCCCATTAATGAAGACCTTAACCCCTACCCAGCCCTAAGCTCAACCGTAAGTAACCAAAAAAAGTACAAGACTTTTGACATTTTTAGTGTTTTGATTGTAGTCACAGATTTTTCTATAAAACTGAGTTTCCCTGAAAAAATGGTCCCCGTATTGTCAAAATAACAGGTGTTTATCATATTGTGGGGACATTTGGTTCCCACAATGTAATCTATATATGATCCACACACAGACACACACACACACACACACACACACACACACACACAGAAGGGCATAAGTTTAATATAATTTACAATGCTCGTTAATTTATTTTCTAGATGTGTCAGACTTGCAATCTCCGCCAGCCATGTCAGTTTTGTGATTGAACTGTGCATTAGCTAATTGAATTCATCTATACATTGACATGAGGTGTTTATAGAGATGTAGTGGTCTGACCACCTGATGTTATATCTAATAACAAGCCAAGTGTGTTTGCTAGCTCAGCATGGTTTGCTAATTTGGTTTTGTATAATCGCGAATGCAAAAGTACTTAACCATTTTTTGCCAGGAATCGCAGCAGACTGGTTCTTGGCCCTAGACTTTCGGTTGCGACAATGTTGAGTGACTGCAGCTGTCACTGTGAATTCAGCTTGATGCCCTCATGTCTCGCCGATGGCAGCTGAGGGCTACGGAGGATTGTGAGATCAGACAGAACCTCTCCAGGTGCAGGAAACTCCTCCGGGTTTGACTGCTCTAGGAAAGTGCAGTCTCTCTGCTGATTTGCCAATCATTCCATCTTTAAATGCCGTCTCTGGTTCCGTAGAACCTCTGTCTATCAACATTAGAATTGTGACATGTCATAGCCCCGGGCTACAGACCACCTTAGTTTTACTGGTGGATTGTCTGCAACCTAGTTCACTTCTGCTAAGGCAAGAAAAGCAATTTCCACATTTTTGTTGTTGTTATGATTGTTTTCTTGTTTAACCAGTAAAAAATAAAATGGCAAGAAATTTTCCAAGAGTGAGGTAAGTCTTGAGCCATTATTGAGTTTGATTGCCTACAGGATGGCTATCAAGTTACACTCCCAAGAGAAATTTTATTTCAGCCACACACTGAATTAACCGATTCAAATCGCTGACTTAATTGAACACATTTCACCTCCTTCCCGAGCTGCTCACAGTGTGCCGAGGACCGGAAAAGTTTCTGAACTTGACATTCTAACTCGAGTTACTCTGAACTGTGGTGTGTGTTGAAAGTTGTGTGTGACGCCTACTGCTAAAAGTTTGTAACCGCTAAGTTTTCTCCGCAGGATATCCAGAAGGCTAACCAGTAAGAATGCCATTATAGACTTCACAAAGAATTGACTAGCGACTCTGTATCCCATAAATATGGCCATCTGACTGATGTCCCTTGGGGGAGTCTATATGTCAGTGTCAAGGTCTTATTTAAGAAATATGCTCAGTCACTCTCCAGGGAGGCTGGAGTCAGGCGGCCAGCTTCCAGAGTCGGTTGCCATGGTATCACAGTGAACATGTGACAGTCAGTCATTAGGACAGAACCTTCACTGGCAACAGGAGATTAGAACATAGTCGCCTGTTTAGTAGTTTATTATTTTGCGTTTCCTCCACCTCAGTCTACCAGAGCCGACTCCTAATGCAGCGCCAGTAGAACTCAATTAATTGATATGCGAACGTTTCGTGTGTGTGTGTGTATGTGTGTGTGTGCAACGCTTGGCGTATTAAAAAGGCTACAAGTTGGTTTTTAATGTAAATGTTTGTTATTATGCCGAAAATAATATACAAAGATTTCATGGTACACTTTCAAAAATCAATATCACTTGACTGAAAAATATTGTGTAAAAGTATCATGTAAATTTCAGCAATGGAAAGAACACAGCAATAGTATTAAAATGGCTTCCTGAGACAGAACCATTATGATCATTATCTGGTTACACTTTGTTTGCATTGTCCGCCTACAGAATATTTGTAGCATTTCAGCAACTTATTTTAGATTCATCAGTTAAGCTGTTTCTTCTTGTAGATGTAGGATACACGGTATATGAAAAGGTTCATGAACATACCTGCATATTCTTAGAACAATTTAATTCAATTTGACTACTCATTCAACTGATGTTATATTAATTGTTGAATTTCAGTTAATAAGTTGCTGAAATGTTACAAATACTCTGTTTATCCTCTGTAGGGGGATGATCCAAATAAAGTGCTACATAATATGCTTTAAGCATATATTTATATGGTTATATTTATTCCGATATAGTAACAAAGGCAGTTCAAGCTGCCTGTTACTGTAGCTTACGGTCACGTAAATGAAATTTCCATCAAATATCCCAAAAAACACCCAAATATAAGAATCAGGTAAGAATTAAATTAAATACAAGTGTTGCCAAATAAATACACAGGTGGGGGGGGGTGGTGGTTTATTGATGGTTTATTCTTTACTCAATACCTGCTGGCCCCAGATTTACTCGCAGTTGGCTGCACAGGGCTGGTAGAGTCTAAGGTTACATAAACTGCAGTTTGGGGAATGGCTTCGCCGGATTTCAGTTAGCCCGCCTCCGCGGCGAAACCTTCAGCTGTGTACTTGCTGATCATGTTCGTTCCACCTTTTCACGGCGGCACGTTTTAACACGGCGAGCAGACTGTGTTTCCGCTGGGGCCCGGCCGCCGTCCCTCTCAATAGCCTTTCATTTCTCTTTCTGTGGGCTGTCTATGGCTTCCAAAGGCGCAGACAAAGGGCTTTTGATTCTGTACATTTCGGTTAAACGTTCAGTCTTGTGTGTCTTTGTGTCGCATTACGGAGCGGCCTCACATTCTCGCCCTTTGTTTGTTTTTCATAAATGCAGTTTAATTGACTTAACTGTCCTCTGGAACGCGCGTCGCTGTGGAAACAAGGTGATTGATGATGTGTGGGAGTACAGAGACAGGGGGCCGCTCCGTGCCGTAAGCCACCTCTGAAATGCATTTCGCAAAAACAAGCTCTGCCACCAGTTGGCAATCGCGTGATTTTCCTCTCATAGCAGTTGGACTTTTTATTTTCTTCGCCGAGTCCCATGAGGTGGGTTATTAAAAGCTACGCGTTTGCAGCTGCTTAGCGTGCTGTGGTACGGCGCTAGGCTAAGAGCTGACATTTCTTCAATTACGTCTGACCGATCCCTCCTGCTTCTGGGTTTACGCAGGATGAAATGTGCCATGTTGTCCACTTTCACCCTTTTGCACTTTCTCTAATTAGTACCTAACTCAAAAATTTGAATTAAGCTCCCCGCTATTCTAGTTCGCGAATAATATTTTGTTTTCCATTCACATTCTGTTTCCGGGTACAGCTAATGACTTTGTGCTATTCTTCTGAGAAGTTCTTTGGCTAGAATATGGCTGAGGATAATAGAGTATATGGGAGTTTCAAAGCCTTTAAATCTACAGCCACCTGACGTGCATAGTTTGGTTTGTTTTATGAATTAGACTTTAGGACATAGGATTTAGGATTTTACACCCTCCGAGTCAACTCACGATGCCGCCACTTTAAGATCCATTTAAACTCATGTATTTTTTTCCCCGTTAAAAAACGTTCACAAATAGAAAATAACATTAGCAAAAATCCACCAAACCCCCCCGTAATCAGCATGGTTTCTGAAGAGGGTTTGGAGGAGAATGCGCTCATATTCTGTCGCAAAACCCTGTCGCGAACCTCTGCCAGATTGTTATTCTGCTGGACTCTGTAGCAGAGTTGTGGAACAGATGGACTCCAGCAACAGCGAGCTGAGGAAGTGAGGAACGTTCCGGGGATGACGACCCCGGCGACCGCGGGACACCGGTGCCGCCCCATACCCCCCACCGTTTCTGACGAGCGCTAACAGGGCTGAGTCACGGTAGGGGGGGGGGCTGAGCCTGGCGTGTCCCTGAAGCAGCAGCAACGCTATGAACTCCAGGTGGGGGGAGAGGAGACAGACCGGCCGTCTCCTTCACACAAACGGCAGGACGCCGCTAGAGTCCCCGCTGGTCACCCCGACCTCGTCATCGCACACAAACTCCTCATTCCACCATCCAGCTTCCGCACAGCTTCCAAACCGCCCTAATTGTTGCCAACGGAAGTTAATCTCCCTCACTGGCCACGTTTAGCCGGGCGCGCCCTGACTCACTGGCTTCACGCGGAGACGCTACTGCTGTACTCTACGGGGTTTACAGCTGGCCAGGCGTGAGCGGGTACGCGTGCCGACGGCCGTTTTCCGGGCTCAGGATGTGCTGCTTCGGTGATGAACAGGTGCCCGGTGCCCGTCTCAGCGGCCATGGCGTGACCTTCTAAATCCAAGGAGCTCATTTTATGGTGATCTCTTAAACCGCTGATGTCACAAGTTACAGAGCAAGCTTGCAGGCTGGGGGGGGGGGGGGGGGGGGGGGGGGGGGGG